>VXBW01000709.1:0-90545 GCA_013400375.1 Thinocorus orbignyianus | reverse complement strand
GGGCGGCGGGCGCTGTCCGCGGTGCGGGGGGCGGCGGGGCGGGCAAAGTTTGGCTCTCCCGGGCGGAGTTGCTCTGGATGCCGTGGAAGCGGGGTGCGGGGGAGCCGGGGTGCGGGGTCTCCCCGCTGGCCGTGAACCCCGGAGCCGCTCAGCCGTGCGGGGCGGCCGCCCGCCCGCCGCTTTTGTTCCTTGCGCGGCGGCGGAGCCCCCCTGGGCTGTGAAATCTGGGGCAGGGGGAGACACGGGAGGGTGGAGGGGCTCTGGGTTTGCACGCTGGGCTGCTGGGCTTTGCGTGAAGGCGAATGCGAGACTCCGGTGACTGCTAAAAAGCTGGAGAAAAAATAAACCCGGAGGTCTGGAGCGAGGTGGAGGGTGGCTACACGAGCAACCAAAAACTACTCAAGTCGGTATGAACCCTTTCCCTGGCGTACGAGTGTGTGCATTCCAGCTCCGATCGCGATTTTCAGCGCTCCTGAAAGGCGAGCTTTCCTTCTTAGGTGGACCTGGGCTGCTTCCCATCGCTGCTGGAAGCTGGCAGTGCCACGAAAGTGCCAGTGTAAAAGGCACGTTATCAACAGAATGAATCACAGAACTGCTCAGGCTTCTTGTCCCGCTGTTGTTCCTGTCTTGCTCTCGTTTTGTGTTACCTTCCCAAATTTTGCTGTTACAGCTTCAGACCCGCTAGCCTGAGTGAGCAGTAGCTCAAGGCAACTGAGACAGCAAATCATCCCTCAAAATTTGTGATAAAAGGTGTGGGAAATCTCTAGCCTCGCTGGGTGGTGAGTGAGGTGGCTGGAGCCTGGGGTCCTCTCCGGTGCTTCTGAGCCGCTGATCTGGGCTCTGGCGGCGGCGCTTGGTTTGGCAGAGCCCAAGCCACACGGAACGAACAAGATGATTTAGGATTTCCCTTTGTTCTGGGGAGGAACTCTCCACTTAGCTAGGCTCCTAAAGCCCAGCATTGCTAATCTCTTTGAACAGATATTCCCAGAGCAGTATTTTATACTGTGTTAATTGTTGTGTAGTTATTATACAGTTTGGACAAGGTGGGTAAGAGAAAGCTGATTAATTCTATCCTTGCATTGTGAATAGTGTGGAACAAATGCTTCCTTTGAATTTTCCCTTCTTTCACTACCCGTCATACTCCTTTGCTTACAAGGAGGGGGAGTGCAGAGATGGTCAAGATTTGAAATTGAGCATGTATTAAAGGTCAAAATGACTTTGGGGATTGTGGATAGAAGGTGCTCAAACCTTGTTTCTTTTTTCATACCTAATTCTGTGGGTGCCCAAGGTGTGAACTGGGGCTGGAGGGTTGGTCTGTTCTGGCAGCCTGTTCTGTGCTGCACGTTCCTGAGCCACCCACTGCGGGCTGACCTTTGCGTGAATTATAGGCCACCTGTGCTGGGTTCCTCTGCTGCACGTGACAGTTAGAGTGGTCCCAAGAGAAGTTAAACTCAACTAACTTAAGTTTAAAAATGATAAAATGTGTAATCTCTAATACTTAGGCAATGTCTCAGAGCTAATGAAGGCTGCATGAAGAACTGTCTGGCAAAGGGAATCTCCTTTTAGGCAAAAGGAGCAAGAAATAATAAAAAAACCCCTCCATGATTGCAGCCCTCACTTTGGAACATGAGTGCCCAGATCCTACTTTAGGCATCCCATTGGAGAACCTTTCTCATTGGGTTAATGGATCAGGTCCTTATAACTAGTTAAATTTAATTTCATGCCATGGCTCACTAGGCTAGAGTATGAAACTTCAGTGTCGATTTGTTGCCTCTTTATTCTCTGCTGTTCCAGAGGATTTTCTACCATTTGTGACTTGGCATCCCCTTTTATATCTGTCAGGAAGGGAAGATAAAATAGGGAGAAACCCCTGGTTTTCTATTGTTCTGCCTGTCGCATGATTTTATGGCCAACAAGAGGAAGCCTAACATTTGGGACCTCTCTGACTTTGCTGTCCCTAAATGCAGTTGGTGTTTCATTGATTGCTTCAAAAATAAATCAGGCTGGAGAGGACTGGGCTGCTGAGATAAAAGGCTGTAATGCATGCACGGGGTATAGTATGGGTCAACAGCTCAGTGTTAAATCCACACTTTCCATTTGGATCAAGTTTTCCAGTACCATCTGTGCTCATAAAGGAGCAATAAGTAGAAGAGTTCTTTTGGATGTCTCAGAAGCATAGTGAAAACCTGAGTTTTGTTGCCAGAGACAGATGAAATGAAAAAATGTCCTTGCCCTTTCTTTTGGGATTATACTGAATTTCAACTCTAATGTGGAGAAAATGGACCTGTGAGGACTGGTGGAGTCTGTGGAATGTTAGTGTCTTGGTGGAGCTGCTAAGTCGTGTGGGTGGGGTGGGCTTTCCCTAGGCTCAGCCTTCAGCTCCTCAGGTCAGCAGATCTCTTGAGGAGCCTGCCTGCTCCCTGTGTGCCTGTCACCAAAACCAAGGTGAAATCCTTCAGGCAGTGGTGGCCTGAAGCCAGCAGTGGTTTTTGGGTGGTGTCAGTCTTGTGGCTTTGAGGGTGACCCAGTGATGCTCTGTGCAACCTCCTTTGCACTTCTGCTCAGCAGTGCAGAGGCACATCTTACGCAGATGACCCTTCAGGTTCCTGTTGTAGTTCATGGAGGAAAGCAGAGCGGCTTGATGAGGTCTGGCACTGTATGCATCAGAGCTGTGTGGTAAGAAAGAGAGACCGTAACGGGAGGTGAGGGAGAGAGAGTAGCAAGACACTGCTAGCCTGCTGCTTTTGGGGCTCTCTGCTGACCCTCATTATCCTAACACCTTATTTGAGATGCCTTATAGGACTTTATCCTTCCAGACGGCATGCCCCCCTGTCTTGTCTCTGCACGCTCTCTTCTCAGGCTTGAAAGGCACGATGGCTGCAGGTACAGAGTTTCCTGGCCACCACTGCTTTTTCTCCCTCTTCAAGCTGTTCAAATTAGTTAAAGTTGACACAGGCATTTCCAAGTACTTTCTTGCCTGAATGCATACACAATACACATGTAATATCTAGGAGGTTCAGCTGGATGCAGAGCTAATGCCAGCTGAGGTTGGTCCACTTGATTTCATTCCAGGTGAAAGACCTGATTCTATTCCTTCCCTGTGCCCCTCACTTTTCATTCAGTTTCTTATTCATAAGAAAATACTAATGCAAATGTAAGCAGGAAGAAAAACCCTGAGGTTTTTTTTCCCCTGTTTTTACATACCTCCCCCTTCCCAGTCATTGAAATAAAAAGGATTGGCATTCAAGTTAATAGAGACAAGCTGTCTATTAGACAGTGCAGGAGGGTGGTAACAGAGTTAAGAGAGGAGAGACTACATTTCCAGGCAATGGATGGAAAGCCAGTTCTCCAAACCTCAGCATTCTTGTCTCTGGACTTTTTTCTCTTTCAGCTTCTCTTACCAGATGACCTACCTATCTTAATTGACTGTATTAGGAGCTAATTTATTCAGCCTAGACAGTCCTTCGCCAGATCACTGGAGTACGTATTAAATAAAAATTCTCATTTGTATCTGCTTTTATTATCTTTTTGAGTATCAGCTCTGTGTATCTTGTTCATTTTCGCTAGGGAAAATAAAATAACATGTCAAATTCTGCTGGAGTTATTTCTTCAGGCAAGATGTACCCACACTCAGGAATTAATGGAAATCAAACACATCAACAAGAAATTAGTATTTAGGGACAACAAAAGAAGAAATTGGTATGGGCAGAATATACTGAAAATCCAGGCTGAGCTAAATAAAGTGTGTAATGAAGATGAAATTGTGTGCTACTCCTGTTTTTATTATACCAGTTAATGTTCTTTGGTGGGTTTTGGCTCTGACAGTAATCAGTAGCTACTCTCGTAGGAGGGAAAGGGAACAACCTTGCTTGGGAATGCTCTGTTTAATTCATAAGGTAGTTAGGAGGGACATACATACCTTGACAGGTACAGATCAGTGCTACATCTTGCTGTAGATTTTATGACCAGGTGTTTGAGCAGAATGAAAGCTTCCTTTTTAACCAAGTTGTCTGCACACACTGAGACACACTGCACACACTGAGACAATTTGGGCTAATGGGAGTGGGTGGCACCGTAGCTCTGTTGGGGTAAAAAAAATTGCCCTTTTGCTATTTGTAGTTGCTCAGAGATTGTCTTCAAATAGCACATAGCACTATCAGTCAAAAACTACATTTCAGGGTAAAGGTAATAATGAGGTTTTTCTGATTCAGCTATTTTAGAGGCTCTACTATTTTGGCTGTCCTGAAGGAATGTAAAATGTGCTGGCAATTGAACTGGGTGAGACACAGTCCACCCTGGCATGAGGGAGCACTAATTAAATCCTTGCTCCAAACACAGCAAAGTGGGGGCTTGAATAGGGGTCTCTGGCCTTTGGGAGATGGAGATTCCTGCTAGAGCTTGGGCAGGCTGTGACTATGGGCCTTTAAGTGGGTTTTAGTGGATTTGTAGTAAATACAGGTGCCTGGAGGTGTTTACATGTGTAAGAGATTACATGATGTGCGAGTGAGGATTTTGGTAGCACATCAGTGTTGGTTTTGAAGGACTAAAGATAAGAGGATTTGCTGCCTTTACCTCAAGCACTCCTGTTTGCTAAAGGGTTCATCTTTCCCGTCACTGCTCCTGTTGTGGGGAAATGCCATGGAAATGGCTGATGTGCTTTTTACCTGCCACCTCTGTGGGTAAGCAGAGAAGGGAGCAAGGCATAGGTGGCACGGGGATGAATAATTAGAGGGTGACTGACTCTTCACTGTCTCTGTCAGGAGAAGAACTGGAGGCCTCCAAAGAAATCGTTGGACCCCAAGTTCAGAGCAGAAGGGTGTGCCCCTCGGGCATTACGGAGGGCATTAATTTCCACGGGTTCAAAAAATTCAGGAAGTTCAGGTGGGAAAATTCGGGAAGAATATTTCAAAGGCTTCAGAGTACAAAAGTAACACTGCTGGCTCAGAAAGCCCCTGACCTGGAGAGCCCCAGCACATGGAAAATATTTTGGGGAGCAGCATTACACAATTATTCTGGTTCTAAGGGTCTTCCCAAGGCGTCTGCTGTTGGCCGCCGTTTCAGCCAACATACAGGCATGGATTTACTGTAAGCCCATATGCTCCTTACAGTCTAGCAGCACAGAACTGAGCTCTCTTTTCTCCTGAGGCTGTTTGTGAGATACTGACCCGTATTAGGGTCATACTGTTGATTAAGCAGGTCTGCTGAGAAATGTTTTATGGGTCTACGTCATCTTAGAAAATGCATGCATAGCTTAAAACTGAAGCGGTGGGAAAACAAATGGAGGAAGATTAAGATCTCTTAAGCATGTTGGCTACATTGAACTAAAATCAGAAGTATTTAAAGTCATTTCTTGTGTTCGTGACTCCCGCACAGGACAATGGTAGGTCAGAGGGGATGGTTGCACATTTCTCAACAGGCTGCTTGCACCAGGACTAAGATTCCCCTGTCCCAATGTTCTGAGCTGGGGAAAAAGCATATTTCAGCACATATAAGACACGAAAAAGGACTGTTAATATCTTTTCCATTGTACATTCCCTGCTGTTGGAATGTTGTCCTGGGGAGAAGACAATAATATCTTAACTTTTAAAAGTATATATGAAAAAGAAATGCAAACAGACATGGTGGGAAAAAAGGGACAAATGTGTTGATTGACCTTTGTAGTTGTGAAATCATCCTTTAACAAAGATGATTTCCAAGTCTACCCAGTGATAAAACTGCAATTTGTAAAGGGTTTTTTGTTTTGATTGTTTGTGGTATGGCTGTGCTGGACTGAGTGGCCAAATAATAAGTTGATATGTTCACCTCAGTGTAAATTCCTGGTGAGTAAGCCATGTATGTCTGTTTTTTCCTGTCAGCCCTTCCTGCAGTAGTTAGCAATTAGTGCGAAAATGGATTTCTTCAGTCTGCTACTTTACCATGTAGCAGAGAGAGGTACATTTAGGTATTGGCATCAATGGTTTCTATTTTGGTCTCCATGGTCGCCTGTTTCCTCTGAGAGAAGCAGCAAGTCCTGCTGGGGTGAGGATGTGGCCAGTGTGTCCACCCAGTGCGCCAGACAGTAAGTAACTCAGTTGAGATTGAGCAAACCTGGGCATTTCCTGGACTGACCAGATCGTTTGATATTAGATTTTCTGTAGTCTGATGATGACTGAGACCTTAATATCCAGCTAAGTGATGTAGCATCTTGACTGCATTGTGGTAGGACTTCTAAGCCCAATATCCTAAACTTTTCAGACCAGGAGATCACTGTGAACTGTTAACCCCTGCAAAACTGTATTAATAGTTTTAAAGTTAGAAACAGTGACATATTTCTGATCTGTGCCCCATTTTCTGAAGCCTCAGAAATAGTTTCCAAAAAGTACCATCATTCAGTGTACCGCCTCCTTGATGCCTGAGGAGTAGTTTCCACCTTCAGAGGGTACATGGCACCAACCTGTAGTCCTTGGTATGACGATTCCTCTCCTGAAACAGGGCTTGTGGCTCCACGGCTTGGGCTTTGGGCTTGGTTAAGCAGTTACTCCCTTTTCACTGGGCTGTTGACCCAATGTATGAATTTTTAGGCAAATTTGTTTGATCTGTTTCTGCTATGGTCTGTCTTAGGCACATTGTTGGTGAAGAAACTTTTTCTCTCATTGAAGAGTAAGAAAGACTTGCAAAAATCTCTGATAGTCTGCTGTTGTAAGGTGAAAAATGGCTAGGGCTCGGCTTTTCTGTCCTACTACAACATCTGTGCATGCCCTGACAGATCTCATGTGGTTTCAAGACCTATAAAATGAGGACACTGGCTCTTTGGTCACTGATTTCTTGCTTTTGAACAATTGATCTTAAACTCTTGTATTTAACATAGTGGAGCCTGACCTTGAATGCCAGAAACCAATATAAAAGGAAATGCTTCACTGGCCCGTATTATTTTGGTCAAAGCTTTTTTTTAATAGAAAATAGGGTTTGATTAAAAAAAAACACAACTCACCACAGAAGATGTATTTCTGCTGAAAATATTGATTTTTCCCTGAAAAACTAACCTCTAGCTGAAAAATGGTTTAAAGCTCTTTAATCTCAACAAGAAGTCAAAAATCTTTCCCAGCAGGGGAAAATACTTTAATACCTTTTTTTCCCCAATAGCAACATAGTATTAATGCTAAGTAGATTGATTCAGATATGCTACCTTTTTTTTAAAAAAAAAAAAATAATGTTTTTTCTTTTTTTTAAAAAAACTATTGTTCATATTGAAAATTTGCTAGTGTGTAATTATTCATACCAGTAACTGAATATGCAAATCTCCCAGTAGTTCTCTGTCCTTTTCATATGCTCTGAAAACTGTTCTATTACATGTCCTCTTTGTCTTTTTGTCTTTTCCAGCTTAATTATGAGCAGATGAATAAACACACTTTTTAATGCATTTCAATTATCTTGCTTTTTGTCAAGATATATTTTCAGGTAACACAATTAATTGAATCTCCATTAACCATTTAAAAAGGATATATTCCCTAGTGGCGGACCTTTGGTACTGGCCCACTTGAATTAATGAGTGCAAATGGGTGTATGATACATGTTGACTTGCTCAGAAATAAAGGGAGATTTTTGTCCTTTTTCATGCTCTTTGATGTATAAAGGAAGCCTGAAGAGATGCTATTTCCATTGCTTTTACCATTTAGATTCAGTCTACTCAGGACTTTCTGAGTTAGATTGCAGGGCTAATCTTCCCTCTTCCCTTCCCTTCCCTTCCCTTCCCTTCCCTTCCCTTCCCTTCCCTTCCCTTTCCCTTCTCTTTGTTGTTGAAAGCAGGGCTGATTGAACAGGCTCAGGATGCCTTCTCAGCAAATGGATTTCTTCCTACCCTTAGTAAGAAAGAATTAGAACAAATTTTCTAGGCTTTTTTGGTCCTTGCATCTGCTCTCAGCCAGGGTATAAGCATGCCTAGCCTTGCAGCTGAGAAGCTGTGTCCAGCCTCGGAGGCTTTTTTCCTTCTGCTGACAGACTGACCTGTTCCTATCCCCTGCCGTTCCCTTCCCACCGGAGCAGCCGGCCACTGAGGATGCTTGTTCAGGCCGTGGGAAATCTCAGGTAGACCGAGTTTTTTTTCCAAAGTGCTTTGCAACACAAAGAAAACTTTTCAGAGAGGGCTGCTTTCACCACCACTTGCCGCTGCCAGGTCAGCTACTGGTCTGGGCAAACTAGGCTTTTGTGGCTTGCAGAGCTCCTCCTTGGGAAGGCAGCTGAGCACAGAGACTACCTTGATGAGGGAAGGGAACTGGAAAAAGGTCCTTCTGCAGAGTGGTAAGTGTTATATTTAGTGAATAAAGTTTTATTTTTTTAATTACTGGGGAGAAGGGTAACCAGAGAGCTTTCTAGGCTGTAACTCCTAGTGCTGTCATTGCAGAAACTGTGTAGAATCACTTCAGGGTATGCAAAATGAAATGTCCTTTGGGTGATAACAGAAGCCACTGTTTCCTGACAGTTATTTATTATTCCTCCTTTTATTGTGTGATCCGAAAGGGTTTCTTTATCCAAGAGGATTTTTTAACTTGGTTCTACAACAGGTAATTTCTTTTAACTACTGTTTTCAGATCTTGAAAAGTAGGAGCTCATCTTGCAGCAAGCAAGAATGTGTATCTACATGTGTAATACTCTGGTAATATCAGATTTATGTCCTGATGGCCTGGCATACCAGTTCTAGAGGTGGGAGTGAGTAGTCAAGACTTTTGTACGTGTCACCTCTGCTACCAAGACTCTACACAAATTGGAATAATTCAAGAACAAGATGAAATTACTTTTATTCAGTAAGTCTCTTACAGAAATACGGCAATAGTAGAGAATAAAAGAATTTTGAATCACTGGTAGTGGATAGTAATCTAATGTAAATCTCCAAGCAGGTTAAGTTAATGCATTCTCGGCATGGTGCCCGGAGTAGGATGGGGGGGAAGGAAGGGAAGGGATGAATCAGCTCTGCCGTTTTGCAAGATCCTGTCTTCTAGTTCAATATTGTCTTGTTTTCTTTGCCTGAATTTATTCCTGACAGGTGGTGACAGAATGTTTTCATTAAAGAAAGGCAGATACCTTCCTAGAATCACAGAAATCATATAAAGTCTGCTGTGGCATAAGTATAATAAGTAGTATTCAGACTTAAAAATGGATGGATTCTCTTCGCCACTTCTTTAAAGCTTTGAAATTCCTCATTGCTGCCTTAAATCCCCCCTTTTCCTGGGCCCTGTTATCCAGCAGTGCATGGATGAGGGCACAAAGGCTGTATCACTTGCTGCCTGCCCCTTCCCAGAGGGAGAGTGGCTGCCGGCTGCATCGGGGCTGAGCCTTTTCCCTCCCCAGCACTTGTGCTGAATTTCTGGTGGGCTCAGGGAAGCACCAGCACACCGCCCAACCTCCTTTAGTGCTACTTGATGTTGAACTACAGATCATTCTTTAGCTAGAGCCTCTGAGGTTAGGGTCAAGAGAGTGTAAGCTGATACCCTGACAAGCTGGGCATAGAAAGGACTCCTGGAATAATGCTGCTGGAAGAATAAATAACATGTGTTATTAGCACTTGCAAAGGGTGCTTGTGCCTCCTTTGTACACAGCTGGTGGAGCCAGGGGTAGATCCTGATGCTCAAAGAACAAACACATGAAGTTTGAATCTTGACCATCCAAGTGGAGATAGGTCTTTGAGAGGCGATCACTCAGATTTGTTGGAGCCTGCTCGGGTTACCCAGTTGTGTTCCCCGGTGAAGTTTGATTGAAGGTGTGGGTCTCTATCAAATTGCGGCACCGCGGGGACAGAGGAGAAATGACCTGGGCAGGGTGGTCAGTCAACTAGGTAGCTACCATTTCCAGCTTCAGGACCAGGGACTGTGTGTGGACCAGGTACCCATGCATAGGGTGGGACAAGGGAGAGGAAAAGGAGCTTCCTGATGAACCAAGAGCACACTGGCGGCAGTTTTTAATTGCTGGTTCTGGTGTGCTGAACCGCCACCTCCAAACTGGCCTGCCTGTAACAAGTGCTCAGGTGTTCAGTCTGGGCTTACTGTTCTCTATGGTAACTAAATTTGGGCAGAATATATTTTAGAAATTAAAGACACAAGTGACTAAATCAGAGGGAAGCATGGCATTGAATCACTGAGGAAAAAGTAATGCTTTCTCCAAGCAAAATAACAATCAGTTCATTTGTTCCTCGCTTCTGGAGCCCATTTTGGTTTCATAAGCACATTTTCTTCCTTGGCACCGGTGCTGTTGGGGTTTTGAAAGTACATGTGTGGTCTCAAATTTTTGCTGTGCCTGAAATAGGCATTGTTAGCGACACTTGTCTGGGTGTTTGGTTCAGTCCCCTGGGCCTATACAGTGATCAGCTTTGGTTGTCCCACAGGGCAGATTTTGGAAAACAGCTTTAGAGATGCTAATATGAGGTGGTAGAAGGAGAGAGATACTCACCACAGGGCTATGTGTGCATTAAAAACCTATTGCCTTGATGTACCTTAATGCTTGTAGGACTTCTCATCTTTGCGGTGCTTTATAAGCAAGCATTAAGGAATCCTCCTGACACCACTATGAAGTGATGCAGATATCACTGTGGTACATGAGAGGGCAAGAGAGAAAATTTTCTTGTGTAGGGCTCACCAAAGAAGCCAAGGAGAAACCCAGTAGTTTTAAATGGCTGTATTATCCAAGACAACTAGAATTTGTCTACTTGCGTAGGCACATGCATCAGTGCTCTCCCGAATAAAGAAATGTTCCTGAACTAGAGCTTGGGAAACCAGTGCAATTTTGAAATAGCTGAATGATTCTGCAGGGAAGAGTTGTCAGGTTTTTATATCTGTTATTGAGCTTACTAAGGTTGTTTTTTTTCTTAATCCTAATAGGGTATAAGAGTAGTGCTTCTTTTGCAATTTCAGACTTTTCTCATGTGATTTCTCCTTCCCCATACCTCAGTGTGCAAAGGTGGATGGAGGGGAGGGAAAGGGACAACTAATCTAGAATGTGTGAGGAGTGCTGTTTGCGTCCCCGGGCAGAGGGTGGGAGGAGAGAGGGGCTGAGGCAGGTGGCTTGGAACTGAGGACACCTGTGACAAGGCTGTGGTCCTGAAACTCCAGCTAAGGGAGGAGGCAGTGCTGGGACCTTCAGAGGCTCTTCTGCTCATTCTGCTGGAGCATCCTTGGCTGGGCTCTGTAGGTCCTGGTCTTTGTCTGCTGCTACTGCCTGTTGCTGTCATCCTTTTGTAGCCAAAGCCTTTTCAGCGTAGTCCTACCCTTGCTGCATCCACCTCCTCCCATCTGTATTTGTTCTCTGTTCCTAGCAGCTCCTTGGCAACCTGCCGCACAAGATATAATCTGCAGCCTCGCTTAGAGAATTACTCTACTCTGACCTCCTCTGTGTTGCAGACTACTTCTGCTTCATAGGGCTTAATCCTGCAAAGAGCTAAATTCAACTCGAACTAGGCACCCTTAGCTGAGACTGCCTTCCCGCAGGTGGATTTATGGCAGAAGCACATTAACTGCTGCAGGGTAGAAATCAGTATGATGAATTAAATCTTTCAAGTGAGGGCTGTAAACTAATTCCAACTCTATAAAATCACTTTCCTGGTGAAGGATCTTCTTTCACGAATAAGAAGCTCAGGTAAATATGAAAGTCGATATCAGTATTACTGATTTTAAAACACTATAATATATTTCGTTTAGAGGTTGCACCAATGTTTTCTGATCAGTGGTCACTGAACATTGTTCAAGATGGTTTTTTTATATAGAGAGGTGCATTGAGGGAAGTATTCTGTAAAGACAAATACTTAGGTATAAAGAACTAGGACACAGATAATAATGTTTCTGATCAAATTAAATTTCTGCATACTGAAATATCCATGAAACAGCCCTTCTGAGACATTTTAAATGGCATATAGCTCACCAGCTGTGTCCCTGCTGATTGTAATACCCTGAGCATGACAGCCTAACACCATGACTTGTTCACAGGAAGGCTGATCAGGTTCATTTGCTCACACTAACATCATCTTAGAAGCTGTAAGNTTTTTTTTTTTTTTGTAACTGGGGTTGCTCCATGTTAACACCTTTATTTTCTGTCCTCCTTCAAAGGAGGTGCTCTCACATATGCTGCCACCTTCGATTGCACTCCTGTCGTTTTGGTGTCCATCCACCAGCGCCACCACCTTTCAGCCTGCCTTGCCCAACCCCAGCAGGCCCTGCCACTCTGGCTTGCCTTAGCCCTGGTCACTGTCTTCTGCTGCTGTGACCTTAGTGTCACTCTTCCCAATTCCCTTACAGCTGTTCTGTTGTTCCCTTGTCTGTCACTCAGCGCTGCTCCATCTTTTCTGCAGTCACTGAGCTGAGGCGGGTACCAGATGTTTTCCTCTCCCTCTCCTTTCTTTATATCCCACTTCTTTCCCAAAAGCCCCCTCAGAGCCAGCGCCTCAGCACAGTGTGGCCCTGTGACTAGGACTTTGTGTGGAGGTCTCTGTCAACTATCTTAAATTGTTAGGATGCTGCTCAAATGTGAAAGGTGTGAAAGAGCGACGTGATTTAGTCAAAGAGCTGGATTCATGTATCACCTGTAAACGTGTCTTCCTGAAAATACAGCAGAGGCTGATGTCCCAGTTTTTGCTAATGATATATTTTAAGAATTTTTCTGTTAGCTGGTGGGACATGCTGTGACCAGGGAACCAGGCTCCTGTGATGCTTTGGCAGTTGTGAACTTCCCTATGCTTTTGATGAGCTCTTCCCAAGAAGGTGGGCTGACTGATTAGTGAAGTGTTCTATTTTCCCCTAGATTTTGATTATGTGTCTTGTGGGTTTTGTTTCCCCTTTTAAGGAAGCCAGCCAGACACTAGTAATGGTGATTAGTGAGTCTGATGCCTTGATACTGTCGTGTACTTTTGCTTTTGAGGTGAACACATGGGAATTAATTCATGCTGAGGAATTCTGCGTAGTCCATCACCAGGATGTAAAAAAAGGGGTATGTGAACTCATACGCTGGGCTCACTCTGTTAAGTATCCTGCCTTCCTACAGCAGCCTAAGAATCGGTGTCTGCATGTCACATTTTTATCGTAGTACTCATTTAAACTATTAGAGCTGTGTATGATTTGCCTTCTGGGCTCTCACTCCTACTGAAAACAACTGATGATCAGCTCCGGTGTAAGTTAGACAGGAGTAAAACGCTGTTCAGCTAAACAGCTTGAATAACGCTAACAAATGGTGCCATTTTGCATGCCTATTCAGAGCGCAGAAAATCAATCTGCTTCCAGAGCTGGAGCCCTGCCACTTGATTTGTGAGTTTCTACCAGTTTCAGACCTAAAGCCCAGTTTACCTTATAGATAGCATAATCACGCTCTCCAGTCATGAGCGTATAAACTGCACAGATTATGTTCGGGAATTACATTGTGGAAATACAGATGGGTCTGTTTAATGAGGTACAAAACCTGTTTTGCATGAAATGTATAAACCTCAATTATCCATACGCCACAAGGGAGAAAGGATAATTTTGATAATCAAGCTTTCAGAAAATGGCAGGAATATTGAATATGATAAGCATTAAGAATCATGACCTCATCTGGGATAACAACAAGGCTTGGATAATTGGAGTGCTTCTGTATTGGATTCTAAGGGTATAATAGTATTTGATGTTTGGGCTCCAGTTCGGTAACTGCTGTTACTATCCAGCTCAAATAGATCCGTAAGAGCCAAGTAGGTCCAAGTGCTTCTGACTGCCCCTGGCAGTCTTCAGTTAGCTATTACTGGGGATAGAAAAGGAGAATTTGATAGCCTGCTTCTCAAAGAAAGCCGCTGTGTCATTTTTACACAGTTAGTGTGTTTGCTGACTGAAAAACAAAAAAAAAAAGAAAAAAAATTTAGTGGGTTTAATTTTCTCTGAAAGTTGTGTTTTAAAGGGAAATCCTTTCCTTTTTGTTAAGGTCTGGAGCTCAGAATGTTTTGGAATATTTTTCTTGCTCATTTAGAGTAAATGCCACTTCTTTTGAATTAATTACTGCTCCTATGGTGATATTTGAAATAAAGACAATCTTGGATGCTCAGAAGAGGGGAAAAAAAGACTAAACCTCATCATATGAGTCTTACTGATAGAATCTTATTAACTCTGCATGCTGATATTCACAAGTTCCTCCATCCTCCTACCTCCCACTGTTGCTGCCTTTTGGTTTTTAAATGCATGAAGGATTTTTCAGAGAACTGCAGCAGCAGCAGCAGCAAGCTTTATATTACCTTACCAGAGTGGTGGGGATCAACTCAAAATCATCTGAGTCGCTACACGGTGAAGAGCTCTGTGTTTACATTCTTTATATAAATTAGCATATTCTCCTGTTGGAAATGCTAGTAAGTTTATAGTAAATGAGGACATCCTCATGTTTATATGGGTGGACTGTTTTGGTGGCTCTCCAGCTGTTTTACTTGACTGCTTTGCATTCTGCCAGACTGCGTATGAGGGTGTCTTCTGCACCATGGGCAGAATGAATCGATGAATCCAGACAGATGCACGAATGAAGGGATATTGCTTGTTGGTTAAGGTATAGCCTGGGTCAGTTCACTGGCAGTTGCACGGCCCGAAGTCAGTCTGTAGCTGACACGACTTTGTTATTCCACCGCGCAGTGCGCTTCGAAAGGGCTTTGTTGCCCATCTGTCATCTCACTGGCTTTTTGAGCACTTTAAGCCACTGGCTAGTAGGATGCCAGTGCAAGGTCACTATTGGAATGGAGTGCTAGATCAAAAGTACCTGTAAGAAAGCCAGTATCTAAGGCTAGTCTCAAGTAGTTCTGCTCTCTCTCCCCAAAGCGTTCTTCTGCATAGCATGTGGTAGCTGGAGGGGGGCAAGCCATACTTTGTGGTTGAAACTGCAAAAATAACAGTGGTTCAGGACCTTGTATGTTCATAGTGAAGGGCTGCCTGAAAGCTGAGAAGTTCTTTGCAGTGCAAGAGACCAGCTGGATACAGAAAATGAGGGGGGACCTGAACCTTGCTGTTCTCTGATCACTTGGGCTCCTACGTGACAACCCTGCAGAAGGTACTTCAATTGGTGAGCATTTATCTTCTGACCTATTTCTTTTCCTTGTGCTAAGAATAACTGGCACTGTACACCAACACACAACCAACATCTCATTCTCTGTGTGTGTAAAGGATATTTGGCAGATATGAGCTGTTCACTATGGTCCTTATCTTTGCATTCGATATTTGCTAAGAATCAGACTCGCACTATTCTCTCCCAGATTGTCATCATCTCCTTCATTCTTACATCTGGCTTTAGGTCCCTTTTGCCATTCATTTAAAATGGTGCCTGCTCTACTGTGCTGTTTTACAATAGCAAATCAATACTCACAGGAAATCTCTGTAGGTCATTTTGCCATTCATTCCCTGTCACTCTGCTTGCAAAGCCTGTTTTCCCAAACTCTCTGCCACTCTTATTCTGCACCTTGGACGTGAAATGGAAAATAACTTCTTAGAAGTGTCTTTGTTGGCTGTTGATGTGGCACAGAAAAAGAGCAGAATCTTTATAGTATTACATGCCAGAAGACAGTCGTACAAAATGGGGATGTGTTACACACGCAACCATATGTTTGAAATAGGAGGTGCAGTGCTTGGACAAAAGTATGAGAGGCACTTTGTTTTTCAGG
Source organism: Thinocorus orbignyianus (assembly GCA_013400375.1). Classification (NCBI taxonomy): domain Eukaryota; kingdom Metazoa; phylum Chordata; class Aves; order Ciconiiformes; family Thinocoridae; genus Thinocorus; species Thinocorus orbignyianus. Next base: position 74,932 of record VXBW01000709.1, on the reverse strand, counting down.
AGAAAACTTAGTAATTTAAGAGTAAACAATACATTTCAAAGTACATATGCTAATGATGTAAGCCCTCACTGCATCACTGGGATTTCTGTAGGATGACTTTCTTCACATGATTTCAGTGGGAACTCTCGGTGTGCTTGTGAGCACAGAATGTGTATATAAAGTACGTAGGGGAAATATTTGGAGGTAATGTTTCAAAGCAGTGCCACCTTATGGTTTATTTCAGAATGGGAATGTGTGGCCTTCCACCCGTGCAAAACAGGGCAAAACATCTGGCTGAGCTCTCAGACTTTCTTAGATGGTCACATACTGTGTTTCTAATAACAGGGTCAGTGATGGCCTATCACCATCAGGATTAATTGCAGAGAAACAAAGACAATTATTAGCCTGCTTCTCAAAGAAGAGCTGTTCCCTCTGTACAGTTACCTGTCCCGTTGCTCACATGAGCAAAAAATCCTGTCCCGAGTCCTTCCCTCCCAGACTGTTTGCACATTCCTGTCTAGGGCTCCTGCCTCTGCTGAGACGTTGTGCTCCAACTCAAGGTCAATCTGTAATCATGACACCTACTCCTGTCGTTCATCCTGCAGTCCTGTCATTCACGCCACAGTAAATAATCGCTGACTGGCCAAAAGCAGGAGGAAAGGCTTTGAAGTTCTGCAGCACTGATGCTCACCTAGATTCCTGATCTCTAAGCAGCATGGGTTTCATGGACCTGGATGTGAGCCTGCACGCAAGCAGGATGATCTTAGAAAAATCCTTGCAGAAGCAACTGGTCTTCTTAGTCTGTTCCTGCTCTTGTTCCAGTTTCTGGCAGGTCTAGCTGCTGCCTGGATGCCAAAAGCTTGTCAGAGCTGTCTGGTTGTGTGGCTACACTGAATTCCCTGATAAGCCAATTACATATTGACTTTTTATCATGTGTTAATTACAGCTACTGGTGCAGCCTGGAGACCTCTTTTGCCTGCAGTAGCCGTTACAGTTTGCAAATAATTCTGGTTAGCCAGTAGGAGAAGGGTCACTGAATTATAGGAGGAAAATCCTGGGGTTACTTTAATTAAATTCTAGGTTTAAAGCTAGCAGTTTATTCCAACAACTGCAATGCCTAAGTCCCAGAAGTGGGATTAAGGAGGATGAGTTTCCTCACTACCTTGCTGAAGGCAGAGGAAATCCATTTCTTGGGGAAGTTGGTATCTGAGCTGGAATGTGAAGTAGCCCAGGGGTGGATGTGGTGGGAGCAGATGGGACTAACGCTCAGCTGTTGCTGCCCTGCTGCTTAGTGCAGTTGACACAACCATTGCCACCCCATCCTGAGTGTTGACCTGCCACTGGTTGCAATGGGAGCAAATTAAAATAGGAGCCATTAACTAGGCTTCAGCTCTTTCTCTTGGACTAGTTTGTTCCTGTCCAACTCTTTCTTCATCCTTTCAGGCACGCAGACACTACACAGAGCTTTACTGAGGGTTGTGAAGGGATGGCCAGCCCAGCACGTCTGCTGAATTCCCTCAGATTCCAGCAACAGGCCTATTTATTGTGGAACACAGTAAAGCTTAATAATGAACATCTCATAATGAATATTAGATTAAATATAGCTACTGGTATGAATTTGGCTTGTTCACAAAGCTGTGCCTGTAAAATCCTCTGACTACAGAGAATACTGTGGAAACTCAGTTTCCTGCAGTCTTGAACTCGGTCATAGACTTTTAAATTATGCTATTATTGTCTGTTCTCACCATGTAGCCTATAAAATTCTCATCCTTTTGCATACAGCCTTTCTTCTGCTAAATATTTTGGCAGCTACGTGCAGGCTGCCTCATTTGACTGATTTGGCCAACAGAATCAAACTCTTGACTTTCCCTCACTCTGGAGTTACAAAATACATAGACAGCTCATCATATTTAAGATCTCCAGTATCTGTCTGATTTGCCTGAACTCAGCATTAAAAGCTTACTACAGACACATACAGCAACTGATCCTGGAAATCTGATTTCCATAGGTTACCAGGCTAACTAAACCAAGTCAGAAATGACAACCAATGTAAGATGAAAAAAATTAAAATGATGGAGAGTATGGAGATACAAGAAGACAGTCCAGAAATGAAGGTCATGCTTCTCTGGCTGCCTTGTAAGAGCATCTGAAACCCTTCACATCACAGCCTTTCATGATTTAGGGGATATTGCAAAATTTACTTCTTGATGTCTTGACTCACAGACTTGGGTCAGGTTCTTGTTGGGAATAATCTGTTACAGCTTTGCTGATGGCAGTTTCAATGCCAGCACCACGCTGAACACCAGCTGAGGGTGAGGGCATTTTGGAACAATTTTGCAATGTACCTTGAACTCTCTATTTCCAGTGTCACTTCGAAAGAACTGCACTGCTCTGCCTCGGGGCACCTTTAGCAACTTTAATACACGATACTGGTTTCACAGGCCTGTGTTTTACTCTTTTGCTTGGCATTATTTCTGTATAGTCAATATTTCCCTTTCATTGTAGTAAAGCTTTTTTTCTCAACAGTGATGGTATGTGTTGTAAAAGACAGGTATCCTAAAGGAGAGAACTCACCGACAGGGAATTTGCCATGTTTCTCTCTGGCCTCGATATAATCTTCCAAAAGCATTGTCTGTTCATGGAGTGTATTCTCCTTCCGATGCATGATGGATTTATTGGTTTCATGCAAACTGTTGGATACCAAAATGATATATATCTCAGGAATTAAGTAACTGCTGTATTTGAGCAGTTTCTGGTAAGTAATTTCGGATGAGTTCTAGACACGTATGGTAGGTCATACAAAATTTTTGAAATACCTAAACATGCCTGTGACTATGTGTATTTGGCTGTGACAACCTGGTACACCCATTGCAAAGGCTGCATGTTGGAGGACCCTGGTCCCTGATTTGCAAGGGCCAGATATTGGAGCTCCCTGTGCTCACCAGGCTTCTCCTGGCATAATGGGGAACCTTACTCAGCCAAATAGGTCCCCATGACTCACAGGTGTGTAGTTGTGATTGTATCTAGCAGCATGTATATGTTTGCATTTACAAACTCTCACTCTCTATTATTAAATGGATGGACTGGGTTTACTCCTCCCTTTCTTTGTAAGAAAGGGGTCTAATTTTTAGGAAGAAGACTTTGAAAAACCAAGTATATTCTCGTTAAAAGTGTGATATTAATGGAGTAATTGTTGTAGCTATATTTGCAGTTTCATTTGTCTTGTTTAGCATTTAAATTTATTGTGTTGTATGTATTTTTGAGACAGCAGTTACTGAACTTTTTTTTTGTAAACACATTTTGTGAAGACAGAAGGTTGTTTTTATAAAGTATTACCTTTAACATTACATTGCTGAATTTGAGAGACAAAGAAGCCAGCTTTTCAAAGATTCTGCCAGGTTTGTTAATGCCAGGTTTTCCTATATGAAAGTAAACATTTAGAAAGGATTCAGGATTGTGTGAGTTGAGAGAATGCTTTTTGGTTTGCTTCTGAAGATACAGTTTCCAAGGCTGTACAACCTGCCAAGTAGACAGTCATAGCGAGACTCACGTTGTCAGCTAGGCATCTATGGAGAGTGCTCTTCCACAGAGTCTTCTGCTGATTTTCTTCTATCTTTCTTCACTCTCCCTACTTTTCTTACCCCAGAAAGAATAGTCTTTTGTCACTGTTGTTTGTTTTAATGTTCCTTGGTATCTAACTATGGTTTCAGGTATGAAGCGGTGACACACTGTTTTTCCAACTCTCTCACTGGTATTAATGGCCAGATTTAAAGATGTGCAGATCCTTACTTGCCTCCAACAGTATCCACAGGTTATAGCATCTCTGATTGTCAGCCTTGAAGGTTTGCTTGCACTTGCGTACAAGATCTCACTGCAGTATGTGTAGCTGAATGTTGTTTTCTCTACAGCTTTGTGCAAGATGAGGAGACTAAAAACTATGCCATGTCTTGCTAGTATTTTTTACACTGTGTTGTAATTTGTGACACCTCGACTGTGATCTGCTTCTAGCCTAATTGCACCACCAACAAATACTCATGGCTTATTTTTATGCTGTTTACTTTTTGATGCATTTGAAGCCTTTGTATTGTTCTTGCATTTTTGACAGAGAATTGTTTTCCGGAAAATTTTATCTCTGTCATAAAAACGAATCAGGCGGCTTTTCTCACCCTTTTAATCTCAAAGATGTGCAAATGTACAAGAATTTGTGCAAAGCGATTAATTGTGCAACGCAAAGAGTGATGTGGTGCCCTCATGTGAGGGCGTGTTGTTTCAGACTTACACCTTTTGGTGTATCCCCTGTAAAATGATTATGGTTGCTACAAGCTGGATGGAAAAAGTAGTGCTGCTGAAGGGCATGGGGTAATTAGTGTTATTTAGGACTTCATGCTTGCATGGATCCTGCTGCAGGATCAATGTGTGATGTCAGTGTGAATGTGGGTGAGGAGCTCAGCCTACGAAGTGGAAGTGGCAGGCTCAACGACTAAAGCTTTGCCTTCCAGTTTGTTTTTCTGAGCTCTGCAGCAAGTGCTACTGCTTGTATGCTCTCCATTTGGTTTCCTCTTTCTTTGAGGCCCTGCTGTGCTCAGCAGGAGTGCATTAGGATGGAGAGCTTCTGGGTAGTTGAGCTTTCAGCATCCTGCTCTGTTGCATCCTTCCAACGCAGCCCTGCAAGAGAAAAAGAAAAAGAATTATTTATGAAAGAGATCATGCTAAGAGCTAGGCTCCCTGCAAGACACAGCTTAACCCCATCTCCTTGCAGAAACTGAGCCAGTTTTGTCCGATATCCTAAATTCCTTGTACTCAAAATGACTTCAAGCTGCCAAAAGCTCCGTATCTGCCGGTATGATCAATGCCATTTGTTCTTGTGCACTCAGTTTTCTGAGATTTAGGTTTTGTACAGATGTTGCCCTCCAATTCCAAAGCTTACAGAAAGCCATGAGGTACGCAGGGACTTCAGTGGGCTCTGGGACCACTCCTACATCCTAACTTCACCAATGCCTTTCAAAGGACCAAAGGCTTAGATGGAGTTTTGAAAGAGGTAAGCCAACAGCATCTCTATACAAGGTACACCATACGAATACTTCTACTTGACCTGTTCTGGAAGTTATCAGGGACGGATGGTAATAGTCAAAGAGATGTGAATACAGATTTTCATTTAAAACTGCCATGAACTTATAAATTCATACTTTTAAAACTGTGTAAAAATAACAGAATCACAACAATAAGGATGCACTGAGTGGAGAACCCATGTGTCATGTTTATAAAGAGAGACTAGAAAGTAACTTCATTCACTGTAAACATCTGCTTATCAGAAGAGCTAGAGCGTGAGAGAGTTGTAACTGTATAGCTTTGGCCTTGAAATTGGTAAGATAGCAAATATTTGGTTTATTCTTGCTCAAAGGCTTACCCAGTAGCACAGAATAAAACTGAGATTCTTATGGGGAAATGTGGTGCCTTCCTGTATATTTAGGAGTGGGATTTTATTGTATTCTTATGGCAATTTTAGCTCTGATCTGTCAAAATCCATGTTGAGACTGCTGATACCAAGGCTGTGTGACTGTGAAAAAAAGGTCCGTCTTATTACCAGCAGCAAGAGGCTGTGAGATTTGAGCCTGACCCTTTTTTTTCCCAGTGTTCAGTTAAAGTTCAGGCTCTGGTTTTGTCTGATACTCAGATCTCACTTCACTGAAGACCATACCTAGGATCTACCACTGCTGAGCCTGCGTCGCTCAGCCAGGCATGGAGAAAGCTGACGCTGCATGGACAGTTGTGTGGATCACCGCCATCCCCAGGAGCACAGCGCCATGCATCCACCACAGAGTGACTTATCTCACCAACATGGGGCTCCCCTGCCAAAATGCACAAAGTGCTGGATTCATTTCTAATGAGTTCCTCCACTGCCATGTCCTGCCACCCTCACGGGGACACTGGCTGCCCAGGGCAGCGAGAGGACCCAGTGTCAACAGCCTTTGGGCGACAGGTGTTAAACCTTAGCTTGCGTGAAGTCTCACCAGCCACAAGCCTGCTTCATTAGAAGAGACACATACACAGATCTTGTCTTTAGAGCTGGTGTTCTGGAGCCAAAACAGACTCCAGACCACAGAGCAGCCTGGTAACTCCTTACCAGGCACAAGGCTTGCACTAGGTCTTTTCTAAACGTTACTGCTCTGTGACTTCCAGTGGGTCATTGCCGTTTCCTGTGCGTCATTTTCTCTCCCTTCGCTGCAAAAGAGAATGCCATTTAATGGACTTTGCGGTGTATTTTGATATCCTTAAATGTAAAACAATCTGTAGAAATGGAAGATGTGTTTACGTTTAGCTAAAATGGAAAGCCTAACTAGTCCTTTGAGTTTCACTTTCATAATGCAAAATTGCAGGACCAAAAGTATGATAGAATAAATTTCCCAGGATTACCCAGTTCAAAGATTATTTTGAACAACAGTATGCATCTTTTGAAAGATTTGTTGATTAGGGTTGTTTCTGAACCAGTCTCTTCAAGTTTTGCATCTAATCTCACCATAAGAGCATAAGGTTAAATGATTCCCTACACCTGCTCTTGCAGTTCAAAAGAGGCTGCCTCACAGTTGCTGTTTGATCTGATTTCAAGGTCTGCCACGGTGCAAACACCGATGGGTTTTTTCCTACGTCTGCTGAGGAGTCATACAAGTTTTTTCAGCTACTGTTTTTTCATTTGAACAAAGTAACAACAAAACTGCCAGGATTCCTTTCTGGAAAAATGTTCAAAGTCTGCTAAGTTATCAAATAAATCAGCACCTAGCAACAGATTGCTCAGAGTACGTATGGATGTGATGTGGTTCAGTAATAAACAACTCGGTGATACATATGTTGGCAAGTGGTTTTTTTCTGGCAGTACAGGACAGCAGTGCCAGCTCAGGATCTCAGCCTTCTCATTTTTGTTTGTTTGTTTGAGTCACAGGTAGGCAGTGATTTGCATTTCAGCCTATTATTCTCTATAGCTAGGGAACTTTCTGCACCATCTGGGAAGAGGAGGATCCTGCTGAATCGAGGTCCTGTTGTGTGGTGCTCTCGGCAAGTCAGGAGAAGAATGGGCTGATGCAATGGTGCAGTGCCCAGCTGGGTGCTGCTGGTTAACCACCAGCTGGCTTGAAGATGAGGGGCTGATTATCTCCTTGTTTACCATTGATAATCAACAATTTAAGATCCTGTGAAGGTGATGAGCTGGACGAGGTCTAGAAAAGTGTGGAGGATTCCTCCCTTCCCCTCCATTTTTCATTTTGGCTGAAGGATCTCACTATGGGCAGCCGTATTGACTTGCCTGCCCAAGGAGAAGCCATTGCTGGGTTTGAGTCAGGAGGTGGGTCAGCTGAGCTGAGTTGCCCTGAGTCTTACCCCAGACTTCTTCCATGACCCCCAAGGTACTCATAGGGTTTCACAGCGCCTCTTCCTCTGCAGTGGGAGAAGGAACAGCCTCCATTCTGGAGGAGGGCTGCGAGGCTGAGCTCATTAGTGTTGGGAAAACCCTATGAAATGCAAGTCAAAATACTGTTCCTTGTCTTACACATTGCAATAATTCACAGCAAATAGACTTCCTTTTGAAGAGGACAGCAGTTTATTTAAAGATGCTGTTTGTAGTCATGATCTTTGCACGGCTTTAAAAGGACTTGCTTGTTCCTGTTGCAGTATTTCTAAGAGTGATTTGGCAAATGAGAAAGGGGAAGCTCTGAAAGTGCCATTAAAGGCACAAAATAAGTTGAAAGCCAGACAGGCCATGCTACTCTTTGCTAGCATCTTGTGCTCTGATAAATTTAGGAGCTGCTGCAACTACGGCAAGTAAAATCCAACTGTGAGTGTGATATTTGTCTGTCCTTAACACAGTATTTCTTTCTCAAATGGTGGCTGAGCAGCTGAAGTATTTTATTCCTCTGTATTATATGACCTAAATAGTCCTTTTTTAATAGTAAAGAGATTAGCTTCCATTTGTGTGTTTATCTTGGGTCTGTTTATTAGCTTTATTATATCAAGTGATCTAGAAGTAAAGGCTCAAACCCCTGAAGGTACAGCACAGTATTCAACACAAAAAATAGGAAGAAAATAAAGTTGCAGTATGTACTGTGGCATGGGGTTTTTTATACTAGATGAAATATTATAGTAGATGAAATATACAAGTGCAGGAAATAGTTTTACAAGAGATACAACGTCTTTATCAGGGCCAAATACAAAATAGCACTGGGGGAAGGAGAAGGAAAGGGGGACTGTGTGATGCACTGGCATCCTTCCTTGTAAGACCAGGAATGCACATCAGCTCAAGTAGTATTGCTGAGGGTTGGTGCTGTGGATATCTGGTGCCATTTTAGTTTAATTCCTTCAAGAAAAAAAAAAAATGAGTGAATCGATTCTTTAAAGATAAAAAGTGGAACAGATTTATTTTTTTTCCCTAGAGAAGAAGATTTGGTAGCACTGTCATATTCCATATGTATGAGACCTTAGTCAGATTTTTTTTTCTGAAAAAACAAGGTCTAAAATCACATTTTTTAAAGTAAAATTAAAAGTTTTAAAAAATAATTAGTGATTTTGTGACACTTGAGAATACTGTGATTAATTATATTTAATTTTTTTTGCCAGGAATTTAGAAAATGCTTGTTGTCACTTTGTAACAGAGCCAAATAATCTTCTGAGGGAAAAATGAACAGTATGAATCAGGTTTTGACTTACCAGTGCTATCAAATGCTATGGGATTGACAATTCTTTCTATTAACTCGCTCCAACAGCAAAAACTAGCACAAGGACATGCTTCACTTGCCAGAGACACAACGCACAAATCTTAGGAGATTCTGTGACACGTGAAGCCTCCCGGAGTTCTTCACAATCAGCACCTAGGACTGTGGTTTTTGAGAATCATCCCTAGGTTTCTGAAGAGCCTTTGGTTGACACCCTTAAGCAGAGGCCATCAAAGAAAATCAAGATGTGCAGTGTCCATGGGTTGTGTTAGCTGCGTCACTGCTTATTTTCAGCTCTTCACATGGTGTCAGTCTTTTAATTTCCTTTTGGTGAGCACTTTGATCAAAGCTACTCTTCTGTCATGCAAGTGACGTCTGAATCAGTTAAACCTACCTTTGAATGAGCAACCAAAATGGCATTTCATCTTCGAGGGTGAAGCCTAGTGGAGTTCTGAATACCTGCTTTGGTCTCCCATCAGTGCTTTAAATGCAGGTCTGAAAGTTTTGAGCAGGGTCCTCACCTCCTTCCTGCAGAAATCAAAGAGGGAAGATTTCCTTTAGAAAAATGTCATATCAAAATGTTCCCAGTTACTAAAGTCTTGTGTTATTACCACTACGTGTGCACAGATGTGAGAGTTCATAAATAGCTTTTGCTGCACTGTATAGCTTAGTACAGCTGAATGTGCCATAGTAGAAACACTGAAATAAGAGAGGAGAAGGAAAGAGTGTCACCTTATCTGGTGCACAGCACATGCAGCCAAGACCTTAGCTATGTTTCTGTTATAGTTTACATATTTTCTGAGTGCTGAGAGCCACAGACTTTTGCTCTTCAGTTCTAATTAACATGAAGGAAAGAAAGGATGTGATGAACACTGCTGTCATCTCTCACAGCCATAGTCTGTGTGGCTTCTTGCTGTCAGTCAGAAAATAAAAGATTTTGAGCAAGGTTTGAACAGTATGTATTGTCTATTTAAAAATATTCTCAAAGTTCTGTATTTTAAATGAATTAAGCTAAAAAAATTAGTTCACCTGTAACCTTTTCTTTTTCTAAATCTTTTTAGATGCCTTACTTTTGAGCATTATTATTCCAGGTTCCAGAAAATAGAGCTTTCAAATCATTAGTGCTAAGATGACTTTCCTGAGACTCTTACTGTCTTGTCTTTGCTTTCTTTTTTGTATAAAAGGTCTGAAATCCTGTCCTGAGGCAGAGAAACAAGGTTGTTTGATTTCAATTTAGTGTTCTTTAAGTAATTAACTTACACTCTTGCTTTGGCTTTCTCATGATAATTGGTCCCAGATTCTTGATATAAACTCTAAAAGCACCTCAGGTAATAGTAAGAAAAAATTCCAACCTGTAACTTGGAGAAGACCACTGTGAAAGACTGACCATGGTGTGGAGCAGTGCCAGTTAAGGGAATGTTTCTGTATCAGTGGAGATAAAGCTACGTGGCTTGTATGCTTTCCAACTACCCTGGTTTCCTTTCATCCTGGGTTATGTAAGTAAAAATACAGCTCTTAAAAGTGGCTATTTTAGGCTGAAGCCATTGAACTTGTGTGTGTGTGTGTGTGCAAGCTCCAAGAAGTGTGCAGAGGATGTCATGAACAGGCAGATATATCAACAGGCCACAGTTAACCCTAAGAACTGAATTTCTTGTTCCTTTACATCCTATAGGTTTTATACTGAGTGAGAGTTTCATACTGAAGTTACCCAGAGCAACACACAGTCCATGAGGCCTCCAGTCCTGCAACTTTGGACCTTTATCTTCTAAAATGTTTGCACTTCTTTTTCAAAGTGTACATTCAGACTTTTTTTTTTTTTTAATATATATTTATATTATTGAGATGATGAAATGCAGGGCTGTGGGCTTGATTCTGATCCTGCTTATAGTCTTTCTCCCAGTGTAGCTTGACAGAATTTGCTGTAGCCAGTCTTGAGTTATAGGGAAGGTTAGTTCACAAATCCTTGCTTTTTTCATCTTTCAACTTCTCAATGACTTTGGTTCCTTCCAGAAATATATGAAATAACTGTTGTTAACATATTTGTGATTATGATATCATTTTTTTTCCATCCGGACTGTAATTCTCAATAGTTTCCAGGCTGGTTTAAGATACCCCCTTTAGTGAGGGGTGGTGAAGAGAAAGCTGAGCTTGCTCTGCTGCAGGGAGACTGCCAGCCCATCCCACCCCACCCCATCACTACCACCACTGTGTTCAGGCAGTAAACGCTGTGTTGGTTAGAAAGACCAGGATGTCCCAGGCAGGAGGGATCTGAAGCAGAAGCTATAAGGCCACTTAATTTTCTCCTCTGTTTCAGACTAAACTGTTAGGACAAGGACAAGGCTTGTTTTCTCACCCTTTCAGTCCCTAATCCTTTATTCCTGAATGGGACAGGGCTCTGCTTTAGCCCCCGGCAACACTTGATATGGAGGTGTGAGCAAAAATACTTCACTTGCGGTGAAATGGGCCACCAGCTACACACTCTGAAGAAGTCAGACAGTCCTTAGGCTGACTTAAACCTGCTGACAGTCTAGATGCATTGTCCTGCTTGTTATGGAATATCGTTCCTGTTCTTAGACAAGCATATATTGCTCTAGACAAACCAGAAACCATCAAATTAGTTGCATTTTTATAGTACATTTGTAGTATCAGGGCTGAAAGGTTCTTCCAATGCATCTGAATAGAGTTAGTGTGTTCTGCAGGACTGCCAGGCTGTGCTGTGAAATAGCCAGCACCCTCAACACCCGTAATCTTTGCAGCGAACACAGCGACACTTGCCTGGGTGCCAGATAACCTTGCTGTGAAGGAAGGAGTAAAAGCTGTCATCTCTCTAAACTACAACAAGGTGGCAGCGTACCTCAGGACATTGCTGATGCATCTGTAGCTGGCTGGCCATGAGCTGCACCTTCTCTGGGACACCACTGGGTGTGTGTACCTCCTGCACCCACCGCTGCAACACCACCCCTAGGCACACAGGAGTCATGAGAAGAGATGTTATTGATTATCTGTCCTTGGTAGAATAATGGCTGTACCTGGTCGTACTGTAGGTCTCCCATGATAATCAGTATTAGACACCAAAACACAATTTTAAGCATCAAGCTATGTGGGTGTTTATATAGAGATGTAGCTATAGGTATGTATGGAAGGGATCATTGCCCACTTTTGGTGATGTGTTGTTAAGGGAAGCATCATGAGCCAAAGGTTGTGTCCACGTTGCCATTTTTATTAGCTATGGATGGTGACAGCCACCTCGAGGTTTTCCGTATTTTAGACCAGTTATACTTCTGTCCTCCAGAACGTTACTGCCAAGAACTAACACAGTTGAAACTGTGCCATGCAACAGGCAGCTCGAGGTAGTTGTCACAGGCAACAGATAGAAGTGGATGGTGAGCAAAATTGGGTTTGTTAGATTCTAAAGCTGTGGGTCTGTCTGCACTTAAATTGGGTGGTCAGGAATCCTAATTCTGCCTGCCTGATTTAAAAGCCACTGAGGGGTTCTCACACACAGATCTGCAGAGCATCTCAGTATCGCCACATTTATTCCTTGCATCCGTTGCTCACTTTTTGTCTGCACACAGAGGAGCTCTTTCTGTATCCTGAGCTGAGGTCCTATGTGCGGCTCTGCATGTGTCATCAAAGACCTGCTGACCGTGGGGAGTTTTACCTTTTTCTGGAAAGATCTCAGAGCAGGAACGAGCATGTTTATATCTGGGTGTATACAGACCATGAGCAGTGTCCAGTACTCCAGGACAAAGGAGAGGAGGAGATGCTTTCTCAACAGCATGTGTTGTCTCACATGGATGTTGCTCTGGCACCCTGCTGCCTCAAACTGCAGCCACCCATGCAGTCCTCAAGGACTGCTTTGACCTCATAGTGGGCACAGATTAATGGGGTGAAATATCCCTTAGGCCTCCAAGAAAAGAGGACACTGACCACAGCCCCCAGAAGGGCTTCTTCGTGCTTCCTTCACAGCTTCCTTGCTCCTTGCTGGTTGTCTTCCCTGGTTCCTGAAAAACACTTTCATTTCCTTTCAGTCTGGTGCCTGGGGCATCTATGTCACTGTCCTTCACATGGAGTTGCACTTCACAACTCTGACTGCAAGCGAGAAGCTTAGAGCTCACTCTGTATTACAGTGTAGAATATATAACATGACAGATGAAGGTCTAGAAACCTACCTGAGATTACCAAGGTATGTAAGCGCTAGAGAGGTGGGAAGTGCAAGAAATATTTGCACCTTTCCTGAAAACCTGTGACTTGGAGAGGAGCAAGTCTTTGGGGTTTTTTTTAAACTCTGATTGAATTTGCTTGGCTGTACGTAGGCCCAGAGATGTAGCTCTTGAGAAGACTAGGGAATAAAATAGAGGGCAAATACTCCTATCAGCTTGTAGAGATGATGCCAATTTCTTACTTATTNCACATGATTTTAAGAAGTGTAAAATAGAGGGCAAATACTCCTATCAGCTTGTAGAGATGATGCCAATTTCTTACTTATTTGGAATGGCTTTTGGTTTTGCCAGCTTATAGACAAGCATTTAATTTTTATTGCATATACAGGGTCCTGATTTACAGCTGTTTGGGAAAATAGCAATGACTCTTTTAGTTAAAGCGAGATTCATATCTGAGGTCGTTTTGCCTTCAAACTTCTTCTTAAAGCCAAGATACCTGCTTTTCACTGGAATCACATTCTTACATTACTTTCCAGCCTGATTTTGTGGTTGGAATGGATTTGGCTATTTTGCAGTCAAAACAAGAACGTAATTCTTTTGTTTTTGCTTCTGAGGTGGTTTTTCTTTTCACCACGACAGCGTATGGACAGAAACAAACTTTCTGAAAGTATTTTTAGAATGAAACAAGCTTAAACAGATGACTAGTCACACACCTTTTCCTGACGTTGGTAGAGATCTTTCCCCTTAACAAGTATTCCCATGGCTTCAGAGGAAATGACTGCAGAATTGGATTGGATTCAGGCTTTAAATCATTGAAGGTTCATCACGGGATTATTAGCAGCTGCCTCTGTTGTGAATCTTGTCACAGAACTTCAGGATTTGGTCATAAAGGTGAAAATTTCCTCTGTTAGAACACCTGAGGGAGACAGTTCTGCCTGGAAGAAAGGTGAGACTGGAGCAACAGGGTGGGTGTTTGTTTACCTGAATTTTTCAGCAGTTTGCTCTAAAGGAGTGCAAAGCATCACTAAAGCTGTTCTCCCTCCTCTGGGAAAATCAGATGGCAAAAATGTTACCTAATCTTTTTGAAGGGAGCTGCTTGGTAGGGGAATATCAATTCACTAGGAACTATTTCTCTTGAATTCTGATTTCAGGTTGGAACAAATTTCTATCTGGCCCACAGATGAAAAAAAAGCAAACCCCAAACAACTTGGCTGCAGTACATGATAAGAATATGCAGTCCTTGGCTGAAATGACTATTGGGATCTGGTCGGGAAGAGGGAGAAATCAATCACTATGTGACAAGTCCTGGGCCATGTGTTTAGTAGTTCCAGAATGTATTTCAGTGCTTTAAACCGCTTGCATAACAGCAGGAAATAAAATCCAGCTCTGAGGTTTAAAGTGTTTACTCTGTGAAAATCCTCTGAGTTCAATCTTCTTCAGATATTTATGATCCAGTGAGAATTAAACCTTACCAGAAGGTTTACGAAGCATAAGCAAATGCACACACTTGGATATGTACATCTGCACATTGTGCATTAAAGTCCTGATGTGCTACTTGGGGGAAAAAAAAATTGGCTCAGAATTGCACAACTGAATTTAGTTACTTGAAGTAATTAGGGCAACGTGTGTGGCTTGCGGAGGGGCCGCTAGGGTGACTTTTTGTATGAAATCATAACTTCTCCTAAACTTTTAACTCATTAAAAGATGAAGTGTATGAACTGGCTCCCTTATTTCAGTGGTCCCTGGGACTACAGGCTGAATGGCCTTGTTGAGTTGGAGCTCAACCACTCCAGAGTGTGATAGTGGTTCAAAAAGGACTTCCCAAATTGTGTTTTGAGTCTATCAGCATACCAGCAACTTTGGGGATCATATAGAGTTTTGAAAGGGGGGTCACACACGTTCTACACAGTGGCCTGCATAGAATGGAATATGAAGGGGCTAATAACATACAGTTCTATTTTCAGTAGTGTTTGTGTGTCTTTTGCACAGAGATAAAATAATTTAGTCCTTTGTGGCAATCTCTCCTTTTGGAAATGCAGAAATCTACCATTATGTCTGTTTTACATCTACCTTCTTTCTTTTTCTACTTGTGGGTGAGTGCATGGTGTTAATCCATAATACCTATTGGGGAGAGAATCACAGTTTCAAAAGGATTTCTTTTACCAGTTTTCATCTTTTTTGCAACATACTGTGTAAAAGATGCTGTGTGTAAAATACATAGGGCAGTAGCAGAAGATAAACTGGCCTGGAAAAAAACAAAGCAGACTTGGAAGGCCTAGAGATACTAACACAATTATGAGCTAAATTGCTAACGTGTACTTTGTAGTAGACAAAAATTGTACTGGAGTAATTTGCTGGCATTCAAACCTATATCTGAGAACACCTGCTATTATGATTCCAGCTTTATGCTCCAAGTGAATAGAATCCAATAAATGTTACATTTTGTTCTCATTTTCCATATACAGATTTGAGTTTCAATTTACATAAACCATACGCTGTGGAGTGGTTTTGTGCTTCCTCTGTTTATCACTCTGTATATTTTCTTGTACAAGGTAATACTTTGGAAATATTTCTATCTTTCTGAGGCATAATGAATGAATAGATGCCAGAAGATTCCCCAGATTTATTATCCCCACTTTTATTTTGTAAATAAATCAGGAAGCCTAAGACAGAATATTACATTTTATGCTAAAGATGATAGTCGAGTGAACTGGCAAACATACTGAGCCTATTTGTTCCATGCTTGGTGGTACTTGTACTGCCACCATGTTCTAGATTAGCTGTCTTTGGTCAACAAATAAAAATATCATAAAAGTTTGTTTAGTTCATGCTGTGCTTCTGAATGCTTTGATCTAGCAGTGTGTGTAGCACTTGGGAGGCTGGGAGCCTGAAGTTAGAGAATTTCTTCATTTATGGTACAGAGAGACAAAATTATTGGAAAGCTGGTTCTTTTGCATTTTCCCCACATTGCTGCTACTTCTGGTTGTTTAGGAACTGTGCTTTCCTACTGTCTCTACTAATCCTTGGTAATGCAAGCATTATTAACAGGTTTAATAACAAGCAAGTGAGATACAAGTTTTAATTTGCATTTTAGTTTCTATACTCACATCGTAATTTTGCAGCTGTTACATGGAGTAGTAAAATATTGTTTTGTTAGCTGTATGAAAAAGAAAACTTTTGATCATCTTGTGTTTTAAAAGTAGGCATAATTAAATCATTGCTAACAAAGAAAACAAATTAAAGGGTCTTTCACTAAAAGAGTTAATTTGCAGAGTTAATTTGCAAAAACCTGGGGGATGATGGGGATTGATCCTGTGATGGGTGCTTAATTTGATGCTTCTGGTGCATGCAGTGCTTTAATCCTAATGACTTTCAAATGATGGAAGAAATGAGTTTTGTTCATCTGCCATCGCCTGAGAATCTTGCTTGCATATATCAAATGCTGCAATCAGTTGAGAGGACTGATGGAGAGTGACAGCACGTAATCTCATTCCAGTCAATCTGTGTGCTCCCAGCAGGTTATTGCTGGGTCTCTCTTGATACCTGTAGATCTTGCACTTCTATTTTTCTGTTTTGTCGTCTGTCAAAATGTTCTTCTCAAATCTGTATCATGCAGGCACAGACTGGTCTTAGATTAATTTCTTGCGGTTTGGGAGTTGCAGAATGGCTCTCACAGATGGAGAAAAGATTCAAAAGGGAGGAGGACTCTTTGCTCACGTAGCTACAACGCATGGGGAAGAGAGCTGGGGAGAAAAGAGGCAAAAAGCCTTATGGTCTGTTCCTCTCCCATGTTCTGTGGAGCAAATATTCAACCTGTAGCCATGAAAACATCATATGACTGTGTGTTATCCTGCAAAACATCATGGAAAACAGATTTGTTTATAAAATTGACCCATGTTACCTTTTTTATTTCATGATTCCTCCTTTGTTTGTCTTTAGAGTGAACCTCCAAATAGAAAATCAGTAATGAATTAATATAGCTGACCAGAAATGCACTGATGACAACTATGTGTTAAATATGCTGGTTTATGGTGAAGACTGAAACCTTTTGCCTTGGCCCCCATGGCAAACTGAAGGAGAGATGGCTTGTGTTTGTCTTCCAGCCCAAGCATGCATCAAGTGAGGTCTGGACGATGGGGATGCCTTTGTAAGCACAGTCCTTTCTCAAGGCTAAAGTGATTCTGCTGCCCTTATCAGGCAGCAGTATTCGAAACAAACAATAAAAGGGCTTCTGAGCCAGCAGATATCTTGTACGACATGTATTCATCCAGAAATTGCCGTGTCCTCTGGGTTACCTTTGCTTATGTAAGGTAGGGGATGGCAGAGCTGGAGGAGGGAAGGGATGGCAGAGCAGGAGGAGGCAGGATGCTGCCAGCCCTGCAGCGCAGCGTGGGCAGAGCAGGCTCTGCCTGTCTCTGTGACTGGGCAGGGGCACTTAGGCACCCACCTGAAGTGGCAGAGTGGCAGTGGTGGCTGGCAATCTCTCTCAGGCTGGTGGTGAAGCTTTTCCTCACCATGTCTGCCCCCAGTCTGGGAGCACAGCCAGCCCCACTGCTGGGCTCTGGAGGAAGAGCAGGCATACCCTGCTGGGGACATCTCACCCATGGCAACAGAACTTGATGTCTTACAGAAAACAGTAAATAAAAAATACTTTGCGAGGCAGTGCAGGGTGGCCTTAGCTTCCTACAGGCACTGGCATTGAAAAGATGTTGCTTTGTGCTGTCTGCTCAGAGATAAACTTATCTTCTCCAGAGGCTTCCATAACATTCTCTCAGCCTGAGGAGCTGAGATTCCTGAACCAACAATCTTACTTGTCTCCTCTTAAGGTATAGTGCTTCCCAAGCATTTAGTGGGCTGAAAACATGGCTGTCTGCAGCATCACACAGTAGGAAAACCCCAAAGGTATTGGATGAATCTCTTAAGTACTGTGGAGTACAAGAAACAAGCATGGGACCCTGTGAATTCCCATGCTGCTTCTAAGACAACAGTTGCTTTTGGTTTTTTTTGCATGCTTGGTTGATATTAATTAACACAAAAAGAAAAGAGATGCTTTTGTATTTCTTTTGGAGCTCATTTTGGTGCTAGAGTTGCCCATGAGTGCATTTGGACTTTCTAGGACTGTCAGACACAGGGAGTCCTTCAATTTGCAGGGACTCGCTCCTGTCACTGGTTTTTGATTTGCTCTAACTATGCCACTTTTGCTCCTTCTTTTCTCTTTTTTATCTGATTTTTTTTTTCTCCCTGTCACTTTACAGTAGAAGCTGTAATGTCACTGAACCGCTGCTGTGCCTTGCTGTCCTTTCTGTGTCAATCAAGTCATCTGGGACAGACAGAACACCTTGAAGGTCACAGTCCCATCTTTGCTCTGGCTGTACATTGAAATAAAGGATGTAGGCAAGAAGGAAATCAGCCATGCTTTTTGTGGGGTGATCTAAACCCTGCCCTGGTCCGTAGTTCTAGTTCTGATGCTGGCTGTCCCATTTATAACTTGCGGATGCGTTCTCGTATGAGAAGTGCTATGCGGTTGTTAATGGAACTGGGATTTCTGTGGAACCAAGTTTCCCATGCTGCAATATGGAAAATACCATCTGACCAGTCTGTGATGCAAGATGAGTAATGGGAATGGGAGTCACATGGAAGATGTAATGTGGTCAGGGATCCTGAGCGGTAGGAGAAAACAGAAGTAGAAAAACCCTGGACTAAACAAAAAATCCTGGTTACTGTTACATTTAATTAGCTGTGTTCTTCTTTGGGCACCCTGCGGTAGTCCATGCTTTCCGAGAAGTGCTTGGTGCTTGGGCTGGGTGCACTACTCTTGCTGAAGCGTTAACATCTACAGGTGAAACAAATATTTAGAGATTCCAAGGTAAAGTTTGGTTTAGGGTCACTCTTTGTGTGTTTTTGCAGCAGCATGACATGGATGTATATGTGTGACCCTCTCTGATCTTCACATCCACCCATTCTGCATCTTGCATTTGTGCAGCTGATAATAACTTCTTCTTTTGCTTGTAATGTATCATCGTTTTAAGTCTGTTCCAACCTATTTCTCAAATCCTTTTAACTTCTAATTCTGTCCTCTCATGGGCTCGCAGCCCTTCCAGATGCTGTCTGTACTGGCTATAAAAAATGCATGTTCCCTATTTCACTGTCTCAGTTGAGACCCAAGCGAGTATCACACAGGAAGGTATGACCTTCCTGTTTGACAGTGAACCACTGAAAAGCACTTTCTAGGTTTGTATTGTGAAAGAGCATAAAAAATGCTGTATATTAACTGAAGATACAGAGCATTTCCTGCTTCTGTCTTGCCCAAAAAGGCATTTTATCCTGTAGCAGGAGGATGAGTGACACGATCTGCCTCTGATAAATCCACATTAGCTTTTCCTTACCACTCTATAAACCTTCTGGGTGCCTCTAAAAGAGAGAGTTCATTTCCTCTCTTGTCTCCATGTTTCCTGTGAACTGAAGTTCAGCAGGGCAGGAAATTACTGATCAGTCAGCATATTTGTTCCTCGCAGAAAGAGGGCAAATTTTCCACTGAATGGAAGTTTCCAAACACAGTCCACTTTGTCTCTTATGCAGAGGTAACTATAATCCATTTGGTTTCAATTTTTACTGCATTTTTGTAGAAGCTGTGTTGTCTATACTTTTGATGGAAAATTTCTGTCAAGCCTACTTGCAGTAATCACTGCTGAATATAGTGTCCTTTATTTAGGTAATTACTATGGCAGTGGAAAAAACTTTCCAAAACAGCAGGAGTCAGAAAGCAGAGTCCTATCTCTGATGCAAAAAGGATTGATCTGTCTGTAGCTGTTA
Source organism: Thinocorus orbignyianus (assembly GCA_013400375.1). Lineage (NCBI taxonomy): Eukaryota > Metazoa > Chordata > Aves > Ciconiiformes > Thinocoridae > Thinocorus > Thinocorus orbignyianus. The sequence goes on along the minus strand of VXBW01000709.1, from coordinate 55,278 downwards.
CTACTGGGAGATCTAGGTACATCAGCCCAAATTGACTCCAAAGAATCTGAAGCTTTTAAATGACAGCTCATTTCTCTTTGCCCAGAAGATAGAGAGAGCTCAGATAGCAATTTAGGTGCCACAGTTAAAGAAAAAAGTTAGGTGGATGAACTCGGGCAACAGGGACCAAGTAAATGCACTTTGAGGTCAATGATTTACTGCATGAATTGATGTGGTCACTTAGCCTCCTGAAAAAAACATTGAGACCTCACTAAAAGTGGAATGGCCTGAGAGGGACCCTTTGTAATCAGTTTTTGGGCATGACTGTGACTATGCAAAATGCCGAGACTAAACAGACAGGCTGATCAGCCAACTAATTTGGGTTGTGCTCCAAATTGCACTGAAATTAATGGATGGACTGTGAGCTCATAAGAGCTAAATTGAGCTCTAATAGGTAAAGGAATTCACTGAGCACAAGACACTTATGAATATTTTTCATGCTGTTTAAAAGTTATATTTGGTTTAAAAGTTTCAAGCCTCTTTCTTAAAATAGTATCTGTCTATGGTGAACTGGTCCAGATTACAGGATAGCAGAAGTTACTGAAATCTTTGTCTATTCTTGTCTTTCCTGAAAATTTTCCATTCAAGATTTCTTCCATGTCTTAACTGTACCAAATATAACCTCCTTTGACTTTTACCTTCATTATTTTTCACATTAACATCTTGCATAGTTTCAGCTTGCTAGTTTTATGGGAGAGATTAATCATAGAATTAGGTAGCTTGGCCAGGACCTCTAGATATCTCTATTCCCACCTCCTGCTCAAAGCAGGCTCAAGTCAAGCAAGTGGCTCGAGTATGTCGCTGTAGAGTTTTGAGTATCTTCAAGGATGGAGACTCCATGGCCTTTCTGAGCAGCCTTTTTAATCATCTGGCCAAAACAGAGCTCTGTTGAGCAGATGACATCCTAAAGAGAGCTCTGAAAGGTGTTGCCATAACCTCAGTGGATAGCTAAGTATACTGGGTTTCCTCTAGAAACAAGCAGGCATTTATGCCTGTACAGGGGCCTAGAGAGACCATATGTGCAATAGATACTCCATCTTAGTATTTCTTTTATAGCCTCAGTTAGTGCCTAACTGATGTGTACACAGTCTGTAGTCTTGTTGGAGTTTTTGAAACAGGGAGAAAATCTAGTCTTGGTTTGATCATTGTATCTCCCATCGCATTTTTCTGCTTGAATTGTTTTGGCTGCTACAGAGCTTGCTATTTAGGATTGATCCTGTGGATTGGTGGAGGAGATCTCCAGGAGGCTGTGGTGGTCGTGAGGCTGTCTGAGCTGGCTGCTGAGTCCTTTACCTTGACCCAATCACAGCAGCACTTTCTCAGGATGTGTTTGACACTGGTTTGGTAGAAAGCCTGTCTACATGCGGGCAGGAGGGAGAACATTAGCTCTGATAGCCTTCCAGCAAACACTTGGGACCAATGTCTGCCCTGCTGAGCTACAGAAGTCAGTTTAAGGGGACAAAAAAAGCCCAGAAGAGCAGTAAGGCCTAGGTCTAGAGTGAAAGGTGACTCCCTTTCATGCCAACCCTTGCCAGCAGACTCTAGGTCTTGCCTTTTACAAGATTCAGCATCCTCCTTATTTCTTGAGGCTGGCCCCCACTTTGCCAAGGCGGCAGCAGGCAGCTGCCTCCTCCCCTCGCTGTTGAGGTCTGGCAGTGATGCTGCAGTTAGCACTTGGTGGGATGGAAGTTGGTTTTTCCCTCCTACAGCCTCCAGGAGACAGGTCAATAAACCATGTGCATAGTGTTATGGGAAATATTAAATGCCATAACTTTCTTACAAGATTCATTTTTTCCCCTCAGTAAGCATTGTATGAAGATTAAATATAATATTAACTGAACAGGTTGCTTATATTACTAGCAGCGTGCGCTCACAGGGACGCTGCTATGCTCTGCTAGTTTTAGAGTGATTTCTTTTTGGGATGGTTACACTCAGTTCTTACATTTTAAATACCATTTCTAGTTTCTTGAGCTCTAGGAAAATGAGGGAAAATAAGAATTGTGAGACCTGTAAACCAGATTACAAAAACTTTGAAAGTGTATAGTCTAATATCTCCTAGTTGTTCTCTGAAAACAGGGCCTTCAATCTCAAGGACTCTGTATTTTAAAATCCTGAAATTCTGCTTTGACTAGCCTTGCTCTCTGCAGCCTTATTCTGTCTAGAGTCATTGAAACCAGCTTTGGCTTACATCTCAAAACTCAAATGTTAATATCAGTAATTAACTTCTGGCATGCCAAAATGGCAAGAGTATTAAAATAGTTTCTCATTTCGTGTCCCTGTTTTGACTGATTGGATTGTTTTGGATGTCATTAGGCTACTTATTTATAGCAAGAGTATGAGCTCTGCACTGAGCAGTGGAAGTAATTTCTGTCTGCTTAACGAGAAGTCCAAATGTTAATTTTTGTTAGTGTTCAAATTAAATGAAAGCACCGTTTTGTTCAATTCTTCAGTATCCAAAATAAACAGATTACACAAGTGCAATTAAGACAACAAGCTTAATCTCTCCTTTTATTGTCCAAGTTGACCCTGGCGGTATTAGCCTGCAGTCTTCGTGACTTGCTTGTGAATATTGAACATCTCTTTGCAGTCACTTAATAAAATTAAACTTCCTGAACTGAAGAAAAATAGTTCAATTATTTTTTAGAATAACATCCCAGATCTCCATAGCATGGAGATAGGAGTCGTATTTTGTCAAAATACATCCTCTTTACATGTCTTAATGGAGATAGTGTTTAATCTTCTCATTGTCTCTGAATTTTACATACGTGATTGAGTTTGTGATTCAAGACTGTTTAAGCCAGTGGTTATGCATGACACAGGGTCCATAGATTGCAGAGCTCAACATTTAATTAAAGCAGTGCTTTAAGGAGCTAAAGAATCCTATAATGAATACACACATCCCTCCCCTCCCCCAACAACAATACCCCATCACCAACAAATAAAACCCAAAACAAACAAAACCCCACACACATTAAAAAACCAATACTTCCTGATAGGAAAAAAATTAGGAGCAGCCCTTCCCTCCTAGCAGAGTTTCTTATTGCAGACTCTGCATGTTCTTCCTGCACCGGAGCTAAGTTAATGGTGTTTTTTAGGTTTGGATTCTTGTGGGGTTTTATTTGTTTGTGTGGGGCTTTTTGTTTGATTTTGGTTGGGGTTTTTTGTTGTTTATTTTTAATTTACTAGGAAGACCTCGGTCTTGGAGAACTCCTCCCTCCCTCAACTCCAGTTTTTGACTCTTTTCTCTCTTGTTCCCCTCTATTTGTGGAGTAATAGCACTGTAAGTTGTTCTGGTTTCTTAACAATTTTTGGAATCTAGCTCAAGCAGTTGCCCATTTACAATGATTTTTACCTTGAAAACTCTGTGCAAAACTTGGGATCAGCTGGGGAGTTTGTTCTTTTGGCTCATCCTGTCATGGTTTGATGCACAGCAGCTTGGGACTGAGGTAGGAACAGAATATCAGCCCCTTGAGTCTCATTTTGGTTTTGCATCTGTTTCTACCCCAGCAGCTTTTCTTGCTCCTGGGGTTTTCTGCTTGTCCAGGTCCAAATTATATTTTGGGTCTGGCCTCAAGCCGAGGGGGACTTAAAACTGAGGAGATAACTCCTGGGGTGATAGGAGACTGAAGGAGGATAATTGATTGAATTATGCTAGCTTGCTAGATATATGGGGAAATTACTGCATTTTGGAAGTAGAAAATTGTTTTGAAATTTGGGTGGAGTTTTTTGGGTTACATTTGTTAAGGATGCCTACTGGAAATAGATGGACATGCAGATGGAGTCCCATCTCTATAGAAATAGACCAAACTAGACCATGATGCTATCACCAGTGGTCCGTGTGTCGGTATTAACTGGCAGTTGTGTTAAGTGTTCAACTGAGAGAATGCTCTGCAGCCTTAATAAGCTTTGCGTGGAAGTAGGTAGCATGATGGTCCCTAAGTGGAGAGCAAATGCTACACTTAACTCATTATATCACTGTAGAGTTAAAATCTGATTAAGATACCTGACAGAAAACAGTGCAGAGCAAGTATATACAGGAAACACAAATAGAGTTATTTCTAAAAAGGGCAATTTAATTGAGTGGGAAACAGACTGAAAGTGCTAGTGAGCTAAGTGCTACTGGTATGTTTTAGTTTTCCCTCAGATTTTCCTCAGTAGGGATTGTGGTTTGGTGCTGATTTGTGGCCAGAACGCTGAGCTGTGCCACAGAAAGCAGATCAGATCATTTGTAACTGCTAATTTTGCAGCATGCAGAGAAAGGCACAAAAAGTACTAGGTGTGAGCACTGAAATACCCTTCTTTTGTTTTATCTGTAATAAATAATAAAGCTGGAATATAGTGCAGGATGATTGAAGGACTAATTGAATGTGCTTAATGAATGCCTGTATATAGACTTAAAAATACCTCAGTAGAAACAGAAGGGCGACAGAAGAGTCCTGAGGTTTTCTTTGGCTGGTATTTTGCAGATCAGACTGGCTGGCAAGTACAATAGTCTTGCTGGCCTTAATATCTATTAATTCACATCATGACAGTCATTAACTGTTCTTCTTATTCCTCTTCTTTTTTTTTTTTAGAAGAGGTACTCACATTAGTTCTTAATGAGGTAGCTCCATTTGATTTCTTTCTGTAATTGCAGTTCATGCGCATCTGCGAGTAGTGATTCTGAGGTTTGCTTTTCATTTTTTGTTCTTCCAGTAAATCAGTCACAGAAGAAAATGTGGAGACATCTGAGAGGAAGATCTAAGTAGCCTTCCAGTCTGCTTTAAGATCAGACATCTAGCAGCCTGGCCTAGAAAGAACAATACCATCTGGACATGGAAAGAACCCTTAAGATGTTTTTACGTCACACAGAGTTATTTACATAGTAAATGTGCAGCAGTAAAGCCTGCCAGAAATCTGAGAGCCGGTCCATGTGCTTTCCAGCAGCTGTGGGTATTAAAGCTCCCTGGACTAGCAGCCTGCAGCTGTACTGTCATTAGCTCACCATGAGTTTCAGCTCTCACTGAAATTCAGTTCCTAGATGGTAGAACTACTTGAAAAAAAATCTCACTTGAGTTATTCTCTTTGATTCCCTGGTATGAATCTGTCCCCAAAACTTTTTCAGTGTCAACAGCTTGAAACATACTGCTGTATCCAATTTAAGTGAGTGCTAGTATTCAGGGTTCATTTTTCAGCCAGCTACAAAATTCAAGTATTTTAACTAAAACTGGTCTTAACGCCTAAAGACTAAAAATTCTCTTCATGACCATTATCCGGTCTTGTCCTTGGCAGATGTTCAGATCTTCTTGTTCTTACTATGAGTAAGCCTTTGAGATAGACTCATTCCACTGTTTGCCTAGCAGAATCCCAGCTGCCCCAGTTGGTTAGCATGGCAAAGGCAGGTGGGTGTCACATTTAGCCAGGTTACTTCTTCAGCATGGAGAGCCACCGTGTACGGTGATGGTGCCTGGGACTAGGCTTTGAGGTACAACTGGAATGATGTGTCAGCTCTCAGCAAGAGTGAGCTGCCTTATCAAGTCCACTACTGTGATCAGTGCTTCCTACTTATTTTGAATTAAAAATCTGTATTTTAGCCCCTGTACAGCCAGTGGGACTGGTTTTTCAGAAGCTCTCTCTGCAGGTATGGAGGAAACCATTTGATTTTACCTCTTTGATTTGAGGGAAGATGATACTGTATCCTGCCATTCAGCTGCACCCTCTTACCTCCCTTCAACAACCATCTTGGCTTTCGGGAGATGTAAGTGATGCCTTCAGCGTTCTGTTAGGCAGAACCCTTTCCAGGAGCTAATCCAACCCAAATCAAAATGTGATGAAAGTGAAGTTGAAAGGAAAAAGCCTTAAAAGCCAGCCCATGCTGTGATCACCCCATGAACCTTTCCCTCCTCATTTGGGTTCATTATCCCACCTGAGGACGCCTAAAATCAGACCAAGTGCAGATGTTATCAAATACAACACTCTCTATTCTGTATGCAGACCTCTGTGCCGCCTCCTGACTGTACTTCATTTTTAGGTTTGGAGTAATGTAGTGCTCTCGTGATTTATTACAGAAAACACTCTGCAGCAGAAAGGATCAAGAGTAGGTGGGGCCATTATAGCTGTTATCTAATTCCTTTTGAATGTTAGAGACTATTAAAAAAAAAAAAAAAGCAGTCTTTTTTATATGTGCTCCAGGGTTTCCATTTTCTGTTGTAAAAGGAGCAGTCTTAATAGCTAGTTGACCCTCCCTAAATAGGGTAAGATCCAAGCACTGAAAACCAAGAGCAAGTACTCCCAGTAAAGTCGGGAGGAGCAGGCTTTTTAATCCTTTTAGTGTGACTACAAAAGAAGCTTCTCTCCACTCTCTGGAGGATAGCCTGGGCATCTCCCTTGCCAGCATGCCTGATTTTGGGAGATGGTGCTGGAGGGGAATGGACTCACTTGCCCACGCATGGCTCCCCCAACAGGCTCCACTGAAAGCACCTGAATCATGGTGCAAGAAAGGAGAGGGTAGATGGGGACAAACTTGTACCTAGTAGTAAGTCTCTTTGCAGGCTCCAGAAGATAAAAGACACTTAATCATGGGAGCATGGGAAGTACTGGCAGCGGTCAGAAGCCCCACATTCAAGCACGACATGATTTTTTCCCAGCAGGGAGACACCACATGTTGGATGATGTGATGGGCCACTCGTTGGTCATGTGAACAGGGAATGGCCACAGCACTAAGCCACAGCTGTGAATTGTGTAATGGGACTGAGAAGAAGGAGCAGTGTCACCATCTGAAACAACCTCAGCAAGAATTTAGGGCTGCGGTCCCTCTCCTGCTCCTTGTCCCCTTGCGTTGCGTTCAGTTGCTCCAGGAGAGCATATATCACACCAGTGAGCCGTGTATAGCACGTGGGTATCCAGCATGGTAGAGGGATGTCTGCATGGTATGACCCAGGCCTGACGGAAGATGGATGTGAGGTAGAACCCAGTATGTCTCTTGTACTCCGTGTGGTGGGGAGCAAGCTCTGTGTCCTCAAGACACAGCTAACACAACCTGCAGTGCTGAAACAGTTGTAACTGGATGTAGTAGGGCTATGCATGCTGTGCCTTTTGGATGCAGCTAATGCAGAGAGCAGGAGCAAACTGGCTGTGAATGAACCATCTAGAATATTTTGGAAAAATTAACGTTATGATAAAGAAAAAGGCAAGCTGGTGGTTGCAGTCCTTCAGAGGCCCTTACTCTGCAGTGCAGAAGCAATGAAGATTGCTTTACTCTTCTGTTTGATGAAGAAGTGCATTAGTCAAATTACTTGGTTTATTCTTTTGCTGTTATTTCTAATTAGAGAATGAGACATGGCCAGTGTCTCCCTGGGAGACCTTAGGGCATCTACAATCTGTGAGCACTCCTGTCAGTTGAACTTTAAACTTAATTGTGTGTGACTGTGTAGGGAGGAGGAACAAAGGGTTTATCTGTCTCTTACTGGTCTTAGAAGTCTTGCGATGAAAATTCAAACCAGTTTCCATCTTTTTATAGACTTAAATGGCATTTATAAAGGAAGAAAAAAACGTAACTGGTAAAAGAGCAAACCCAGGTCCTCCTTGCAGTTTCTGCTTCCTGTGTTTTCCTACAGGGTCTCCAGGTGTCTCGTTAATATTCAGCTATCAAAATTAAACCTGAAAAAATTGCCCACACATCTTTGCTGTGAAAGAGCAGCCTCTGGAAGGCTGTAGGCACTGCATACCCTCCCTCATGTTCTGTCTGTCCTGGACAGCTGGGGCAAGTGGGGTGATGGCTGGCAGACCTGCTGACGGGTCTGGGTGCTGGGCAAGACACGCTCTGCAGCACAAGAGGCTTTGCATTCACGCAAGATGAGGAGGAGGAGTCTGGTTTTGAGGAAGGCTGTCAGGCTATCTTTAGCAGACAGACCACTTCTGGGTTGTGCTTCTAGAAACAAACAGCCCTGTAGTCTGGCTTCAGTGCTGTTTGGGTCCTTGCTGCTCAGCTCATGCTTTTATTTCTCCCCAGGGCATAACGCCTACAGATGCTACGTCCAGGCAGAAACCATCTACCTCTCCAAGTGAACGGTACCTACTTAACCCTTCTCACCTTGCTGGGAGAACATTATTCTTCTAAACTGATTAGGGAACACCATTGGCTTTCTGAGTAGAACTTACCTGTATTTAGATACTGCTTTCATCTGCTTTTCCAGCCAGGACTAGGTGGTCTGCTGTGCTCATGGGTTAGGAGTAAACACTTTTTAGTTTAACTGGGTCTTCTGCCCTCTTGCAGAGACCTTATGCTTTGCCTCCACGACAGCAAGCTGTATGTGTATGTGTTAAGTAGTACTCTGCCTGCAGAGGTGACTGTTGACGTAGGATGGATTGTGTTTGTATCCTGGCTGTCAAGAGTTTGGCAGTAATAACTACCAGTGATTAATTAGTTACACGAGCTGTATGTGATAATACCAGTACTTACTGGCATTGTTTTACTTTTGAAGTTCATGCAAGATCAGAAAATAGATCAATCAGCATTTCTGCAGTCCTTGTTGGCAGCACTTGTTGGTAACTGCTGTTCCTTCTTCACATACCTCACAATTTTCCTTCAGTTTGAAAAACAGAGAAAGACTTGCATTCACAGTGTTCCAAATATATTTGTCATGTTCCTCGCTCATCTCTTGTTTTGCAGGGGCCCGTTTTGAGTATTCATTGCTCAAGTCAGCAGTTGACTCAGTTTATGAATCTATTATAATTTGTTTTTGAAAGAATTGGCCAGGAGACCAGTTTCACTGATGCTGACTTGAAAGCCCACATGCAGAACAGCAGTATAAATGAACAACAAATTTATCACAGGTCCTAGCCTGTTTTATCTAGTACTCATTTTTAAAGTGGATGACAATTACTGAGAGTTGTTACCTTCCTTTTTTTAAATGTCATATGTTTTTTCTTTCTGATATAGTAGCCATGATACTCCACAACATATGTATTCTTATTGTTTTGAATATAAGAGAAGACAACATGAAATTTCTTCAGAATAACAACATATTTCTGGATTTAATGACTCTTTAGATTCCGAATAGCAGTTGACAATGCAGTAACCTAGGATTTCAGGGGTGGAGGTGTCCTTGTGAGGGACAGAAGACAATAATTGGAAGCGGAACAGGTTATTTCACGTGATTATCCCCCTGACTGCATGGTAAATGCATTTTGTGGGCAGGGCAAAGCTGTTTTTTTTATAAGCAAACCTAAATAGGAATAGTTTATGTGAGCAACACATGCATGCATAGGACAGAAGGCAGCTGACATTATATGAGTGAGAGCTGGGAAAACTGAATTGGTAAAGAGCACCAGAAGTAGAACACAAACAGACAAGCAAAATCTATTTTTAAAAATGTGATGGTTTGTTGTGTGTTTTTTCTGCATATGCAAAGCAGCAAAATGTTGGGAGTTGGGTGGCCCAGTGGGGGCATTCCCGCTCTGTTGCGGTATAGTTTGGGACTGACTGCCTAACTCGGGGTGCTCCTTACCTAACTCATTGTTGTTGGTTCATCTGTCCTCTTTGAGAAACTGAAGTATTTGATGACTGATGTGTTTGTTGGGCATACTATGGTGGTATTTTACACTTACTCCAACTCTTTTATTTCTTTGGATGCAGCTCTCTTGCGGGACCGTACAGGACAGTGTCCTGACAGGAGCAAGTTGTACTGCCAGAAGAGTGCAGAAAGATTGGATTCCACAAAATAGTATGTCATCAAGCTCTCGTTTTGCAGATAGCCACACAGGGATTAAATGCATGGGCTTAGGTATCTTAAGCCAGCTGCTCTTCAGGCAGCTCTCACTCTAATTCTGTGCGTTGGGTGGCAATAACCAGGGAAGCTGGTTGTTCCAGAAGGTGGCTGTATGGGGTAGGTATGCAGGTTTTCTCCACATCTGTGTGTGTGGGACAGCACACAGTGAGACTTGGGCTTGCCCTTCTACATTAGGCTCAGTGTCTGAATGTTTCATCCACTGATATATCTGTATCTGTATTTCCCTGCCTGTATAAGGATCTCCGGATTTCTTGGGATCGGAGTAGAGACAGCGCACAGCCTCTGTAGCAGGGAGTCCTTATCCAGTGGGGTGAATGATGTGTGTTAGGGCTCTCCCACTCTTGCCTTGCGAGAAGGAATACTGTAAGGTCTCGGTTATTTATGTCATCTATTAGTTTTCTCAGTAGCAAGAGATTTAAGTCTTAAGTCCACAAAAGGGGATAATTGACCATAATTACCGACAATGCAGTGTATGTCTTTGTTGGAGAGAAACTAGCCTGACTTGACCTTGAATTTTGAACTTCTTAAAAGTAGTAGCATAACCTTGTAATAGCACTATCATTGCAAGTATTAGTGGACAATTGCTCTTTGCTTCCTCTGATGTAACATGGTTCCTCTTGAGAAAACTGAGAATGTAGCATTTACATCCAGATCAGTTCAGTTTGTGTCCGTCACTTCAGCAGCAGCTCCCCTCTGCCTTTGGAGCCTTGTCCATAAAACTGTGCATCCATTGATATCACTCCTGGGGCTAGAGATGTGCTGGATTATTAAAGAATAACCTCTTTAATTAGCCTTCTACTGCTCAAGGTTGAGTTTCATGTAATGATTCAAGTCACAAGCAACAGAATACTGGAAGTTTCACCTTCTCCTGCTTATGCACATCAGAGCATCTGTGTTGGAGAGTGAATTATGTTTAAAGAGAGTAAGAGGTTGAGGCACAAAGTGTGAGATACCTTCCCAGGAGGGAGAGGACATTACTCCTGCATCTCAAGTTTATCCTATTGGTGTAAAAAGCCTTGAATGGATGTAGGCCAGCCTTAATGCAAATCATAACCAGTCCTGGAATTTATTTAATCTACAAACTCCTGAAGTCGGTGTTTGTTCATGAGGCTCAGAAGTCATCTCTTTGCTGTGAGGATTTTGGGATGACTTCTGTTCTGTGTGGTGCAGGAGATCAGAGCTCTGTGGTGTTGTCTTTGCTGGCCTAAGATACCTGTGCTTCTGTGAACTGGAAAACAGCAAAAAGTGGACCAGTTGTTTGTCAGAAAAGCTGATAGTCCTCAACAGCACTCTGTTTAAGGCAAACCCTTATTTTACCCCTGCTGTTGTGTTAATTAGGTGCTATTTTGAGTTCAACAGGGGATGCGGCATTAACCAGACCCTTGTTCTGCTGTTACTTCTTTAAACAGTTAACTTGACACCAAGTGCAACACAATTATCTCCATTATTAACAGCTTTCACCGCTGAAGTATTTTTAGCCTCGTAAGAAACTACACAAGCAAAAGAAAGGAATCCACTTGCAGATAAACATAAAGGCTTAAGTAGGGCCTGCACTGCAGCAGTTTTTCTTAGTGCCCTGGATGTTGGCTGCCTGGAGTGTGTGCAGAGAAAGGCCTCCACGTGACTGTGTCCTGGCTGGTGGTGTCTGTCTTTCTGAGACCGAGAACTGGATGAGATGATCTGGCACTACTGTTGAAGTTTGCTCTTTTTTTCTGCTAGGACAGGAACAAGGTAGATAAGGGACGTAACTGAAATGATGAAGTTTCTGCCTCTGACACCCACTTGCGTGTGTAGTCTTCTTCTGGTAAACTAAAAACATAGCACAAAGTGTCAGGTGCTTGAGTCTTGCAAATTTACACCAGTCCTGATCTGTAAAACCACTGTTTTCTTCTTACTTTCTGGTTATGTGCCCTTACAGGTTTCAGGCAGTGTTGCATGTAGTTGATATGACTTGGCCAGCAAATTCCAGCACTTAGTAAACAGGAGGTGGAAAAAGAGAATTTTGTAAGAGGAAAAATACAGAAGAAAGAATAGTATCCACCTTTTGGAGAAGTAGGATTTAGTTAATGTTAGTAATTTTGCATTCCATGTCAATGTTGAAACTTTATCAGTGCAGTTTTCGTTAGTGGGAAGAATGGAAATAAAAAATACAGTCACTTCTGACCCTTCCAGACCACCCATCCTCATAGTCATTTGACCCTCCTGTGTCTTCTACATGAATGTATTCCAGAAAGTATTGTTAACTGTTTGCACTTAATATTTCCCATTTTCATAGCATGTGTATTCTGTATTTCATAGCATCTTCATTCTAAATCTCCTGTTTCTAGAGTGTTCTTGATTTTTTTTTTTTTGTGGGTGTTGGATTGTTGGCTTTTTTCCATGGTAGCCCGTGAAGGTACCCAAAACCTTGAAGAAATTTGATTGTTTCTTTTACTTTAAAATACGAATTATATAAAAGTTATTTATTTCCTGTTTTTCTCAGGTTTATAACTATTGCCTTTATAGCTGTGTCTCTGTATAGTGGCCTGAGTTGGATTTCATTATGTTGGAAAACAGACCTTTGCCTCACACCCCTTATTTTTATGCGCAGCTGAGTTGAAACTTGTGCGCATTTACTTGAGGTGGAATATAGTAACATACGTGTTCTGAGAAAAAAAATCACATTTTTTCAAAATTGGGATATTGCAGTATTGATGTGACACTAATTGAAGGGTTTTGGTTACTTTCTTTCTCACACAGGTTCTAGATCCCAAGCCATTCGATGTTCCTTTTGCCTTTACTAACTGACAGATTTTTAGATGTCTTGAAGCAAAGTTACTGGAAGTTTTAGTCTTGCTGTGGGGGAAAACGTAAGGACACTTACATTTTCTGCAGCTCACAGATTAATTGATATTTCCAAACCTGTATATATGTATTTCCAAAGCCCTTCAGGGCAAAAAGAGCAAAAGCTTTCCAGCACCTGGCTTGTAGGAATATGCTGGGATTTACAGCAAAATGTATAAGTGGTTGCAACAGATCTATAAAATCTACTGGCAAAATCTATAGTTAGTTTTTCATTGTTTTAAAAAATAAAAAGCCCACACCCCTTCCCTCAAATTTATAGCCTCATTTGAAGCTCAGTTGGATTTTGTCTCTCTAGAGACCTCAGCAGGCTTCAGATCACACTGATATTCTAAAAGGCAAGTGTTTACATGTTAAGAGATAAGGAAAGCCTGTTGGATCCTATTCTTCATCACTCTGAATCCACTAAGTTTCCCTATGGTATTTATGTGATTCTTTGAGTGTGTAATTTTAAATTGCTTCAGCAATGAGGCCTCCATTAGCTGCATAAAGGAAGCGTCCCACGTTTTGGGAGAGCTGTCTTCCCCAACACTCAGAATCCATGCTTCGTCTCTCAGTTGAAACCCTCACTCTTGGTTACATCCCACGTTGACAGATTGCGCATCTCCTCACTTGGAAACCCTCAGCTGACCTTTGAGGACATGCGGCTATTGCCAGTCCATAGAGTTTGTTTCCAACTATTATCTTCTTTCCTCTCTCAGGCTAGCACTAGTCAGGGGCTGCCCTTGCCTTTTAAAAAGGCAGTTATCTTGAGGGTAGGAGAATGGACAAGTCCTACTTTGCGCTTCCAGCACTATCTGTGCTCCAGCTGTGATGCTCTTATCCTCTATTCCCATCTTTGGGGCAGGGTGAGCTCCTTGCAGCACTGATGAGAGAAGGAGGGATGGCACTCGCAAACCAAGTGACCTGTGTTCCTCCTGATAGGTGGAAAAACTGCTGCTGTTACCATTGCTAATTTTAATATGATCATCATTTTTGCTTGCACATTTTAAAGAGGATCAGTAGGATCAGGCATAATGCTCATCAGGCATTTTGCTCTGCAAACAAACCCACTTGGGCAGGGTATTCTGTTCAATGTTTCAATGTTTGTATTTTTCCAGGCACAGTGGGGTCTTTCCCTAGACTGAAAGTGCCACTGTATTATAAGTAATAAATAATAACATCTGAGAGTAATTGTTTCATTATTTAAAAAGTCAGGCCCTTTAGTGGGGGATTTGCTAATTGACAAATGTGTTGTTCAGCTCTGCATTTCCATTATGTAAACTGTACCAAGCTTTTCTGTGTCCTTGTATTTAGATGGAGACTTGAAGTCATTAATCATCATAATAAATAAAACTAAATAAGAAAATAGACAAATAAGCCATTAAGCCCTAAAGTGCAACTTGTTTTAGGATTCTCATCAATGCTCCAGGTAAGTGAAATAGATAATGAGGGGTTTCCCGTGCTGGTCATAGCCTGTGTCTCTAGGTGACAGAACATTTCTGCACTTTACTGGTAAAAACTATTTGTTTTACCTCCGCAAAATGACACTTAATCCACCCCGATGTCTTCTTATGGGGGTGAAAAACCTGTTGACCCTGCAGTGATGTACTTCTCGAGTTTGCATCCTGCATAATAGGACCAGTGATTCTGACTGGATTGCTAGGCTTACATGTGGATCTTGTTATACTAATTTCTTCTTGCACAGATGATTTTGAACAGCTTGGAAAGTGTTTTCCTGCTTTATGAATAAATCCTCCTTTGGCAGAGAAATGCCACTTTTCTCTAGGATGTTTTTCAATGCAATTTTTATCTTTCATCCTGGTCACAGATTGGTATCTCTTTACATTTATTAATTGAAGTGAGTGAACGCTGATTTGATGGGTTAGTCTCTGCTATTATTGTAACCAGGCTCCCCTCCAATAAAGTAGATAGCATGGACTATTATTTTTTTCAACTACAAGAGACGAAGTGGGTATGAAATGAGAGGAAGTTGGGCCATATGGTATTTGCATTCCGTAAATCGCATTTCTTACTCCACCAGCTGTGAGTCCTCTCATGTGCCTGGGAGATGATTTCTGCAGGCAGTTCTGATGTGATGTGCAGGCAGGCTATGGCCCAAACCCTGTTCCCAGCTGAGGGAAGATCACACTCTCTTCCAGCGCTGGTTCTGGCACACAAGAAAACAGTCATGGCATTCATTTTCTTCCTGTCATTTCAGCAACATCACCATTACTTTTGGAGCTCTCGTTTCAGATTAGGAGGAAGGCAGAGGAGGATGGTCTGTGTTAGGATGTGAGCACAAAACCAAAGTGATTGAATTGCTGGAGCAGTCATCTCTACTCATCAGCTGAGCCCAAGGAGCTGCTTGTGTGCCTGGAGAAGCCCGCTGGGAGCAGTGGCAGCCAGAAGGCAATTACTACTGTCATTTATGCTGAGACACTCCTGAATGCTGAGGGTGAGGGTATTTAAAAGATGGGCAGATGTAGTGCTTGGGGATGCAGTTGAGTGATGGATTTTTGTCAGTTTTAGGTTGATGATTGGACTAAATGGCCTAAAACATCCCTTCCAACCTAGGCAATTCTACGATTCTATGGGGGAGCTGAAGGCAACTGAACTTTCTGGAACGTTTGCCGCATTCTTTTGGTGCTTGGCAGAGTTCATGTGCTTGGTTGCCATCAGTGAAACTTCTAAAACCACACTGGGGAAAAAAGTAATAAAATACATACATTGTGCTGTATAAAACAAAGAAAATTCTTAGGATCAAGGAGATCCAAAACTTTGGACCAAAACCTGTTTTACCATATATTGTGAAATTCTCTCTTGAACTCCAGTTGAGCCAGACTTTCACAGACCACACATTTTATTTTGGGGAGATTGCAGGCTTGGAATATTTTGGGAAGTATTTTGTCATCTGTGATGTGAATGTGTAAAGCAGTGCAATGAAGTAAAGTCAACAAAGCTCTTAGTTTGTAAAACTCCGCAATGAAATGTTTATGAACTTTGTTACTGATCTTGGAAGGCAGAGAGTAGCTGAGTACCACATAGCCCTCAGCATCAAATGGTCCTCTTGCTCTGCAAGAAGTTCTGACATTACAGTGTATTTTGATTTCAAAATGTGCTGAACTGAACCACGTAAGTAACTTCTCCTTACAAGAATTACCACACTAAATTAATGCAAATAAAGTCACACAGGTGCAAGAATGTTTGCAGGACATTGCTCAAAAGCAAAATGGCTCTGTCCCCATTTAAAAGGTGTAAATATCCTACTTTGTAACCAAAAATGTCTTTAATTGAAGCGTGACTTTCACTGGCAACTTCTGGTTTATCTTCAATATATGTTTTTGTGCTCAATTATGGGACAGAGATTTTCCATGAGCAGAATTCAAATGTGCTGTTTTAAATTCGTGTAGTGGAAAACTTTAGTGGGCACAGGAAAGAAGATAAAATTAGCTTTTATTCATTATTTAGCTACTTTTTAATATTTATGACTAGCTCTAATTGTACTCTATTTCCTTTTTTACTTTTTGAGAGTACCAACATAGTTAGATTCTGTAGAAGAGGTATTTTGGGGCAAATAGCAGAATTGCTGACATCAAGTGTTTAAAAACTGAGACTGACCAAAAAACCTGCTCACTTCATTCATCTTATGATTCCTGAGCCTTCAGATATACTGAGATATCATGTCACATTTTCTCTAGGAGAGCTAAAAACTTTGAACTATGGCATTGTTACTTTTCATCTGATGATACTGATCCAGATTTTGGGTCATTTAGCATCATTGTAGGATTCATTATAAAGTTAGAGGGGTTGGAATAGTGCATTGGAAGGCTCATCTGCTTTGAGGGCAAGATAAAGGAAATTATTTCGGTGTTGTCTGTTTGCTGGTGTTTGAGAGTAGGCTAAGTGGGCTGCAAGGACTTAGTCTCTTGTGAGGAAAAGGAGCAAAAGCTTTTTGTAATACACATCAGAAGGGGTTTTCATTCTTGCAAGCAATGAAGGATGTGGCACAAATCCGTGGCTATTTTGCCTCTTGTCTCACAGAGTCCCAGATTTGCATTCAGCCTCTCCTCTGCTCCAAAACACAAATCCAGAAATACCAATATCCGTTCAGCCCTTGTCTCTTGCTGGCCTATGGGTTAAGGAAGTCCTCAGGCATTGCTCATCAATTTCTCTTCCTCCAAGGGCAGATAGTCACAAGATCACATGCTCCCAAGAGGTGTGTAGGACACAGCAGGGCAAGCTAATGTGCCTCTGCTGGAAGGAGGAGGATGAGGACATTTCCTGGTTTTGTGCAGGCAGTTAGCTCTAGACCACCAGGTTCGGCCCCAAAAGGGCAGATGGGTGGAAGTCTTAGTTCTGGGAAAAGCTTAGGTGGGAAAAGTCTTGGAAGAGTTTAAGTCAGATCTCACAGGCACCAAGTCTTCCCAAGATGTGGGAGTTCAGGAAGCTAGACTTTACTCCTGCTCCTCAGAGAACTTTTTGTTTCCTTAGAGAATTTGTGTAGAACTGAGCAATCCAGGTGGAAACCATATCAATTAGAGATGCACTTTGAATGTATTAAGTGCTATAAAAGAGAGAAGTTCTGTGCAAAATAAAACCAAAATTGGTGGATATTATGGCACTGATATTTCTGTGTCTCATTTTCCCTCTTGCAAAATTGTAATTTTCTAATGCATTTAAGCTAACTTTAGAAAAGTTTGAGAACTCCGGGAGTCTGATGATCCCACAGTAATGCTCTTGCAGAACTGCAGGGTACAGGACTTGGGATGTGACATTATAAAATATGAAAAAAACAGTTGGAACATTAGATGGATAACAATGACAAATGCCATTTTCCTCATTCAGGTGAATGTTACAATCCTTTTGTTTAGTCATTGTTTTTTTTTTTTTCCATATCCTTTAGTGTCTATCAAAAGTACTGCTGTTGTGGTATGCTCTGACCAAGTTCCCTACAAGAGCAAGCAGAAGTCCAGGACATGTTCTGCATTCTTGGGAAGTGTGACAGAGCATGGCAGATCCTGCTCACTTAGGCATAAACATGTGGCTTTCCAGCACAGGCTTTGTCTTGTCACTCCTGAGAGCAAGGATGGAAGTAAGAAGTGTGGGCAACCAGAAAACAAGTGTGTGTTAAGATGTGCTCGTTCCTGGCTGTGTGTGTGCTCCCCATGCATGCTGAAGTTGCACCAGCTTCAGTAGAGATGGTTATTGTGACTAGCTGGTGTGCACTGTCTCTCAATTAACAAGGCAGGAGGGCAGCCAAGCACTGTAGAAGCTTCCTTGTCTCAGGACATGATTTCTCCCTTCCTTCTTACTCAGTCTTTGATTTTCCTCGTCCTCTTTTTCTGTGAGGGCTGACGATTCTCTTGCGTTTTTGGAACACCCTCTCTCCCTAATCTCCTGGTAAATGCAGTTTGCCACTCTCCCATGTTAGAATCGTAGAGTCAATCAGGTTGGAATGGACCTTTAAGATCACTGAGTCCAACCATTAGCCTAACAGTGCCAAAACCACCACCAAACCATGTTCCCAAGCACCGTATCTGCCCATCTTTTAAATACCTCCAGGGATGGTGATTCAACCAGTTCCCTGGGCAGCCTGTTCCAATGCTTGATAACCCTTTCAGTGAAGAAATTTTTCCTAATATCCATTCTCAACCTCCCCTGGCTCAACTTGAGGCCACTTGAGCCTGTTTTCATTCCCATCCCTCCCTTGCAGGGACTCTGCCTGCCTATGATACTCCCAGCTTTTTTCCCCCCATCTCCTATGCAAAGAGAGCTAATGGGTACTTTTAAACCTTTCCTTTGTGCACCCTGTCATATGTCTATACCATGAATCAGCGAATGGTGATGCAGCTTGGTTGATACCATGGGGGTTAGGCTCACCTGCACATGCAGAATCTCTGGTGGTAGTTAATGAGCAGTTCTGGGAGGCTGCTCCCAGATGTGGCAGGTGAAGCTGGGGAAGACAGTGCAGTGTGAGTTATTAATTGTGCATTTTCTTTAGCCTGTGTGATCCTGTAAATGAAGGTCTTGCCTTTGTGGAGGCCAGTGTTGAACCCTGGAGACTACTGCGTAAGGTTATTTGTAGGTACTTTGGCACCAGTGTTCATATCAAGAGCTATTAAAAATAATGAGATGCTGCAGCTTTACTAATGGTTTAAGAGGTTCTCCTTGCTTCTCGGTATGAGGCTGATCTGATGCTATCTTCATGATAGCATCCCACAGTGTTTTGTCTTTATGAGTACATCTTGTTCTGGCTTGTTTCAGAAACATGCTCTTAGCTCTAAGGTCTGCAATTGTTGGCTTGTAATTAGGACCAATATTACGGTGCTATTACTGCACTGGTCTGAACTGCTGGCTATTTTTAGATATGACATTCTTCAAGTTGTTTTTTTCCATAGCTTATTTCTCTCATCATGAATCAGCAGGCTGCTGACTATAAAATAATACAGG
This sequence comes from Thinocorus orbignyianus, assembly GCA_013400375.1. Taxonomy (NCBI): domain Eukaryota; kingdom Metazoa; phylum Chordata; class Aves; order Ciconiiformes; family Thinocoridae; genus Thinocorus; species Thinocorus orbignyianus. The sequence goes on along the minus strand of VXBW01000709.1, from coordinate 36,196 downwards.
TTTTTAAAATAAATAGTGCTGACTTACGTAGATACCAGCAAGCCAGTATTTACACAAATGTATCTTTAAATGGAGACTGTGCTCCAGTCCCAGGCTGAGGGGAACTGTGGTCAATATTCCCTTCTGCTGACTTGAAATACTAAGTATGGGCCTTGTCTGTGGGCCAGGTAGTTGAGTGGATTTACAGTTTATCTGCAGCAAAATCAGGTACTCAGCATGCACACAGGTCAAGTAGGTAACATCTAACTGTGAATTGTTTGTCAAGAAGCTAAATACTATTAACATCTTATTGAGAAAGAGCCATGTTTATGCCTTATGGAGGACTAAGAACAGGAAGCCTGATCTCATGAAAACTTGGTTAGAAGCTAGGACATGTGCTGTGTCTGAACCCTGCAGCTAATGTCTGAGCTCTCTCAACTTGTGTCTTCTCTTTGAATGGTAAAACATCAGCCCTCCGGTGGCTGTCGTGCCCTTGAGTCCCAGTTAGTATTAACCATAGATTGTGCAGCTTTTGTAAATAAGTGGCAGCTTCATATTTTGGAGATTTTCTTTGAATACCCTTAGGTTTTTCATTCACAAGTAAAACCATGTGAAGAAAAATACCCTGCAACTGTTGAAGATGCATCCTTGATTCTGCAGGAGAAACTTTTAAGACTTTAATATGCCAGAGAGTAGGCCGGTCCACTTAAAGGTGCAGGCTGAATGAGAGGTAATTAAAGCTAAGTTAGAAATGGGCTGTCCCCATCTGTGATTCAAGAATCCTAGAAAATACTTACATTAGAAAGCAAGGCATCAGGGCACATAACCAGAAAAGCAGAAATCAGGAGGCTGCCTCCAACACGGATGTTCACTGCCCATGCATACTAAACAACATCACAAAGAAAGATAGAAATGGGGTCAGAAAACAAAATGGAATTAACTCTAAAATATAGCTACATCTGGGGAGAAATTTTCATAGAAAGATAAATACATGAAAGCTTTAATTTTTAAAAAATCCCAAGAGTGAGAGCATGCAGTTAATCAGTTATGATGTTGCAATTTATATGATTTATTCTTTATAATTTGATGGCCCTCAGAGGTGTCAACAACAAATAAGCATTTATTTTTTCTATGGAATCTGTCATTGTACATTTTACCTGTACTGGCTGGCTAATTATTGCTTAAATCTACAGAGTGTTATAAAGCTTAATTCATTAATGTGTTTAAACATGTGGCCCCATGTACGTTTATGAAAATGTGCACACTTTCAGATTCCAGTAATTTGTACACTGCTCTAGTCTTTTACACTGTGCTTCAGAAGGAAATTTAGTCATAGTTACAAAACATTCTGCAGTTCTATATAGTGGTGTTTTAAGCCTTACTTACGTTTCAAGTGAGAGGAATACATCCTGAAATACGGGTAACCAGGGCTGAAACTGCTGCGTACCATGAACAGACAGCGTGTGGCAAGCTGTGGGTCCAAGCCCATGACCCCACCATCTAGAGTGCTGCCAGCAGCCTTCCCTGTAGAAGACATGAGTCAGTTCTGTGCACGGAGAGAGGATGTTTCAGCCCTTTCGTAGAGGCTTTAAATCCAGCTGTCGGAAGAGAGAAGACCTCATGACTGGAGTGGCTGAACGTTGTGACACTCCTGAGCACCTCCAGCTACAGCAATCATGGCCTCGTTTCTTGGGCTGTGAACATGAGCCTCCTCCGTAGGTAAATGCAAGAAATTAATAGCACTGATAAAACTATCCTGTGGACACTCATGCAGAGACATGAAAAGCTAATGGTGTTGTTCACCAGAATGAAAAACTGCCTCACTTCAGTAAGGGACTGCAGGGACAGAAATATTTCTCAGAACAGTTTTCTTCTCTCTGATTACTCTGCCCTCCATAGGAAAGCCAAAGAGAACTTCTAAAAAATTTAGCTACTAACTGAATTGAAGTGTAGGGGCTTTTTTTAATTTTTTTTTTTTTCCCATTTCTGGAAATATCTCTTCTATTAAGGGAAATAGATATATCTTTATTAACCTTGCCAGGAAATACTGCTGAAGATCATCAGTTACTTCTAGCATTTCATTTCTAAATGCATACATGTGAAATTTCTAGGCCTCAATGAGTTTTCTCACTGATTAATAAAACTCCCCATTTTGCTCCAGTGCACAAGCCTCTTGTGTTATGTGAGCTGAATCTAGCAGCAGCTTTCCAAGCTTCTGGAAGAAAATCATGTACCCTGGCCAGCCATCAGGACTTTACTGTATTTCATCCCCAACTTGAATTGTAGCTGATTGAGTCTGTCAGTTAATGACTTTCTTCTCCTGCCCCTTCTTGCATGTGTGTGTTTGGAAGTGCAGGAGGACTGGGAGGACATCACGGACACAACAGGTGCACCCCCTCCTTCTCACTGCCCCCTGTCCTCTGCTGCAGCTCCTGGCTTCCTGAGCTTTGTTCTCAGGAGGTTGCCTCACACTTGGCTCACCCAGCCTCTCCTTTTTTATTGCTTCCCCCTATTCCAGAAGGTGTATAGGGCAGACACCCCTCCTGCCCCGTTCCTGCTGTGGCTCTGTCTTGAGGAGTGAAAGTAATTTTATTCCAGATCTTGCGTTTTGAGTTCTTGGCTTTCTTGGCCATTGGAAACCCCCAGGAAGGTGTGAGATATGGGGAGAATGAGAGTCACCTGGAGTGTCCTAGGAAATAGAAGCCTATTGAGTCCCATTGGGATGCTCAAGGCTCCAGAATTGAATACCGGGCACTGCCAATCAGTCAACCTTTGTTCCGTGATGAAATGCAGCTTGGGGATTAATATGGTGCAGGGAGACAATTCCAGCTGCTTCTCATTTCCTCACTAGGAGCCCATCTGTCTAGCTGCCAGGTTGTGATAGACTTGTATTGCTAGTTGCGTTGACTCATACTCTTTCCTAATGATGCACAGAGATCAATTACCCATGTGCTGTTCCCAATGTGTGTATCTGCCTTTCATGCAGTCCCTCCTGAGAAGCGGTTGACGTTCCTGTGGAGCATAAGAAATGGATGGGACTCTTGCAAGCAGCCTCTCTACTAGTCTGTGAAGAGATCCTGAGGAGTGAACTGGGAAATGGTTTCCCTTCCCTTACAGTGGTGTGTGATATATGTGCATATTACTTCTCTCTAAATGGGTTTTCATTTCTTTTTGATTTCTTCATTAAAAGGTGTGTCACACATATCTTCTTCCTATTGCTTTTGGCTAATAGGCAGCTGAGCAAGTTTGTCAGTATCTTGTCAAGACTAGGAGACAGAGGAGAGTGAGCTGGCCCTTTCTCAGTGCAGATGAAAAAAGACTTGTGAAAAGTATCCCGAATATGCCTGCCTCCTTTAGCCCGAGGCAGTGGTTGCATCTATGGGCCACCAAAGGCCTCAGACTCCTAGATAATGGCAAAGAATCAGCATGTCCTTATTTACAGTACTTGTTTTATTTGTGTTCATTTGTTATCATTTGCTGTTAACTTCAACATTAGAAATATTTGCAGTGAATTATATTGGAATCATAGAATGGTTAGAGTTGGAAGGGACCTTGAAGATCATCCAGTTCCACCCCCCCTGCCATGGGCAGGGACACCTCCCACTAGAGCAGGTTGCTCAAAGCCCCATCCAGCCTGGGCTTGAACACTTCCAGGCATGGGGCATCCACAGCTTTTCTGGGCAGCCTGTTCCAGTGCCTCACCACCCTCACAGTAAAGAATTTCTTCCTAATATCTAATCTAAATCTCCTGTCTTCCAATATTCTGAGTTGCTTCTTAGTTGCTCTACTATGTATAAGCAATGTACAACACTTAAACAGCATCTTCCTTCAATTATATTGTATTATATTTTGCTTTCTTACTGAAGGCTCTTGACTTTTCATTAGCGTTTTAAAATACTGATGTTAAGACTAAGTGGACTAGGATCTGCATGGTGAGAGAAAAAGCCTATCTATCTCAGGCCACGTTGCCACAGATGAAATGTAAAAGTGCTCAAGCACATTCGATTAATTTTTCGAGAGAGCCAAGTGGCTGGAGCTGCTGGAGTTTGCTCGCAGCAGCCGAAGCAGGACAGTCTGTGGTGTGGGCTCAGATATGGTGTTTATCAGTGAGGCTGCTCATAATCCTTGCAAAACCTTACATCTTCTGGCTTCAATAATATGCTGATTGCTAGATTAGAAAAATGCCTCATTAACACTTGTTACTTTTAGTAGGTTTATTTTGACTGACTGGATGCAGTGACATGATAGGAAGTAACAGGACTTTACGTGCAGAAACAGAAAATAAATGTTCTTTATCTTAGCTTAACTTGGCAGAAGCAGAACTATGCCACTGAACCCAGCTTCTGCAGTGTTTTGGACTTTCAGTATTTAGTAATTCTTAACTATAAGAAACCTCTTTACATGCCCATAGCAGGGGGGTTGGAACTTGATGATCTTTAAGGTCCCTTCCAACTCTAACCATTCGAATCTATGATTCTATGAATAATCACTTATGCCGAACAGCTATTTTAAAATGCTTAATTCTTCCCCAATTTGATATTTCTGAAGTCCTTATGATGACAGAATCAGAGAATAAAATTCACTGGCAGCGTGGTGGCTCTATCTTGTGGTTACATGTGCTTTCCAGTAAGCAGAAAACTTTTGCCTTTGTACTTTGTCAGGTTAACATTCTTGTAAGAGGTAACACGATGCTGATTTTTTAGGATGATTGGTCTGTTTTACAATAGTTGAATTACAGCCTGAGGCACCCGCAGCATGTCAATAAACAGCAGTGGTGCTGTCTGCAGGTACTTCTGGGGTTTGGTTTGCTTGTTTTTTTTTTCTATTTCATTACTTAGGAAAGGAAGCAGAAGCAGACTACTTAAAAGCAAATAGGGGTTACCAATTTGGATCATACTGGTAGTTCACCAACTCTAGTTATGGTCATAGCTAAGTGCCTCAGAGGAAGGTATAATAACGTGCAGCCTAGAGTGTACTTCATAACTTATCTCCCCAAAAATGACCTTCTTAATCTCTTCTGTCTGCCTCACTTCCACCCTCCAGTTGTGAAGATGTATGTTCTAACATTAATTCCAAATAATTTATTTGTAATTTATGCTGTTGTTCCTGGGTTGTTCTCATGCAGAATTGTTTGGGTCCACGAGTTCTGTTTGTTCCCCTGTCTGAGGCCATTTTCTAACCTTGTAGGTTAGATGCTGACCACCTGGGTAAACTTGAGGTGGCAGCTGATCACCAGCGAACCAGGTCAGATAGAAGATATTGAAGAGATGCCTGTGAAGGGAGGGGAAATGTCTTTAGGACAGAAAGAAACCCTGCAGGAAAGCGAGGAGTAAACAGATTCGGGAATTAACCATGCATAGCAAGGAAATCGAATAGCAAATTGGGCAGGATGGAAATGTCTTTGTAGGTTTTATATTTTCAGAATTTAGTTGCATCAGATGACATTGGGATGTGTCTCAGGCAGAGTGGAAATACTTTGGCTGCCTATTATTCTGTGGGAAATCCCCCAACTTCTAGCGAGCATTTTCTTGCCAGCTCGTGTTCGCTGCGTTACCAGCTCCCTGTGAGTCAGGTGTTCACAGCACAGCGTTGACATTTCATGTCACCCAAGTGAGCCTAACAGGATTTTAAGGTGCTTGATCTCATCCAGACCATTCGACAGCTAAACATAAAAGGCTGTGAACTTCATTTCCTCCATCCATCAGGTCTCCTTTTGCACAGATGTCAACGGGTGACAGCAACGTGTTGAAACGTGCTGGCGCAGGAGGCATCTCTACAAGAGGTGAGGCTGGCTGCACTATGAAGGTTGAACATTTCAGCTGATCCAGAGAGGGGGGGAAAAAAACCCCAAATGTAATGGAATCAGGTATTTTTGTACATGGATTGTAAACAAACAGAATCACATCAAAATCCAACTTCTTTGAATGCCAGAGGAGTTGGCCAGTGACCCGAGGCAGTGTCCTCGCTCACATCCCTGGCACTTGTGACAGCACTTAACTCCCCAAGGCTTGCTCTGAAAGCTGCTTCAGTCACCTCCTGCTGCACTCGTTCAGCCATGCTCGAGGTTTCTTCTGATGCAAGGCATCTCTCCAGGCTTCTCACGCTGAGCTGTCACTCACACAAGCATTTCTGACCAAAGCCATTCTCTGCAGAGCTTCACCATTCAAGGTTCAACAGCCTTTGGCCTTTCCCTAGTTTGGGAGGGGAAGAGGGATGCATACATTCATCTCTGCCAACAAACGTCTTGTCAAGGACTGTTTAGCTAGCTCACCCCCAAGGCAGCCCTGTGTCTCTTTAGCTCCTTCACAATTTTTTTTAGGTTTCTGTGAATTTTGGATTTTCTGGATTTTCTTTTAATCCTTTTATGAGACTTAACTAGTTACTTGGCCATAAAGGGACATGATGCCACTATCCCCTCATTGGTTTTGTGGAATTTTTTTCTGAATTTAGCTAGAAGATTAAACCCTTCCAGATACAAATACAATAATTAATGTTTACAAATACCTGACTTCTTAATTTAAACCAGAACTTTTCAGTGACTTTTGGCTGCCTTGCAAGTTTGCTGGACCAACTGTAACTGCCCTACTTTTCTGCAGATAAATTGTTTGTTAACACACTGGCCCAGTCTTTCATTCTTCCCCTTTTACAGCAAGTTGAATCCAGCTATGCCTTGATGAAATATGCATGTTTCCTACATTTTTTTTTAAATTAATTTTATCAGTTGATAAAAAAATTGAGGATTTTTATCGGTTTCTCATCACTGTCATGGGTCATGGAGGCACTACTCTGGAAACATGAGAAGTACATGCATCTGTCAGACTTGCAGTTTGATTAGAAGGGTTGAGTGTCGTTAGTTAAAACAGGAGATTTGTGAAGTGGACACTCATTAGAAATTGAAGAGTACTCACTGGGGGTTATGAATGAAATTTGGGTGAAATGAACTGGGGCACGCTATGTGTTTCCCTTTCTACCCACTACCCCCAGACAGAGTGGAAGAGATGTATGCTGTTTCCCAGACAGGTGCATCCTGTGGATGAATCCCTTTAGACTTAGTTCATAGTAGAACTGTGGCTTACAATGTCTTAAATAAGTTATTTTCCTAAATATGTAAGAAACCGTTTCCATCTTTGATAAAGGTGTTTTCTAGTGTCTCTTTTGGTGTTACTAAAACAAGCCATTACCATTTAAATTAGCCTTAAATGAGGCAGTTTGCATAACAACTGAAGAGCAACAAAACCAAAACAATGTGTCTGTAATACATACCCCAAACACATGAATATTATTTAAAGATATTTCAAGGACCTAGTTAGATTTGGCATCTTTTAATTAGAAGCTTAACATTGAGCTGTACTAATGCCACAATTAACTTGGACTGTTACTAATGACTTTTCTAAATACATTTTTACACAAGTTGTTACTACCCAATTGCTGGAGGCAAAGGAGTGCTGGGGAACCATACAAGCAGTTGCAATAATGTCTGGGTCTAATTGCCTCTTAGGCCTTGGCCTTGCCAATTGCTCAGTTTTCATCAACTTCAGTGATTTATTTTTCACAGAATCGGAGTCAGAAAATATGAAAGCAATCAAGGAGGTTTGCTTTTGAAAGGCATCATCTGTTGTTCGTTTTCAGCAAGTGCTGAGGCAATGGTGTCTCTGAGCTGCTGCAGATGGAGTCCAGTTCCTGGCTTAGTTGGAGTCTGTGACTTGAGTGAATTGTTACTGCCAAAACACTCCACAATATTCATTAATTTTTAGCTACATCAAAGTTTGGGGGCAGGATGTACAACTTTTTTTGAGGCAGCATTTCGATGTATTACATCCTCTCTGCCAACTTTTGTACTTAGCAGCTGTGAGTCAGACCTTTCAATATAATAAAATGAACAGTGTCAAAGTAATAAGTAAACAGTGACTTTTATTGTCTTTGCCGTCTGTTTTATGAGTCGTCAGGTGACACTCTTGACAGATTTTTAGCTTTTCTTTACACTATTAGAAAAAAACAAAAAGCTGAGACTTTCACTTAGTTCTATCGTTCTGGGACTGGGAGCTTTGAGAAACTCTAAATGTCAGGAAATCTGGATAAAATCATAAGAGTTAACAGGGCTCCTGCAGGACAATAGAGCCCTCCCTTGGTGCTGCATGAGGATCTGCAGGAGGACTTGCACACCTCTCCCTGTGATGTCAAGTGATCAGAGTTCATCAAGGAATCAAGGTCTCCTAACCCAAGAACCCAAAAGGACACAAGCCGGGAGTAACTGACAAGTAAATGATGCTAAGGAGACATGCACCACAAACATGGTCCCTTGGAAGGATTGTATGGGATCCCAGCTGCTGCTTGCCCAGATCTTCTGTGTTGGCTAGCTGTGTATGGGTGGGGAGTTGAGGGAACTACCTCCCTCTCAACTGTACTTAACCGCTGTCAAAAACGGATTACTTGGCCCACGTGCAGCTGTGTTGTGGAGACAGCTGGTCTTCACATACTTCTTCTGAGTTATCTGCCATAATCCTCACTGTTGGTGTAGGGGAGGCCAGGGTCTGACATAACCTTTGTCTGTGGCAGTGGTAGAGTGTTTATCTGCCCTGTAGAAGAAAAGAAAGTAATATCTGAATTTCTTCTTGGGTATTGAGTATAGGGATTTACTTGTTCTTCATAGAGAACTGTGCAATGTTCAGAAGAGTGTTTACAAGACAGGTCCTGATGGCATTCAGAGCTGATTTTCAACTGCTTGTCAAAGTGACTGCAGTTTGAGCTACCATGGCATAAGAATAAATTCTAAAATAAGCAATAGTGGCTTGCAGTTACACATTCTGACCCCCTTGAGATTTTTTAGCTGTCTCCAATAAGGGATTAAAAACAAACAGATGCTTTCAACCTTATATAATTCTTACACAATGGCCAAATTAGTGAATGGCTGGAGAAAATGTCAAGAGATAAATTACTCTTCTGTTTCACAGAAATAAGGTTGTTATCTTCCTGAACTTCCATGTTTGCACTACATCTGAAGTCTTTTCTAACATGGTTTAAATAGGTTGTGAATGTACTTCTCTGATTTAAAAAATCTGATTATTTTATCCCAAGGAAGATCTGTGCATCATCTGAATAATACACATTCTGGGACCTGCGTGTGTTCAGCTGAAAAGCCATTAGACTAAGGATGAAGAATGGCATATGTTGGAAACTCAGCAATGTAATTACATGCAAGAACTCTGCTACAGCCTTTGGTGATAAACTACAGTCTAGAACCAGTCCTTGAGGATCCAGAGAGTATTACTTTATGAGTTACTGAGCCTGACTCATTGCTGAATGGCTTCTCTCTAGTCTAATTTTGTGCAGTGAGCTCCCGTCCTGTGGGAAATGTGGAGGCAGTGGCCAAAAGAGCAAGCGTGTGATTGTGATAAAACCGTTTCCTATCAGTATTTGTGTTACAGTCTCACTTCCTTTTTTTGGATGTGTGCAAGTGAAAAGTGTCATCTTTGCATGCAGAACTCAAATATGCTCTTTTTCCATCAGCCAAGGTGACATGACTTGAAAAACAAAACCCCAACAACCAAGTACCTGATGGTTCAGGCATTTTGGTTATGATGAACGTGTGCTCGTTGGTCTGTCCAAGCACGCGGAGTCCACAAGCTTTGTTCTGGAATTGGTGGAAGTTGAGAAATGAGCATTTAGAGCGGTATGTGTTGACTGTACGGAAAGCTTGATTTCCCCACCCTCGGTGACACATTCACTTCTATCAGCTCTCTCACTTGTGCACTATGTATAGGCTGTTCCTCCGACTGCCCATCGGTGATCTGCGTGCTAACAGCCAGCTACTGCATGATGTTTATGGAAGTGGCTTGGCTAAAGGGAAGGATGTCAAGGAGAGGAGGCACAAACCACACTGAACATGCAAAGAGGGCTTGAGAGGAAGAGGTGGGTGATTGCCTTATCCTGCTTCTGTTCTGGCAGATGTGCCTGCTCAGATGTGCAAGAAATTGCCTCCTTTTCTTAAAAAACTACTAGAGGGGTAAAGCAATGAGAGTTTTGATATTACCAAGGAACTGAGAAGATCTGGACCTGTGTTGAGATTTGCAGTAGGTATGATATTTAGTTTTTAGAAGGTATGTAAATATTTAGTATTCAGTAGGTATATATGTATAGTAAATATTTAGTATTTAGTGAGTATGATATTTAGCTCAGGAAATTTCAAGTGGTGAATTGTCTGTATTTCTTACTGAACCCAGTCTGAATCCTCAGACAAGATAATCTGATTTCAGAAGACTAAAGAAATTCAGAGGGAAAATTGGAGAATTGGACAAAACAATGGGAGATCTAACAGGCTGAAGGAAACCAGCTTTTTTTTTACAAAAAAAAGAGCTATCTTTAGATGAAGCCAGGAAGCCCATACCAAACCTGATACAGGTAACTGTTTATTTTTGATGTTATAACTTGTACGGATTGTTGTGAAAGTGGCTGGCAAAGTTATCTCTGTTCTCATACTTTAGTCCGTCTTAGTCACTGACTACCAAGACTGGTAAGGAGAATAGGACCAAACTTTTGTTGAAGTATTGAGGATCCCAAAAGTGTTCTTTCTTGGATTATTTTTAGATATGTCAAACTGCCTTGAATGAACTAGTGCATTCCCCAATGCACTTGTTGTAACCCAGGTCTTTGACTTTTCTGAGCTTTAGTTAGCAAAATCTCTGTTCTCTAAGTTTTAGTCAAAATTAGATATGGCCAATGACATTTGTTTAACTTACTTTTACTTGAAAATTGGGATAATAATTAGTAATTTCTCCTTGTGTATTTGATTTACTCATGTGGAGTGCAAGCCAGCCCTCCTTGAGGCTGGTTGTTTTGCTAGAATGGCAGATACTAATCTATGGTCTTCATCAAATGAAGACCCTCCCTGCACCTAATTTAAAGAACCCAGGCAATTGGTAAGCTGGTGAGAACAGATGTTTTGGAAATACTGATTCCACTTATGACTAGAATAACTTGTGTCTAAGTGTGCCATGGTGACCAGTGCTTTAGAGGTGCCTCAGAGCCTTCCTTCACAGGTGACACTGGGTGGTACAGATGGCAAGTCTTCCTCTTGTCCTGGCAACTCCCAGGCATATGGCACAAAAGTAGTTGGAGGTGGCAAGTAGATCTGTGGTTTGAGATCCCTGAGGAAACAACCTGGAAGAGGCTGAAGGCAAGTTTAGCTGCTGTGGTACCCCTGGTGGCAGCCATTTGGCTGTTCTGAAGAGTGGATTGGGTAGGGCTGGTTGAGGTAATCTTTCAGTTCCCTACAGATTTACATCAGTATTGGTATTTTTTTTTTGTGGTCACCCAGGTGCAGGAAATACCTTTGTTTTTATAGGAGTTTGGACACATATGAGTGAGGAGCTTTACGAGTGCACTGTTTGCAAAAAACTGCTTTGGAGACTTGTGGTAAGTCTCTGGCCTTCTGCAAATCAGCTAAAATGTCTATTTATTTCTCCCTCTCCTAGTCCCTGGGAGGGATTTTTTACCAGACAAGAGCCCAAGTCAGAGACTCAAAGACTTGCAGCTGAATTTTGTCATTGACTCATCACATGCCTATTGGTAAGCCATCTGCAAATAAGATAATTGTCTGTAATTTGGGTTATCTCATCTAAAGACCTCAATTTCCATTGCTAAAAAGTGAGCCTAATGCATATGACACAAGGATATTGTGTAGAATAACTCGCTGTATCTAACTGTTGAAGAGCTCTTTGCAGGTGTAGAGTGCTTGTAAATGGATAATTAGCATTATTTAACTGTACTTCCAGCCGTTGAAACTCCACTGTCCCAAATGAAACCAAATCAAGCTTTTATTCTAACCTGTCCAGAGTGACTTGAGTTCAATTTCATCTGTGTTAGTTGCTCAGACGTTTCTAGATATAGTTAACACATTAAATCCCCATTTTGTTTAATGGAGCAATTCTCCCATTTCAAGCACTTGAGGGGTAAAAATTCTATTCAGTAAGTAGGGCTGTAGGTTGAAAAATCAGTATATGCCACACTCAGTAGGAAGCGTTTTAGACTGGTAGAAAAGGGACATCATAGGTTGACTGCGGGGACAGTAGCTCGCCTGTTGCAGGTATCACAAAGCTGCAGAGAGCCTTTCTGCAAAGAAGGAACCTGCTTTGTCAGATCATGTGTACCCCCAAAAAAGCACATGCTTCATCTCTGCATATACTAAGATGCTGTGAACTCGGATAACGCAGGATTTTCTTTCTTCTCGGTTTCACTGGCTGGGGACAAGTTTTTTATTCATTTACACAGAACACGTGTCAGAGGAGGCTGTGGAAAGCAGCACAAACAATGCTGACCATTATCTGTAATTTCACTGTGACGTTTATTACCGTGTTTCACAAAAGTTATTTCCTTGATGAGGTAATTTCATGCCTTGCTACTTCCTAATGCATCTTGCTGCTACCTTCAAATGTACAGTTTTAGAAGTCGTTTTCACAAACCCCTTTCCGGTTTCCAAATTTTAAAATATTCAATATACTCCAGTGTGAACATCATTAGGCTTTAGAAACTAAAGATCTACTGTGTTTACTTTTGAATTTCATTTTCTATAAGAAGTCACTGACATATGGCAACATATGATTGACAATACTTCTGTGGTCTGGTGGAATCCAGTTATGAGTTCAGCAAAAGTTCACTTTCGTGTGGGAACAGATTATCTTGGAAGTAGTTTTTGGCAGTTTCCCATTTTCTCCTCGCACATTTCAGAATTTGTTATGCTGTGCTGAAATCCTGTCTCTGCAAGCTCAATTCCTACTCCAGGTGGATGATGTATTCTCATTTATACCCTTCAGGTGTTGTGGCTGAGCTTGCCTTCTAAGCAAGAGAGCAGAGGCTTGACCTAGAGCTCTTTGAAATCAAACTTTCTGTTTACTCTTATTTTGGGTTTTATAGTGAGTTAACAGCATGCTCCAGTCAGTTGCAACAGCTGCACAGCCCTTGCCCCAACTTTTCCTGCCCAAAACCCAGCACGGAGCAGGTTGTCATAATTTCTTTCATCCCCCTGCCAGTTTTTTGTTTCTTTTTTTTTTTTAGTTCAGCCTGAGTGTCTGCTCTCTGATGTTTCTGCCACAGGATGTATGTTTTAGAGTAAACAAGGTTTGTTTTAATTTCTCTGAGATAAATTACCTATAAAAAAAAATAATCGTTGCTTGAAAAAGCTAATTGCACTGAGTCAGCGCACCAGTTAGCATGTCTCATTGCAGAGCTGAAGGCGTGTGTCTGAGCCCCGTGCTCTCTTCTCATATCAAAGGCAGTTCCTAGTGAGCACAGCTGGAAATGGGTACCTTCTCCATCAGGGCCAGCAAAGCAAAGGGAGAGGACACAGTGTTAACCCCAGCCAACTGAGCTGTTGTGCTCCAAGCTACGGAAAGGAGCATGCTTTCTGTGCTGTTGGAATCGGGGGTGGGCTAGGAACATAAAAAGGAATCACTGAGAAGTGCCTGAAGCTAAATGTGTACTTTCTTTAGCAGTGTGAAGTTTGTATTAGTATGGAAGTGGGAATGATGCACACGTGCCAGAGTGAGAGGGAGAGAGGAAGGAAAGAAAACTTCACAATTAGTGGAAAGCAAAGAGTTAAAAACCTGTTCAGATAAGATGCTAGTCAATTTGCTTAGTAGTTCTGAATGATGATGAATGGAAAGCTAGAACCCCCTGAATGTAAATATCTTGGTACTGTAGTTAGTCCTGCTAGATGTACTTGTAAATCCAGCAAAAGAACTTCCACAGATGAAAACATATCTCTGTAAATCCTCTCACACCCTCTTGCCTAATTTGTCCACTTTGGTCTTTTAATGAGGAGGGAAGGACAGTGTTGGATTTGTAGTGAAATTTGGCCACATGCATATTATGTAATTATATGTCATGCCAGACAATAGCTGTATTATGTCACCCTGATTAAAAAATGGACTACTGTGTCAACAAGCTACTGCCTATCATGATGTCAGTCTGCACAATGCCGTTAATTTGGCAGACTTTTAAGAAAAAGAGTTCTGACCTCTTTCCTCCTGATCACTTTATTAAATCCAGATTGATCTTTCATCCAAAATGTCAAGGAATCTGCCAGCAGCCTAGCAATTAATGAGAATAATGACCTGCTGTAAAACAAACAACGGTGAATTAAAAGTACCGGTCATGTCTGCTTTTGCCAGCAAGATACAGATAATTTGGGGGTTTTTTACAGCTGTTCTTAATTCTCATCTTTAAAAAAAGACATAGATACTAGGAACAGTCTGTTAATTGCAATTGAACTCAGGTTCCCACTTGAGTGCTCAAAGACTTTGGCTCACAAATAAGGACAGCTTATGCTAAGTCTGCTGCAGTGATTCTGGCCCCAAGCTTTTCACTCTGCTCTTCTTCAAAGATTTGTGCCCCTGCTGTTGGGATTGCTCAGCTAATCATAAAGCGGTTGCAGATCTGCTTAAATCATAGCTGGATACACTGGGAAAGACCAAAATTGATGCCAGTTTATGTTAATACGCCAGCATGGTACAGCATCTACTTTACTAGAAGCCAAGCTTGTTCTGCAAGGAGGGAGGGAGACATCTAAAATGGGCAGATTGTTGGGACAGAAAATTCTTCTAAGCTTTCCTAAGCTCATCTATATCAACTAATGAGTCAGAGCTTTGAAGAGCTTTAATTCCCAATGAATTAAACAGATCAACTTGGAGAGAGTTTTGTACTTGAGTAGTTTTAAGAATCTAACCCTTAAGTTATTTTGATGGTAGGACTGAAGCTGCTGAATCACTTAGACTTTTCAGTGTTGTACCTAAAATATTGTAATTTGATTTAAAAATTCATGCAACTCGGACACTATCTGTAAAAAGTGTTCTCGATCAAAAAACAGTGCATGGTCTGAGCGAATGTGCTGCTTCTCATTCCTATTTATAATTTAAAGGGCTTTATTTTAAAGGTTAAATGCTTTATATTTTTGTACAAACAAGGAAGCGAAACTGTGTTATATTTAAGTATAAATTTTAACAGCACTTCTACTTTCCTTTCATGTTGACACAGACCACGTTGGTAAGATTTTATCTGCATCAAAGATAAGAAACATCCCTATTACAGTACCAGGCAAGATGAGTGAAAGTGTAACTTAAGTCAGAGGCAGGACTCTCACTTAGTTAAGTAAAAATGGAGTTCTCCAAGTGCGTTTGAGCATATATTAGTTCTTTGTAGAAAACCCCTTGGTCTTTCCCTTCAAATAAAGCATCGGAATCTCCTAAGCATATGCAAATAAAAGGAGTCAATGTACTACCAGAAACCTCTAAACACTATTGGAGATATTCTTGCTTGAACAATGTGGGTTTATTTGCTTGGATTATTCAGCGTGTGAAGACACATCGGTTGTTTCTCACATTAATATCAAAGCCAAAACTCATCTTTGTCAGATCCTGTGTGGGAGAACTTTAAGGCTTTCTTGGATACATGTCCCAGCTTCTTGCTTGGCCTGTAAGAGAGCATGTCCAAAGGTCTTTTTAACTTGTTTTTGAAACACCAGGCCTTTCCTGACCCTCTGTGCTGACTGCTTAGAGCTACCAAACTGGTGGCAGCCATCAGCTCCTAGCCCTGCTTTCCCCCATCCCTCACTCCTGGTGGCCACACAGTCTCCATCGCTCTCATCTTGGGCAGAGGTTGTGAGCTGTGTCTCTTCTAACACACAGTAGATTTCGTGGCCAGTGCTATCATACTAGGTCAGAAAGATGCACTGTAATTTTTCAAACAAGTGTTATTTTCCAGGGAGAAAATGGCAAATGCCTGTTTTGGCTGTAACGCTGCCCCCAGGTCAGCTGGGGTACCAGCCCAGCTGTGAGATTCCTGGTGGCTTGTGAGCATCTTCTGATGTCAGACGGGTGCTTTTCATGCTGCTCGTGTCTGTTCAAATGCTGTATGTTCTGTGCTTAGGGACATTTCCTGACCACTCAGTTGAAATTTGTGATTAATTAGATATATCAGATTGAAATGTAGTTAATTACCAAAGCAGAGGTAATTGTTTCAAGGATGCTGCTTGCATATACAATTTTTTCCTGTTGTTTTTTTCCCATCTAATTCTACTGTTGAATAGCAGCCTGTTTTTTTATTTTGCTGTGGAAAAGCTCCACACCAAGAGGAGACACAGCTAGAACTCATTTGTGTTGTCAGAACTCAAAGTGTTCTTGAGTCAGAGGGTGGAAAAATGAAGAAAAGGAAATAACTTTTTCACTACGTCTTTGAAATCTAGTGAAGGGGCCTGAGACTGATAATGTTCAAACTTGGCTATTTACCTTAAAAGTGGAACATTGAAAACCAGGTACTTCTAGCAAGAAATTTCTGTAATTTTCTGTAGTGTGAACTTGCTTCTCCTAAATGGATAAGGTTTTGGAAATGTCCAGTGTAGTAATACGTACCTATTTTGTACCTTATTGCATGGTATCTTCACATCAATTGGGTTTATCTGCAGTATTTAAGTGATGGTTGTGTTTCATTTATCAATTCATAATTTTTTATGCACATAGACATGACAAAAGGCATGCCAAAAGAAGTATCTGCGTTTGGGTTGAAATGATTCATTAATATGAAAGCCCAAGATACATCAACATCATTTGTATTCTGTATACAGGCATATGCTAAATGATTTTGTTTTCAGAGTGGATATATTGTGTCTTTCTGACTGAAATAATTACAAGCCTCAGTTAGAGCTGAAGTGTTAGTCACAGTGATTTAGCTCTGTCGGTAATGTTGTGAATATATGGAATATTAATACAGTGTGGGGCAGCAATAGAGAAGATGAATCTGTGGCTGTACTGGCCGGTCACCTTTCCAGACAGCAGCACTCATCTCTCTGCCGGTACTTGCACCCATCCATGTGTGTAAAAACTGAGAAGCACTATTAAAATCAGATCCTTGTTTGCGGTAGAAAACATTTTTTAAAATAGCTTTATCAAAGAAGAGTGGTTATATTCTTCAGCTTTCCAGGATCTTGTGTACCAGGTCCTGTGCCCACCCCCACGTGCCCTGGTGTCTCCGTGCTCTCAATACTTTCCAGTGCTGTGCTTACTGGTAAGACCAGAATGTGCCAAAGGCAGGGTTTTTTTCTGACTATCCTGTTCTGCTAATATTTTGGTTTCTTCAGCTTTTCTCAAAGTGGCTATCACTCACAGCTTCTGTGACTGAAATAGGAATTCCAATAAGCTCCAGTGCGTCATTTGGAAACCTTTGCTATTGGCTTATTCATAGTCTGAGCAACAAGTATTATAGTCACCACTATAAATTATGATTGAACTATCTTTAAAAAAAAATCTCTATTTTCAAATCAAGACAAAAACATAAGTTTAGAGAGATTGCTCAGAAGGTACTCTGCACTGCACAAGCATTATAAAGACGAAGGCCGTTGCTCCCCCTCTTAGACAAAGCAGCAAAGAGAGACAGTCACATCCTTGCTGTGAACTGTGTATTCTCAGCTGCAGCTTGGGGTAACCAAAGCTGCTAATTCTCATTCAGCAGAGACCCAAGCTTGCTTTGGCTATAGGATTTTTGCTGCCTGAGATTAGCCTGAATGCTGGCCTGCTTTGGTACCTGGGGTATGTGATCAGGCATGTCTTCTACAGCTTTTTACCATCTACAGAAGCCGTTGAACTGCTAAGATAGTGTCTGATCGTATACATCAAGTCTCTTTTTCTCTAACTGAACAGAATTTATATTTTTAGCCTTTCCGCCACTGAATTTTTTAACATTTTTCCTCATTCAAATGAGTACCAGTTCACTGAATCTTACAGTAAATGTTCATTTATAGCTTGTACCCAGAGAGCTGATGATGTTACATCTTCAGTGAATTACATGGTAATGATTGAATTCAGCAGGGTATAGTGCCAGGACAGCGTGTTACCCACGTTACTTTCTGTAATGAAGGAAGAGAACACCTGTAGGTGGCGATAGTACTGAAGCTGTAGCTGCACTCCATAGTGGTGGGGTTTTTTTCCAATTAGTACATTACCATCAAGTTAATTTTCAAGTTAGATTTCTGCAATTCCAACTCAATAAACTGGCTTACTGATGCTGAAGGCCAGGGCAACGTGGTCCCTACTGTCGGACTGCAAATCTAAGTGCCAGATTCTCCACACTATCAGCGCTGTCCATCTTAGGCAAATTCCTAGATGGCTTTAGAAATTTTGCTTCAATGTTTATCTATTTATTTCTATATTTTCAATCAGTAAGTGCAGACACAGATTTTTTAATGTCAGCACTGAGAGAAATGTGACATTTTTATCATTAGCATTATTTTAATTCGCAATACAAGAATCTATAATAATCATAGAACCATAGAATGGTTAGAGTTGGAAGGGACCTTAAAGATCATCCAGTGCCAAGCTCCATGCCATGGGCAGAGACACCTCCCACTAGAGCAGGTTGCTCAAAGCCCTATCCAGCCTGGCCTTGAACACTTCCAGGGATGGGGCATCCACAGCTTCTCTGGACAACCTGTTCCAGGCCTCACCACCCTCACAGGAAAGAATTTCTTCCTAATATCTAATCTAAATTTACCCTCTCAATTTAAAACCATTACCCCTCGTCCTATCACTATATTTCCTGATAAAGAGTCCCTTTCCAGCTCTCCTGTAGGCTCCCTTCAGATACTATGGTCACAAATAATATATAATATAATATAATATGGTCACAAATTAAAGAATTCTGTTGGTGAACTGGAAAGGCAGTAAGTTGTGGGTACCTGAAATAAAAAAATTAACTCTGTGCATGGATGAGGGCCCGTGAGGTAACAGCAGTATCTGGGGAGTGTGATGATACCTGTGCAGCTTTGAGGGCAGCAGAGGGAGAAGGTTCGCCTTGAGCACGAGCAGCAGCACAGAGGACCTTGTCAGGGTTAGCAGCTGATGGGCTGGTGTGCTCTGGGTTTCAGCTACACTTGGGACAGACCTCAGGTATCTTGTATGTGGGCTGCCATAGCCCGGGATTGCTACAAAATAATCTGGGTCTGCCGAAATCCAGCAGCATTCATGTGGGTTTCACAAGACCCTTTGCAATGCACTTCTGGAGTAGAAATACAGCTACAGTGTCAGAAGTTGTTCATTCAGTTGGTCATTGCAGTGTGATGCAGTGAACTAATCACTGTGGTGGTTAAAGACCAACCGGGATTACAGAAGTATTGTAAACAAGCACATGGGTACAAAGTAATAAACAGTTCTGAATTTACAGCCTATATTGGGATTTCTTCTGCATCATTATTCCTTGGTAGGTTATTTAAATGCCTACTGAAAATTACGTAAGATCCTATTTTGACACAAATAGTTTGTATTAGGCAAGACAAAGCTGAGTAGAAAAATCTAAGTTCTATTTATGGCCTATTATCTGGTGGTGGCGTTTTTATTAAACTTCCACAAAACGGGGAAGGAACACATCCACTCAAAATTCTAGTTGCCACTAGAATAACTATTTGTCCAGAACATTGTTTTCTGGGGGAGCCTAATTTATGCATTTCGAGTACTTCGCTGACTGATCAAAATAAAGAACATTTTTTGCAGAACTTTAATCGCTACCTTTGGCTGTGAGTGCCCATTGCTCAGAGAAAATTGTCCCTGTAATTGTGCTACCATTTTAATTGGCATTTTAATTAAGACTCTTCTGCTTATCAGTGTAAAACCGGGAACGGTTTGTTGTGCACCTGAATCTGCTGACTAAAATGAACAAGTTGGAGAAATAGACTCCGTGCAGAATGTTGGAGAGTTATTTGACGTAATGAAATACTTGCAAGTGCCAAACTAACATGTGAAATCAAAGCAAAAGAGAACAAGCCTGTTGTGACTCTGGGAGCAGCAGGTTAAGGTGGTATCTCTGTGACCTACTTTACTGCACTGATTTATTGACATTAGTCATCCTGGTAGCCGAAACCTAAAGTACCCCGCTTGTTGATACTGTTACCCGGATGCACCCGGAAAGTCTGTGATGGTGGTTTCAAGCACAGCTGTGATTTCTCTCCCTGTGATTCACTATACCTGACTAGACTTGTCCTAGAAGGTTAACATGTTCTCCTTGACGTATTTTGTCTCTCTTTTTTTTCAGTTCTGTTTGCTCTGCAGTTTCAGATAGTCCAAGCCTTCAAGAAAACTTATATGGTAGTGGAATTAGTAGTGAAATATCAGGAAAAACACAGCTAAGACTAAGCTTGCAAGCGGTGTACGTAGGTCTTGTATTTAATGGCTAATCCGAAATTATTTCAACTACTTTGTGCCATATGCCTGCTTTCTTGGGGGTCTTAGACTTCAGCCTTGTGAACGAACAATGTTACAGCCTGCAAAAGTTTAGAAAAATGAGCAGCCAACACACATTAGAGGAACTTTATAACAGTAGTGGTGGGTGGAAACAAGGTTGAAAACCTTTCTGTGAACCAAAAATCAGATGCAGATTTCTGTTGTCAGGGCTGGGAACTCAGTTAAAGTTGACCTCAGCTGACCTTAATTACCTCATTGTATAATGATCATAAAAAAGGGAGAGGCTTAGAAATACTACCTTTGCTATCCTTGTATAAGTACTGGGCAAGGAAGTACTGGGTTACACAGAAGCTGGAGTTGACTTTTTTTGTGTGTATGTGCATGCTTCAAACCTGTGCTCTGTGTTTGTGGGTTTTTTTAATATGATGTTTTAAACAAATTTCAAATCCTGTCTTGAATACACAGGTTGCTTAACTGTTGGGGAACTTGGGGGCCACCCAACCCATGTTAATTGTCCTAGGCAACGTAGATACATGCTTTATAGACTAGCAGTAATGTTCTAAAAATACATTGCACCTTCTCAGTTTTACAACATGGGCAGGTCCTGCGCAAAAGCTACAGGGTTCATAGAGGGTATCGAAACCTTTCAGCAAGTTACAGGCTTCTGTGTTTGCTATGCTGCTGCTTTCCAACTCATCGTTGTCCTGTCTTGCAGCAGCCCCTCAGAGAGATGGTCTGTCCTGGGCCGTGGTGGGCACAGCACTGAAGTGCAGCTGGAGGTATTGCCTCCATTTCTCTCCATGATAAGCGTCTGTCTTCTGCTGTCCTCCAGGTTACCGAAGGGAAGCATCAGGGGATGATGTTATGTCTGTCAGGAGGGATGGTGCGGTCCTCTGGGCCTCTTACAGTGGCAGAGCTAATTAGTCTCTCCCCTAGCCATTTAGCTCCCATCTATCTACCTGACTCTTTCTCCAAGTGTGGTAGTATACGTCTAGCAGATCCTATAACCTGCCCCAACCCTCTGTTGGCTGGTAGAGGACTTGGAAAGCCTTCTTGTCCCCCCGCCTCCAGAGGCTGGGGACTTTGTAGGTCAGTGAGAAGTCACGCTCGGTGTTGCTGTGTGCTCCCATGCTGCGTGTGCCAGGCGGTGCTGCCATGTCTCACTGGCTAATCTCAGCAGTTACTGTCTTCCCTGGGGAACTTAAATCAGGGATAATGTTATTTTAACAAACTAACATGCCAGTTTCTCTGAAAAATGCAGGCATGTAGCCACCAGCTGAGTTTTCCCTGTCTCCTTTCTTGTTCTTCTCAGGCTGCTGCTTCCTCCCTTGCTCTATTGCTGTGTCTTATCGCTTTCTCCTCTCCGTAACATCCAGATGGTGGTGCAATGCATGGGTTAAAAATAAATCTTGTGAATGAGAAACATGTTTACAGCAACAGCAGACAGGGGGAACAAAAATCAATAGAAATGGTTTTCTGGTTCACAGTTTCATTAATGTCTTCAGCTTTAAAGGGATTTGAAATTTCTGTGAGGTAAGTGACCCGTTGCAGGCTATGCAGACATTTCAAGTTTCATAAAAAATATAAGGTGTAATAGTTCTTGCATAATCCTGCTCCTGGGGATTTGATAGGTCACTGCAGCTTTCTTTTCTTTTTGCTGTGCATTCTATTTTGACTCTTGGGAAGTATGGATGAAGGTAAAGTCACAGGTCCATTCCAACCATGAAAATTCTGTGATTCTGGGAAAGACAGCTGCTGTTTCAGGAGGCTGCTCGTGAAGCAGGAAAGTTTTGTTGAGGTGTTTTAGGTACTTTCTTCCATTCTTGTTCCCCCCTGGCCAAGAGCAGAGGCCAAGTACCGTGTGCTCTCCCGGTTTGCCTGTCAGCTGTCACCTTAATGTGGGATTTGTCCCCATCCTCACCTCTGTTTTGTAAAACTGCACCTAGAAAAGGGTTACAAAAATGTGTGTGCCCCAGTAACTTCCCCATGACAGTGCCCAGGGTCCTGTACAAGCAGTGGAACATCTGAGTATATTTGAAAAACACAGCAACGAAAAGACGGAGCTACTGTCGTTCCGGCCTCTTTTCCTTCCCAGATGATCTAGTGCAAATCAGTCTTTGCTGGGCATTTATCCAGCGTAACCAGTGTTATTAAATAAGGCCACAGGCAGATTTTAACAGGGAAAAAAAACCAACAGCTTAAGAATTTATCATTTCACGTCAGCAGGGACAACAATATCTCTCAGCAGAGTTTTCCTCCACCCCATGAGTGGAGAGAGCAGAATATGTGCTTGCACATCAGCTCCTCAAGGACACAGTAGGTGACATCTGCCACTCCAGGTCCCTCTTCCCCTGCTTTTGCTGGAGTAAGGATCAGATGTGGAACTCCACAGCAAGTGAAGCCATGTCAGACTAAAAGAAAGTACCCTCCGTCTGGGACAAGGAAACACTCTTTTTGCAGAGCTGCAGCAAAAACATGTGTACTGCACGCTGGTTTATTTTTTTTAGGCTTCCAGTTATCATATACATTTAAAGATGAATGTTGACAAATACAAGGAGGTTGTTTACATTGAGTGTTCCCACCTCAGGGCAAATTTAAAACATGATACCCCTGGGTTACATTTCGCCAACAGATGCGGTGGATTGTTTCAGGCAAGCTTTCATGTGTCTTGCAGTATCACCTACGCAGCAGATTGACGAGTTTTATTGCCATCCTTAGTATCAGTTATAACTTTCTCAGTGCCCACATGCTTTTAACTTCCCTTGAAAACTGGCTGCTGGTACAAAATAACCCTATTTCTGTTGTTATTATAACATTTAAATGGCATAGTGTGGTCAAAACAACCCATCTGTGCTGACAAGAATTTCTATCAGTACGCAGCTGAAACACCCAGCCTTCAGCAGAAGGAGAGACCCGGTTAACGCCATCTATCTTTCTTACCATTTATTTCAAATTCATCTGTCTGACACATACATCCAGTGTCTTTCATCTTTCAGACTGACAGAAATGAGATTAGCTGGAAACTGTTTGAGGGGTGAAATTCATTCCTTGCTCACAGCAATACCCCTGACAATGGAATGGAGCAGAGAGAACTCCAGAGGTTCTGTTCTGGGAATAGCATCGTCTCTGATTTGCTATTGAAGTGCAACCACTCTAAACAATTTTTATATCTGTATATATCTAAAATAAAAAATAGCATTCAGACTGATATTTGAAAGGTCCCTGTGTGTATCGAGTCTTTCAGTTAAGCCACAAAAGCAAAGGATGCAGAAAGGTCAAGGCTGAATATTAATAAAAGGTTGCAGCTGGCAGCCTTTTAGACTCCCTGTTTAGCAGTGTTAGTGCTGTGGCTGTATCTGAAAGTTAACTCTGGGAGGTTTTTTTCTGTTGTCTTGTTAGTGCCTCACCTTGATACTCTCCAGATCTCTTTTAAGGAAAGACAGATTAAAAATGAAGTGAAAAGACTGATAGATTATCCAGGCAAAGTTAAGTTTTAATAAATGATTCTTGTATAGCCCTGATTTATGGATAATTTGGTAAAATATCAGTGTGCCTTTCAAACAACCCTATGGAAGAGCTGTTGGCCGTAAATTAAGTCCGTAACCTGTATGTGTGCATTTCTAAAATGTGTAAAATAGTTTCCATGTTCTCTCTCAGGTGCCATGTGATCTGACAAGGTCAGCATATTCTTCAAAGTAGTTGCACAGATACATCAGTGTCTTTGCAAAACGACGTGAAAGTTGAAGTCCACGGAATTAGTCCTGGGTGTCCACTGCAGCAAGTGTCTCACCTACATGGTAGATTCTGCCCCAGCTGCTCCAGAGGCCGTCTACAAGATCTAACAGAATTATGATGTCTCACATGTAGGAATCCCTGTATGTTTAAGCAGCAGCAGCACTACATGCTGATCAAATCTTTGATGATCAAAATCAGCTTAATTACTATCACTGGCATCAAATAAGAGAGGTGAGATACATACAGAAACCTTGAGACACTTCTGCAATTTCTTTACGGGGAACAAGCTGTTGTCATGTACATGGCTCTTAGGTAGCTTTTCTGCACTCATTCATTTAAATCCTAGTAAATGGAATTAGGAAAAGCCAGCTAGAACAAATTATGTATTTCTTCCCTTCTCCTGAGACACTGTCGTGGTGGATGTGCTTCTGCTAGCTTGCAGCTCACCTCTTAATATGAAAATGCTGCAGCTGCTTAGTATTTAAAACCTCAACTTTTCATACAGTTTCTCATACTTGTGATTCAAGACATGATGCTACTCCACAGTATTTGTGTATGCATTTATCTATAAATATATGTATTTATGTATATAAATATAGTTTATGTATATAAAGTCTAGCTTGAAGTAGCTAGATAGAGTCAAGTAAGCGTGACTGAGGGCTCCATATCTGAAGTTCAAAGGTATCCCAGTGGCATAGAATTCACGGTGAAAAGAATTTCAAATTTACCAGTGGCAAAAACCAAGATTTTATTGCACATCTACAGCAGGGCTATAGTAAACTACAGACACTGATGCTGCATCATATTTGAATGGTTTGCAGAACATGAGAAAAACTTGCTCATTCCAGGTACAAGACTGATCTTTTCCCTACTTGAATGGCTGTCCAGAATTTATTGAACTAAAGCCCATCAGCAATAACAGAAGAGATTTGGGAAGGTCCTTAGCTGT
Organism: Thinocorus orbignyianus; assembly: GCA_013400375.1. Classification (NCBI taxonomy): domain Eukaryota; kingdom Metazoa; phylum Chordata; class Aves; order Ciconiiformes; family Thinocoridae; genus Thinocorus; species Thinocorus orbignyianus. Next base: position 11,317 of record VXBW01000709.1, on the reverse strand, counting down.
TGAAAATCGGTAATGTTCCCAGAGGTCAAAAGCTTTGTCCCAATTTCCGGACATTCTAAAAATCGCTTGCAAGAATTAATTACTAAAAATCAGCTCAGAAACCCCTCCAATCAACCTGTAACAGAACAAGTTCATTTATTTTTTTTCTTCTTGAGGTAAAAATGTACCAAAATTGGTACGTCCTTTCTCAAAGAAGCTTAACTTTCTTCCCTCTGCCCTGTTTTACTGTCCATCCAACACAGTGCCCCTTTGGCAGGCTGAAGTCAAGAAGATGTGATGCGGGCATGTTCCCCCTACACACCATGCAGTGCCACATGTAAATGCTCCGCCTCTGGAATGCTCTAAGCACTGTGGAGGCATAAATTAATAATTTGGTTTTATACATATGCATGACTGTAGAATACCTAATGAACAAAGTGTTGATAGCTTGAGTAGTGTGTTTTTAAACTAGAAGTTTTCCATATGGTATTTTTCTTATTTCTGAGATTACAGGACGGTATATAGACATAGTTGAAAATAATATGGATTCATTTGCTGGAAAAATCATTCAGAGCTCCTAAGGAATACTGGAAAAGCAGAGGAAGGGGAAATGCTCATGTGCACATGTTTACTGATGCCTGTTTGTGTGTGTAGATCTAGAAGCTACAAAAGGAAACGAGGGCTGTGTCAAGAAGTTTTGGGGGAATCAAGTCAAAAAGAGGTTTGTTGCAGTGCAAGCAGTTGCAGGGAGTTAAGCACTGAACAACCTCATCTAGTTGAAGGTGTCCCTGCTCATTGCAGGGGAGGTTGGACTAGATGACCTTTAAAGATCTCTTCCAACACAAAATATTCTATGATTCTAAGCTCTCTGCATGTGAAGAGGAAATAAAAAGTTATCCATAGATAGAAACCGCATCTTGTAGGGGAAAAACCTGCTGATTTGGGGTCTGTTAATCTCTTCTGGTTTAAAATTGCTTAATCTTTTTGGTAGACGGCTGAAGGTGTCTTGCTGTGAGCAGTTACTGTTTGTTTTTCTTCTCATCTTAAGAGGAGGATTCACTCTGAGCTATTTAAATGCTTAAGGACTTTGTTTAACTTTTAAATGTTTATTCTGCTGCCTGTCTCCATTCACTACAGAGGAATGCAAGAATTCCCTGCTGATTTAGTTGAGCTTATCTACTTCTTTTCTGCATCAGTGAAGCTGAGTTGTGTACAGATGCACACTTATTTCTTACTATTGGATGTCTTAGAGAAATAAATACATTATGGTTTTGAGAACTGACTAGATGAAGTCCAGATAACTAAAGGAGATTTCATTAGCAGTAGCAAGGGAAAAGTTTATAAAGATTTAGTAAAGCATCCCCTGATGATGAAACATACTTAGAGAAAAAAGGAGCATATTCCTGCTGGGTCGCTTATTTAGTTATATAGAAAGATTTTAGTTTTTTTTTGCTTTTCTAGCAAACCAGATAATTGTTTGCATACTTCAGATGCTTTATCTCCACAGATGTTCTAATGCTACATTTGCATTATTCTTGGTCCTTCAGGCAGTCCTGTTAGTTTTCAGCTTTCCTTCATCATAATTTCAGCAGCTGGTATTATGATAGTCAGATGTAATTGCTGATCTCAGTTTCACCAGAAGATTCACTCTGAAGCTTCCCACTATGTTTTTGCTTAGATGAAGCTGTTTGTTATTTTTCTAAGGCCTGGCTGAATCACACTGTTATTGAAGTTCTGTTAGAAAATGAGAAAAAAGTTCATTTTGAGGTGCCCATGCTTTTACAGATTTTTGTAAATTTTAGGTGGCTTAACAATTGGCTATCCTCACTCCATATCTTTTATAGGGATAAATAACCTTTGTAAAGGTCCACAGTGTATTGAAGTGAAGATACAAATGTACTCAACGTGCTATGACACAATTAAACCCTTGGCAAATAAGAATGTGATTACGTGGTCAGCTTTAGTCCTTACTTCTGCCTTCTGCCCTCGGGCATGATTCCCTGCCACTTTCCTGAGCCAACACCACAGCCTGAGGAGCTGCACAGCCAGTCAGATGAGGGACCTAATAAAACTCATGCGTGTGTATTTTTGCAATCCAATGATTTATTTTGTTTCGACAGAGGTAGTTTTCACCCCGCATCAGCTCTCCGACCAGCTCACCATTGTTGCATCCAGATTACAACCCAGCCTGAAGGTTAAGACACTAGACCAAACACAGGTGTTAAAGGTACATCTCTCTGCCCTGATAATATGCACAGATGTAGTGTGACAGGGTACTGGTCACCAGTTCTACATGCTGACTCTGAAGCAGTAGCATCCCAGCACTCAGTAGTTTTTGTTGCAGCTTAAGTATGTAGTATAAATACTTCCCTGCCTGTGGACTCTATGGATTGCTTCCAGGTCGGTATCGTTAACCGGCCGTTTCTGTTTATGGCCCTGAGGCCTCTGATACCTTCCCTTGCCCATAGTTTGAAGGCCTCTGATGTCAGCGGGTGGCTGTACTATCAGGAGGCCCCACCTGTAGCTGGGACTGTTCTTTATCTACGCAACAATTGCATATATAAAGCACACCCTTTTGCAGCTGCCTGCCATTACTTGCAGTGCAGTTACAGCAGCACAACAGGTATGTGCCCAGAGCGACCGTGCTCACCAGCCAAGGCAGAGCTGTGCCTTTCAGCTTGAGCAAATCCTCGAGCCATGCCCAGAGTTTCAACGGCGCAGACCGGAGCTGCTGGAAAATGGTAGGTTATTTTCATCAAAGACTTGTGGCAGAAATGAAAAATAAGTGAAATGAAAAATGAACACGAAAAGAAAAACCCTCGCGGCAGTTTTGTTTCCGGTTAAGTTTTCAAACAGTGAAAGGTTTACGGTATGTTGTTTTAAAGGATAGAAAACGTGACAAAATGCATCCTCTAGGAAAAAAGACAATCTTTCATTGAAATAAATGCAAGATTTTGGTGTGTGTTAATGAAGAATTGGCTCCGTTGTTTCCTAATTGAATCAGACCCGTGTGTTTGAGGTGCTGAAAGTCACTGGAACTGGGGAGGTCAGAATGAGATGTGAGGTAGGAACTTTCCCTTCGTGTCCTGTGTGTTTGCGATACCACTTGTTTCTGGAGGGTTTGTTTTCATCTGTGTAATACAACTTCTGTGTTACTTTGTCCTAGCTTTTATATGCCTGGGTGTTAGAACTCCTAATTACTTCTGCTGTATACCATGTTTGCTACTAGAGTTTTTATGTTGCTATTAGAGTTTATATATTGCTCTAATGCTTTCTCCTGAGACTACTAATTACAAGTGTTTCAAAAGCAACATGCAATAAAATTAATATTTATTAGCAGAGCAAGAAAGCTGGAACATTCCATTTCTCCCCTTATAATACTTTAAATAAAATTGTTTATAAGGCTATGTAAGCGTGGGAGATAAAAGCACAAATAAATTTAAGGGAATGTTATAAAAAAACAGTTTCATTAGTAAGCCTATAATTATTAGAGTTTTTTCCTTTGTTTTGATTTGTAAGCATGTCTGTGGGATTCTTGTTGGTAATGACATGCCTTGCTACCAGGCTTGAAATATCTGTCTGACGTGTAAAATTGCCGTCCTGAGTTGGTTACAAAAAAGATGTGGGGAGTTGCTTAAGAGCAGAGGCAATTACTTGCTGACCTTCCAGATCAGACCAACCCAAACCCTACGGCCAAAATCGGGGGATTTTGAGGCAGGAAGAGGGATAGCTTCATCTTTCAGTGACACTTGAGGCTACCCCATCACAGGCAGGGCTGAAGCTCTGTACACGGTGGTTGCTGGGAGGGCAGAGGGGTCTCCGTTTCTACCAGCCACAGAGCCGTCCGGCTGCTGCAGGGCGTCTTCTGCTTGTGCCATCAGGCATCTTTGGACACTGAGGTGCTCTAAGTTTCTGTTTCCTTAGGGTTGCTTTACATATAAATGCTTTATCAACGTAGCTGTATCGGTTAAGAAGGTAAAGAAAAAGAAATCCTGCCTTTCGTGGATATAACTTTAGTAAGAAAAGCTCAGTTACAAATATGATGGAGCAAAAGGTAATAATTTTGTTCCAGAAAATGATATTTCTATATAGCAGCCCAGAAATTTTTATTGGCAAATGTTGTATCTCCAGCACTTCACTTTCTAGTGATCTCATGCTGTAGCATTTTCCATCTGTGGAAGTTCAGGGGGAAACTGAAATGCTAGGACTCTAACTCGTGTTGCGACAGTTTCCAAAAGCATTGCAAAATAAGCTGCTGCTTATATATTCCTGGTAAAACTCAGGTCTCAGGGGTAAGAAAATTGTACTCTACTGTGTTTAAGGCCAGGCTGGATGGGGCTTTGAGCAACCTGCTCTAGAGAGAGGTGTCCCTGCACATGGCAGGGGGGTTGGAACTTGATGATCTTTAAGGTGCCTTCCAACCCTGACCATTCTATGATTCTATGATGTCTCATACATTTCAGTAGTTGTATTAGAACAAAGCAGGAGACTTCAATCTTTCAAAAAACTGTTCCCCAAATTTCCTAATGAATTTATGATTTTAAAAAGTCCAAACGGATGAGTATATGCTAAAAATTCAAACCTTTTTTTTTTTTTTTTTTTCCTTAAAATCTGTATCTTCTCACAGCCTATTCTGAAGCATCTGACTGCACCAGAACAGTTAAAGATAGGAGTCATGTTATATCTTTTCAATTGCCTCCATGGTCAACTGGCTGCAAGTCTAAACTCACTAATTCTAAATTCCAGTCTAAATCATGATTCCAGTAGTCATAATTGTATAGTTCTGATCCAGGAACACCTGCATACAGATGCTGCAGTATGGTGGTGTTAAAAATGCCTACTTACATGCAGGAAGTTATGAAGTTCCGCCCCTATCTTTGGAAAATTAGTAGTGAGTGAATTTGCTGTGGAATACGCAGAAGTCTGTGATAAAGGCCTTGCATACTGAAGCAGTCAGCAAAACTTTAATCAACAGCCCTGGATTTTATCCATAAAAAGCATTATAAAATGAAGGTAAAATGAATTTAGTACCTGTTAGCAATGCAACCAAGGACAAAATGCAGCAAATACCTTATTCAGTGATAAGTATCCAGTAGAATTTTGTAGTAATACAAAGCAATAACCCAGAACCTGTTCCTTGATAAATTACTGTACTTGAATGAGTAAAGTGACTGTGTTGCTTGATACTTATAAATGATGGCTGATGCAGATTTACTTAGCCTAATGCAAATATCTGTGCTATGCTGTGGGTTTTCTGTATGCAATTTCCTGCCTTTAGAATATTTGTTGTGAAAATCAGGTACTTTGAAAATTTATGCCAATTAAACACAGAGGCATTTGGGCTTTTCTGTTAAGTTGATGTTATTCTTTCATGTCCCTGTCACCCATATCAGAGCTGAATGTCATATGTTTAGGTCTGACAGATTGAGAAGTAAACTGGAAGGAGCTTTCTATTTTCATTATGCTCATCCTAAATGGGCTTTTAAACATGTTTATCTAATGGCTTCTATTAATACCGGGTTAACCCACCAGATAACTGACTTAAGCCACTTCCCCCCGTTCACCTGGTTTTAAAGGGAAGTTTTCACATTGAATTGAATTAGATATAGCATACCCACAGTTAGATGAGCTGTAGGTGGTCAGCTTTGATAGTGGTGGAGGTACTTGAGCTTCATGTCCCTGTAACTTGCATCTCTCTAGATAGTCACTGTAGTGAAACTGAAAGGGCTGCATCATAACAACACTTACCACAGGGAGGTGTAGGCTTACTTGTATAATCATTAATTTTTCTGACCTCTCATAACCCATCTGTGTTTTCTGGTTGACTGGCAAAGAAGTGCTAATCCTGCATTTGACATTGTCTCTTGATATGGAAATAATTGATGTCACACGTTTAGCATGACATAACTTATGCAGAGCCACAGCCATGTGATGTACTTCACAGATAAATAAATTTGACAGGTTCCTATCCAGTTCCTGTCCTACAATCTCTGTGTGCAACCATCAACCACAAATTGAGCGAGGATGTCTGTGAAGCTGCAGCCATAAAGCAGTAGGGTTTGGGCTAAAAGATCTCACTGATGTAACCACCGGGATATGCAGTAAGAGGAGATCCAGGCTGTCTGTCTTCTGGCTGCTGTCTGAATAGTTTGGATGCAATTTCATATTCATGTTTTGGAATGGGGTACACCTTTATGCGCCAACAGGCTGCAGCTGTCGGTCCCGCATACCTCATAGCAATATCAAAGTGGCTGATTTGGGACAGACAGGTTGGATACACTTATTGCCAGAAGGGCCCCAAATCACATACTAGGAGACAGAAGAAAATTTGTAAGCTGAGGAGCAGCAACTGTTCAGATTGCCTAAGGGAGAATTCTGTACTTGCCTCTGCCATAGGGGTCATCTTTAATGTAAATAGCTGGGCTCCTGGCAAGTTCTTGGGTATGCAGAGTAGCTGTCATTCAACTCTGCTAAAAAGGTGGCTCTTAATCACAGCATTTGGAATGCAAAACACTGCCACCATCCTGTAGGTATGGCTTGCGCTATTGCTGCCACTCAGCAGCAGCAACGAGGATTTATGTTGCAGAAATTTCTTACGCTGTACGAGAACAAGGCAAGGGTCTGAAATTGCCTCTCATCATCTAGCAAGGGACACGGGATAGTAAGCAGGGAAAAGAAAGAAGAGGGAGAACTTCTGTTACCCTCAACTGGAATTTTTCACTTGCTTCTCTAACCTTCACCTGCATCTCACTGATACACGACAGTCCTAGTTTTGGAGGTTTTTTCCTGTGCAGAAAGTGGGTGCCCATAGAGCGTGCATGGCTTTTACGTCCTGAAAGTAGATAAAACATTTCTTAATGAGGAGAGGACAGGGGAAGAGAAGGGTGGAGTTAAAATTTTCCTTTGATATCTGAATGTTTATTAACATCTTCTGAATGAACGTCACAGCTTGGCAATCTGTAAGTCTCCGTGTGATCCCTTGGTAGTTTGTGCTGGGTATAGACAAGCGGAATATCTCCTTTCCTTTCCTGTGGGTGTGAGAGGCTCATGCTTTGGCAGATAAACAGGGAACCATGACAGTGTGTTCACGGATAACCGCAAGAGACATCACTCAGCACTGTCCCGTTTGCCGTCAGAAATGGCATTGAGTGTCTGTCATCATGTAGACCTTTCCCTCAGAGGCTGATTGCTACAAGCTTTTGGAAAAAGATTTGGAGGGCATGTTAAAAAGTCTCTCCTATGAAGCCCCAGTATCCTGTTTAGAGTACAGATGTTGTCATTGTAGAAAAAGGGACCTTCGTCTCCTTCCTGATTGTACCTTTGCCAATATACACTCGATGGTGTATGTTTAATTTCTCCCAACAACATCAGAACACAACATTTAATAATTGCATTCTTAATTCTGGAGAGCTCAAAGCTCTCTGGAGGTGATGTGTTGTGCTTCTGCTTTTATAAATGTGGAAGTCCAAAGTAAAGTAAATTGCCAAGATCCAAATTATTGATAAAACTGGAAAGAGAACAGGGCCAAACTTCAAGACAGCCTCCTAATGATAGGACTTTCATGCTTTCCATCTACATAAAGGTTTTCTTTCTTATGGTATTTACTTCCCAGTGCATGTGCATTACCCCATCTCTGAGATTACATTGTGTGGGAGTTGGGTTTTCTAAGTAATCCCACTGTCGCCACTGCCTCTTCTTCTGCCTCCATGGTCTATGCATGAGTCAGTATGGATAATTTATGGCTCACAGGTGGGACTGCTGTGTTTGCTGTGTGGGGTCATGCAGCAGCAAATGGATGGCAAAGGCACAGCCTGTGCAGGGTAGAAAGAGACAGGATTTGTCTGCAGAAAGCTCAGGCACTGCCTGACAGACTTGCTTTGGGCAAGTACTTCTGCTGCCCCTCTGGAGATTGGATTTTCCTAAAACAGGGCAATGCAGGCAGAACCCACTATTGATGTCTGTCCCTCGGAAAGCCCAATACAGTGATGGACGCCCTTGTACAGTGATCTTCAGTCTGACCATTCCTAATTGGCATTAGTTTTTAAAAGGCCACTTAAAAAAGGCAGGCAAAATAATGTAAATACCAAGAGTGAAGCACTGTCGGTCATGCCAGCCTGCTGAAGTGAGGGAAAGTACTGGAAAAGGATGAAATTACTCTGTGCTTCTAAGGACAGCTGAGCAGTCAGAGAGGGATTTTGAGGTATTTGAACTTTAAAATTGACACAGTGGATGGCCGGGGTGATTTAGTGCTTTTGTCATTAATTCAAACCATAGAAATGACTTTTAAAAATACTTTGTGAGAAGAACAAAGGATGAGAGAGTTCATCTGTGGACTACTACTTCTCTCTATGTCCCTGTGAGTCCAGCCTCGTGCTCCTGCCAGTATCTGGAAGGATTTGCTTTAGTGGGTTGAAGGGATTTAGTTGGGAATAGGTGCAGCGTGTGGGAAGGCTGCTTATTCAAACTCTGGGCTTTTGAGGATAACAGCGAGAGAAGTACCCAGTGAAGCTGTCAGGGGTACTGTGCTGTGCAGTATTCTGCCATGTTCGGGGAGTCATGTCCCTGTTTTGGAGTGGGAAAGGTGCGCTGTACAAAGGGTGTGTGCAAGAGGAGGGGGAGTTTTCTTTGCTCAGCCAAGTAAAATTAAATGTATTCTGCAAACATACCATAGGATAACAGCCTTTCTTCTCCTGCTGTAGCCCAGGGAGAACTTAGCAGTGCATATGCGAGGGGGAAAGATAAAGAGGGAAAAGAGCAGCCTTTGGCCAGAGAATTGCATGGCACCATGGTTTGGTATATGCTAAAGTTACCTTCTGAAGACAAGACACAGATTATTTAACTCCAACATGCAAAAAGAAGCATCTACGGGGATATTTGCAAAGTGTGGCACCTGCAGAGACTGGTGGCAACAGCTCCTAATTTGGCTTGTGTGGAAGGGCCCTCCTGACCTGAGCAGCTACTTCTGCTCCACCGTAACGGGCTGCTGTGTGCAGCAGTTGTTCCTGGTTGCCCAGCCCATGCTCCACGCTCACAGTTCCTCCAAGAACCACCCAGTGCCAGGACTTTTGCTGGTGGCCAGGACATTAGAACTGTTGTTGCCGGTACACTCAGTAGTAACTGCCACTGCTGAGAGCAATGTCCAAGCAAACAGATCCCCAGGCTTGATTGGAAGGCGTAACACAACACCAACTTCTTATGAGACCAACCATATTAGTCTTCTTAGAAGCTACACTAGGAGAAAGTGCTTTCTTCATAAATATATTAGTATATATGTTAATACTGCTGAGACTAACCACGCATGATATACCTGTAAATATATATATAGCACATGCCTGCCTCTTTTCATCTTGAAGTTTCGTTTTTTTGTGGCTAGTCTGCCTCTGATATTATTTAAATAAAACGTTTAAACTTTTGAATAAACTATGATTTATAATAAGCCTTGTATTACTAAAGAGCCAAGCAGTTGAAACCTTTTATGTGCCCCTTTTCCACTGCTTACCCTCTCCAGGCTTTGATCAACTACATCTGGCAAGGCTTAAAAAAACTCCTGAAGGTTTCTGAGGAAACTAGGTGCTTGAAACTGCACAGTCCCCTTTGGAAATGAGCAATTATGACTTCAGTGGAAACCCCAAACCCACAACATTTGCCTGTTTAATTTCTTACTGACCTTTGCCTCCAGAGTTCCTCACCCTCTGGCACATTTGGAGTCATGAATTAGCTTTCATGTCTGAGCTGAAGGACTGAAGAAATCTGATTCCCATTTTAAAACTTTTTCCCAACAGATTTCTGACTTCACCTATCTTGCTTAGCTGCATAAGTATAGGAAGCTGCATAAAAAGTATAGGAAGGATGGCAAGCCATCACTTGCCCCTTAGTAAATCCACTCACTACTTAATTTTTCTGAGTTTGGGCTGACTTTGTAAAAACTGGTGGTAGAGCTGAAGAAGAAACCCCTGCCAAGAAGGTGAGGTCTAGGACTTATTTTTACTTTGGAATTTCAGATCTTTCATTTTTGAAGACCTCATTACATGAAAACACCGAGGAAGCCCTTGTGTCAGATAATTAACCTCCGATAGGAGTGTTATCTCAGAACACAAGATTCCAATAAAAATGTAAATGGTTTCAGGGAATACTTTTTTAAAAGCTGCAAGCCCCCTCTAGGATAGTCAGCTGTGTTGATTTATGTATGTTTATATATGCACATGCCTTGGGGCTGCTGCTGTCCCCAACAAGAGAAGAAAAGCAATGCGACTCGTGCATGAGCATCATAACTGCACCTAAAAGGTGGAGTCGTGCTGCTGTTGCAAGGGAGTCAATCCGAAAGAGCTCCTGATTTACTTTGCGTAACGAGGTAGAAGCAGTAACCTAACAATTCCGCTTATTCCAGAAAAGAAAATAGTACGTCTGTGGTACAACTTTATGAGTGATATTAAAAAACATATTCTTCTTAGGCTTTTCAGTGGTTTAAAATGTGTTGGATGTTACTGATTTAAATGAATTCCTTAGCATAGTCATTCTGAAGATAAATGCAAAAAATCAGTCAGGAGCTCTGCTCAACTCTTAATAATTTAAGTACATTGGTGTGTGGATGGCCTGGAAAACACATTTTCCTTGGGTGCTCACAAGCATAGTTTGAAGCTCCCCCATGCTAGGGCACGGAAAGATTTATCTCATGTGTGTAATGTGCAGAAACGGGGACGGAGTCGGCTGCTGTGCTCCACTGACCACTTTGGAAAATGCAGACCCTGATTATCCAGTTGGTTTGACAGAATTTTTATAACGTGTTTATTCGAGAGGCTCTGGGTACCGAGGGCTTTCAATCGGCAGCACGCAGCTATGTATACAGTGCCTTATGCTGCCCCAAAACAGCCAAACCCCTACAAGCGAGCCTGCCCCAGAGCGACAACACCCTTAACGCTCCTGGTTTCCTCCTTTCTTTCCCCTTTGCACTTCTGAACCTTTAGGATTCGCTATTTTGTGAGGTCTCGCTGTTGCCACAGGGTCTAGATTTCTTTGGCAGAAGTCGAGATAGTCGATCGAATTCATCGGGACTGTCCTGAGCCCTTCCAGAGCTGGAGCTTTAGTGAAAAGCCTGACCCAAAGCAGCGGTTTACCTCAGGAGCAGTGGGACCGTCACCCCTCCGTCCAGCCATACCTCTGGGAGATCACCTTCTCCCCGGCTCCTGCCGCCCCCCTCAGAAAAGCCGGCCTTCAAAACTTTTATTAAAAAAGCGCTTTATGGCCCGTGGGGGTTAAGGCGGGTGTGGCGGCTGAGGAGAAGCGGAGCGGCTGCCGCCGCGGTGCGGGAGGGCCGGACACGCCCCTTCGGGCGTGCCCG
>VXBW01000707.1:11968-30096 GCA_013400375.1 Thinocorus orbignyianus | reverse complement strand
CTGCGGAGGACATGACACCAGACAACAGTGGGACTCTCTCTGCAGGACAGTTCAGTCATGTCTCCTTCCCATAGCATAAATTCAGCACAGACAGTGATTACCTTCCTCATCATTGGAAGAGATCATGTCTAGAACATACTGGCGTGGTTCATCCAGAGTTAATTTCCATTTACAATTGCCATAATTTTTTCACTCCATTTCTTAGTCAGAACATTCTCAAATTATAAAGCCCACCACAGTCAAGAAACAATATATTTCATCTCTGTTATGGCCTTTGTGAGTAGACGGATAGTATCAGTTATTAAGTGGCTCCAGGGCTGGTGTCAGCATCATGACTTTGGATATTTTGACAGTGGGCTAGCTTTTATGGCACCAAACCTGTTGACAGGGGAAGGACGATGCCTCCCTCAAAGGGGGACTGTTATGGCACAGAAGATTGCGGGGTTGATTCGGAAATCTTTAAACTAGTTGTGAGTGGGGTGACAACATCAGACCTACCTCTGAGTCTCCCGAGGGATAAAGACCCCGGAAGCCACAATCACAACGATGCACATGTAGGCCCTCTGAAGAAAAACACAAAGGAAAAGGAGCCATTCTAGCCAAGAAGTCGGCCCCACTGGGCACCCAGCTGAAGTGCATTTACACAAATGCACGTAGCATGGGAAACAAGCAAGAAGAGTTAGAGATGTATGCACTCCTCCAGGGTTATGATCTAATTGGAATTACTAAGACATGGTGGGATGGCTCTTACGACTGGAGTGTTGGAATAGAGGGCTACAGACTCTTTAGGAAGGATAGGCAGGGCCAGGAGGGGAGGGGGTGTTGCTCTCCATGTGAAAGACCAGCTGGAGTGCGCGGAGCTCCACCTGGGAACAGAAGAGAACCTGACAGAGAACTTATGGGTTAGGATTAAAGGGTGAACAGGGGTGGGTGATGTTACAGTGGGGGTCTGCTACAGACCACCTGACCAGAATGACGAGGAAGATGAGATCCTCTATAGACAGATAGGAGCAGCATCACATTCGCACACCCTAGTCCTCATGGGGGACTTCAACCACCCCGATATCTGTTGGAAGGACAACACAGCAGGGCACAAGAAATCCAGGAAGNTATAGAGGGTGGAAGCAAGGACAGGTGGGCTGGGTGGAATATAGAGAAACTGTCCGAGTGTCCAGGAACCATATCAGGCAGGCAAAAGCCCTAAGGGAACTGAATCTGGCCAAGGACATCAAGGACAATAAGAAAAAAATCTATAGCTATGTCAGGGAAAAAAGGTAGGACTAGGGAGGCTATGGGCCCTCTCCGGAAGAAAACAGGAGAACTGGCCACCCAGGATATGGATAAGGCTGAGGTACTGAATGACTTTTTTGCCTCAGTCTTCACTGGCAAGGGCTCTCACTGCACTGCCCAAGTCACAGTAGGTAAAACCAGGGGCTCTGAGAATGGAGAACTGCCCACAGTTGGAGATCAGGTTCAAGACCACCTGAACAACCTGAAAGTGCATAAGTCCATGGGACCTGATGATATGGCTAACACAGGCACTGCCAGGACCCTTCCCCGTGGCTATTGCTATGAGATCAGCCTTACCACAGGCTCAGGGAACAGCGAGTTCAAGTTCCTGAAGCCCATCCTCCCCAGTCTGCCACCACAGCACTGCTCCATGGGTGGGGGCCCCAGCAATGGACAGGATTTCCCGCATGATCCCGTCACTGCAGAGAACATAGCACCAGAAAGCCATGGGATGCTCTCTGCAGGACAGTTAACTAGTCTTTCCTTTAACTAGTATGGAGTCAGCACAGGTAGATGCTTCCTGCCAAGCTAATATGTATTTACAATTGGAGTCAGTAGGTTCCCTCAAATTCTAAGCGAGAAAATATTTTGTCTCCCCTTCCAAAAAAAGAGATAAACAGAAGTAACTAAAGTTTCTCCTTGTATACTTTAATATACTTCAATATCCTTTAGTATGCTTTAGCTCCTTTATTGCTGCTTCTGAAATACTTTGAGAGTGGGATTAAGTCCAGTGCTCCTGGCTAATTTCTTTTCTCAGTTCCGGCGGTGAAGACTCTGTACCTCTTTCTCTGTTCTGCAATACTGTGGCAAAGTTGTGCTGACAAATCACATCCTTGCTGAAAAGCTCGTAAGCCTCTTCTGGTGTCAAAAAAAGGAAGGAATTTTTGAGTACTAAGTTAAGATGTGTTGCAAGCACTGGGCTCTTTCTTCTCTGGGTGCTGGATGTCTCTGTCTTGAGATGTATGGGCTCTGTTTGTTTGTCTCTCTGGTCAACCATGTCTCTCTGGTCAACCATTGTGTCTTCCTATGTTGCACTAGTGCTGCCCAGGGAGCTGCTCACATCTGACTACTGTAATGGGCACAATCCAGATCATCAGGCAAGTAGCATATTTTGACCCTTTGAGTGGTCTCATCTTCTCTAGGTGAGAGCAGTAAAACACACAAGATCTTCCTCTGGCCCCTGACAGGAGGATGGGTGGGCAGTGTCCTTGGGATTGCCTTGGGAATACAACAGCTGAAACAGTGTTTGCACAGACTGTAAGTCTTCAGAGTTGTTAAAACATATTAATTGCCTTTGTACATTTTAAGGAAAATTTGCAGATTGTTTCAAAGGACTTTTTCTAAAGGTGTAATTGAGATGAACTTGAAACAGGGCCATTGACTTTTGTAATTGTTTTTCCAAATTCAGAGGCTTCTTGACAGGAGTGGAAACCTGTCCCAATAGGATTTTTTGTGTTTTTTGTTAAGAGTATTGGCATTCTCCTTTTCCCCCTTTCTCTTTCTACTCTGTGAACTATGTTAAGCATTGTCTTACCTATTTCTTTAAGGAAGGATTGTTAACCCAGGTATAATCATGGATTGTTTGAATAAAAGCAGTGTGACATAGAACATTTGGAAACCCTGATGCTGTATTATGCTGCAGTTATAAACCACCATTGTAAACTGGGATACTTTTGCATGTAAAACTGAATTAAAGTGAACACCCAAATGGCACATCTGTAGACAGTGTTTGTAGAGATTTATTTTCTGGGAAAACTCTGTGAAAGTTTTTTAAAAGGATGGGATTTATTTTTTTCTCATTTTGTCCCTTGCCTGAGGTAAGGTTGAGTGGGTCCATTTCTTCAGTTTGTAGATGCAGGTGATGGAGTATTCAGGAAAATTGTGGGGAGGAGGGAATTACTGGCAGGCCTGCATGGGTCTTCGGAGTACTGATCTTCTGGTTTTCACAGCGTCCATTTAGACCCAGGTCAAGGGAAACTGGCTCCTACCCTAAGAGACCATGAGTGTGCAAAGGCCACTGCAAACCACTGAGGTTGGTGGAGTGACTTTTGCAACTCTCTCAATATCTCTAGCTGCAGATGGCAACTGTGAGGTGTTCGAGCACTAAGTATTTTGATTCTAAATGCTTTGGGGATGGATGACACAAGAACAGCATACATATTCCTTTGGGTAAGTGTTTGGGGTAATTACCAGGATAATGCTACTACTAGAAATGCAGAGGACTACCTCTGTCCCTTCCTTAAAGGCCATGCAGCACAGGTAAATCCTGAGGACTGATGAGTGCTGATGTAGTGATACTGACCAGAAGACCATTGTACATCAAGTAGTGTGTAATCCACCATCCAGTTAATCGAGGCGTAGGCCTGTCCTGTGCCTGTATGTGCTGCATAAATCCCTGGACAGCAGGATGATCTCAGCCATCTCACTGAGGAGCTAGTAGGGGGAGGGGGTCATTGCGGTCATACAGGAATCGTTGCTTGGAGTGGGCTGAGCTTTGGGTTCTGGTTGGTAAACTCTGGTTAACTCTGTTTTGTAAATTCCTCTATCAGTATTATTGTTGTTGTTTTGCCCTTTCCTTTGCTATTCTGTTAAACTGCCTATACCTCAAACCACAAGTTTTGCCTTTTTCTTCTGCTTCTCCACCAACCCTGCTTCTGGGGGAGAGTAGGCAAAAGACCATGTAGTTCTTTGTTGCCTGCTGGGGAAAAACCATGATCATCCTTTTTTGCACTCAACACAGGGCACAAAGTATTGAGGAAATGAAGGATATGACCAGAATATGTTAAAATGTATCTGTTATATGCATTTATTTTGTTTGTTAAATAGTTGCTAGTCTCAATGTTGCTTTGTTTGCTTGCATGACTGTGTTATGAAAATTCTTGTATGTTGTATGTACAATCCATGATGCTGTGCATCTCCTATGGGAGAGGGATCAGGATTATCATTTTGCTGTCCTGTGTACTGCTAGCTTATGATATGAGAACATCACTCTTCAGGCAGTTATGTTGGTGTGTCTATGCAGCATTCTTGTCCTGCTTGTACCTTGGGCACCATCTCTTGGAATTTATTAATAATTGCACCCAGTCTATGGGGAAGGAAAATGGGGGATACTTTTCCCAGCTTTTCCACCTGCTTTTTCTCCTTTGGACTGGGTCCAACACCTTTTTAGAATTTTTAATATCCTTGGGATGGTCAAAGTAGCCTAGTCCTATTGCTATGCATCCTGAATGTGTTTCAGGTCTCATTTAGGGTTAAGCAACTATTTAAGACTACCACCAAGATACCTGCCCCAAGGCTGGATAGTCATGGGTAGCATGGCATGTGGGAGAATATGGAGAGGTATTTAGAGAACTTCTTGCCTCCAATGGTTTGGAATTTCACCCCCGAACAAATACAGAACACTGGTTCTATCACTGATAAAGTGATAGAATATTTGAAGAGAAAATGCTGTGGCTATCCCAGAGAGGTACAACTTTCTGCACTGTGCTGGGCCCTGGCCAGTGTTTACCAATCACTGCTCAATGCTATGCAGCACCCTCAAGGGAAAGAGGGAGAAACTACACTGTCAGGTGGGACAGCTAATCCAGTTCCCGAGACAGGCACTGAGACAGGCACTGCGGCTATTCCAGCCCCTGCACCATTGCTACTCCAACTCCTGCAGCAGGCTCTACAGCTACTCCAAACCCCACAACAGGCACTGCAGCTGAACCAAAAAATTATCCTGCACAAGAATCAGACACCCCTATACAGAAGGAGAAATGCATAAAGAAAT
This sequence comes from Thinocorus orbignyianus, assembly GCA_013400375.1. Taxonomy (NCBI): domain Eukaryota; kingdom Metazoa; phylum Chordata; class Aves; order Ciconiiformes; family Thinocoridae; genus Thinocorus; species Thinocorus orbignyianus. The sequence goes on along the minus strand of VXBW01000707.1, from coordinate 25,034 downwards.
CAGTTTGCTTAGTAGGGGATGATGATGAACCAGGGCCGTCATGAGAACAGGAGGAAGAGGCAGAACCAGAGACAATTGCGCAATCCCTATCCCTGAGTGATCTTCAAGATATGGAAAAGATTTCAGCCACCATCTGGATGAACACATTGTCACCTGGCTGCTCCGATGCTGGGATAAAGGGGCTGGTAGCTTGGATTGAGAGCATATTGAAGCAAAGTAGCTGGGATCCCTGTCTGGGTAAGGAGACATTGACAAGGCAACTAGGAAAAAGACACAAGCCCTCACTCTCTGGAACAAGTCCTGTCATGCATGAGGAAAAGGCATACTTTTAGTCAAGACATTGCATGTCATCCAAGCAAGTGGACCAACATGACGAGAGAAATCCAGTACCTGAGGGGATTAGTCATGTGGAAGACAGTTTATTATCACCTGGACAACACAGAGTTACCCACAAATCCTGATGAAGTCCAATGTACATGGCCCATGTGGCAGAAGTTTGTACCAAGTGCACCATCATCAAATGCGATTTCATTGACAGCGATGGAATGCAAAGATGGAGAAGGACCAGTGATGGATGAGGTGACTGGTCAACTGCAGTGATATAAAGTCTCTCTTCTTCCCTCATCTCAGCTGTGGAGAAACTGTCCTGTGAGGTCCAGCAACTCAAAGAGAATGTGTCCTACTCCCCACCTGTATGGACTATTATCTCAGCTCTTAGCAGTAGACGTCTCTCTGCTTAAGAGACAAGATATAGAGGGTGCTTAAGACAAGGCACCCTGTGGTTTTACCTGCATAACCATGGAAAGGACATTAGGAAGTAGGATGGAAAAGCTACACTGACCCTAGAGGCATGAGTACATGAGTTGCAAGGAAGAACAATCACAAAAGGGAAATCCAGGAAAAGCATCTCTCCAGTTTCCAGTGAGGCCTTACGTACAGCCAGGTAGAGGAAAGGGTCAACCAGGTTTATTAGACTGTGTGGATTTGATGGCCTGCAACACCAGATCCACAGGAGTATAGGCTGTAGTGAGCACTGTTGCACAGTGTATCTAATATCATTGAGCTATAAAGGCACAGAACCTGTCTATTTCTGGAGTGATAGGGGAATCCAAACAGTTGACTGTATTGGAACCTGAAATGAACCGAACTGGGAATGAATGGCAAAAGCACCCCATTATGACTTACCCAGAGACCCTGTGCATCCTTGGTATAGTCTGCCTCAGGAGAGGACCCAAAGGGTACCAGTGGGCTTTTTGCTTAGCTGCCTTGGAGACAAAGGAAATTAAACAGCTGTCTACCTTTCCTGGTCTCTCAGAGGACTGTTTGTTGTGGGGTTGCTGAGAGTCAAAGAACAGCAGGTGACAATCACCACCACAAAAATGCATTGGTGATGATATCACACTAGCTAAGATCTTCTGATTGCCATCCATAAGCTGATTCATCAACTGGAGACCTAAGGAGTGACCAGAAAGACTTGCTCGCCCTTAAATAGTCCCATGTGACCATGGAGAAAATCTAGTGGAGAGTGGAGACTAACAGCAGACTATCATGGCCTGAATGAAGTCACGCCATCACTAAGTGTGATAGGATGTTAGAATTTCAATACAAACTGCAGTCAAAGGCAATCAAGTGGCATGCCACAATTAATATTGCTAGTGCCTTTTTCTTAATCCCTCTGGCAACAGAGTGCAGGCCTCAGTTTGCTTTCACTTGTAGGGGTTGCCAAGTACACCTGGAATCAACTGCCCTATCGCTCACCATAGCTTGATCCAGACTGCACTGGAACAAGGTGAAGCACTGGAACACGTCTAATACATTGACAACATCATTGTGTGGGGCAGCACAGCAGAAGAACCTTTTAAGAAAGTGAATAAAATATCTCAAATCCTTCTGAAAGCCAGTTTTGCCATAAAACAAAGTAAGGTCAAGGGGTCTGCACAGGAGATCTGTTTTTAAGAAACAGAATGCCAAGATGGACTCTGTCAGATCACAATGGATATGATCAACAAAATGACAGCAAAAAGGAAATGCAAGTGTATGCTTTTGGAGAATGCATATCTCAAACCACAATCTGATTGCGGGCCCTCAATGTCAAGTGACCCAGAAAAAAAATAATTAAATTAAATTGGGTCCTGAGCAACAACAAGCCTCTAAACAAACTAAATAAGAAATAATTCATGTAGTAGCCCTGAGACCAGTCCAGGCAGGGCAAGATGTTAAATTTGTGCTCTACACTGCAGCTGGAACAAATGGCCCTATCTGGAGATTTCCATAAAGCACCAGGGCATACCTGAGGTCAGGCCCTAAGCAGGAGTCAGGTATACAGAGGATCTGAGGCCCACTAAGCTCCTACTGGAAAAGAGGTGTTGATAGCATATTAAGGGATTCAAACTGCTTTGGAAGTGGTTGGTACTGAAGCACTGCTCCTCTTGGCACCTTGACTGGTGGTGTTAGGGTAGATGTTGAAAAAAAGGATCCCCTCTGCACATCCAGCAATGGATGCTACATGGAGTAAACTGGTCACAATGATCACACGGTGGGCTTGAATGGGAAACTCCAGTCACCCAGGAATTCTGGGAGTGATCCTGGACTGGGCAGAAGGCAAAAATTGTGGAATATCTCCAGAGGAGGAGGTGACACATGTGGAATAGGCCCCACCATATAATAAACTATCAGAAAACTGAGAAGAAATATGCCCTGTTCACTGATGGGTCCTGTTGTATTGTAGGAAAACATCAGAGTGTAAGGCTGCTGTGTGGAGTCCCACTTGGCAAGTTGCAGAAGCTACTGAAGGACAAGATTAACTAAGTCAGTTTGCAGAGGTGAAAGCCATCTAGGTTGGCCTTAGACAACGCTGAAAGAGAAAAATGACCAGTACTTTTTAATGATTTGTGGATGATAATAAATGCTCTGTGGGAGCACTTCCATGGCAGTGGAAGTACAGAGAAAAACCCGCTTGGGCTGCTGAAATGTGGCAAGATATTGCTGCTTGGATAATCTGGTTGTAAAAGTACATTACTTAGATGCCCGTGTACCCAAGAGTTGGGTCGCTGAGGAACTTGAAAAGAACAAGCAGGTGGATTGGACTGCTAAGACTGAAGTGGCTCAGATGGATCTGGACTGGCAACATAAGGGTGAATTATTCTTAGCTCATAACACCTCAGGTCATCAAGGAAAAGATGCAACATATAGATGGGCTCATGATCAAGGGGTGCACTTGACCTTGGACGCTATTGCACAAGTTATCCACAAATGTGAAATACGTGCTACAGTCAAGCAGGCCAAGCAGTTAAAGCCTCCCTATTATGGAGGACAATGGCTGAAATATAATTATGGAGAGGCCTGTCAGACTGATTATATCTCACTCCCACAAACTGGCCAAGGTAAGTGCCATGTGCTTGCAATGGTGGAAACAACCACTAGATGGTTGGAAACACACCCTGTGCCCGATACCATCTGCCAGAACACTATCCTGGGCCTTCAAAAGCAAGTCTTACAGTGACATGGTACCCCAGAGAGAACTGAGTGAGACAACAGGATTTATTTCTGAAGCAACCTCATAGACACCTGAGCCAAAAACTATGGCATTGAGTGAGTCTATCATATCCCATACCACACACCAGCCTCTGTGAAGATTGAAATATATAGTGGACTTGCTAAAACCTACACTGAGAGCAATGGATGGGACCTTAAAACATTGGGATACACATATAGCAAAAGCTACCTCATTAGCTAACTACTCTTCAAGCTGACCCTACCCTATCAAAACTTCCACACACTGTAGAAGGGGATAAAGTCCTTGTAGTGCACATGAAGAGTATTTTCAGGAAGACAGTCTGAGTTAGTCCTGCCTCAGGTAAAGGCAAACTCATCCACAGTATCACATTGGCTCAAGGACCTGGATGTGCTTGGTGGGTAATGCAGAGGGATGGGGAGGTTTAATGTGTACCTCATGTGGTTTTGATTTTGGGTAAGAATAGCCAATAAAACAAATTGTATTATGTTAATTGCGAAATAACCTTGCCAGTGTATGTCATTACTATGACAGTTACTATGCGCTGTATCAATGGGACTACTTTGAGAATCATTCAAGCTACTGACAGATGGACTTTGATGGAACTGAATATAGTCCATGGTGATGGGATCAGAACTGGCTTCAGCAACTGGTGCCCAGCAAATTCCCAACGATCAACATCTTCAACTCGGAGACCATGGCATGAGCCACACCAGGTACAGTAGTCACGAGCTTTAAGTACAACATGCAACACTCACCCTCTTTCTTGGCCTGAGTGACTGTTATAACAAACAGAACCCAAAGTCATGACTTAAATGAACTGAATGGACATTTTAGAGGGGTGGCCCACAAACTAAGATGATATCTGCATGTGCATATATATATATCAAAAACAGGGAAAAGTTGTGGTGATTAATTGGAAAGTGTAAGACCTGGGCATGACCTAGACAAAGGTCATAGGACAAAGGATGGACAATGTCCTAGTTCCAGCAGGGATAGAGTTAATTTTCACAAAGAACTTGGATGGGGGACACAATTTGACTGACCCAAACAGGTCAGATGGGCATTTGATACCATGTGACATATAGCTGGAGGAGCGGTCAGGGTGGGGGAGAGAAGACTGGAGGTACTGGAAGGGGGGTTGCTCAGCGTGAGCTGGGCTTCAAGTTTCAGTCAGTGAGCAGTGGCACATTGACCATGCTTTGTGTATTCCTGTATAACTATTATTGTTGTTGTTTTCCTCATTCCTTTGCTGTTCTGTTAAATTACTTTTATCTCAGCCCATGAGTTCTGCCTTTTTCTTCCGATTCACTGCCGGGTATGGGGGTGGATGAATGGGTGAGCAAAAGGCTGCGGTTCTTTGTGGCCAGCTGGGGCTAAATCACAACAGTGTGTCTGACGCAGTTCATAACTACACGGTTTATTATGTTCTGTACACTATGAGAGGGGAAGACTGCTTCCTGTACTGGAGAGCCTGAACACACTGACTAGCTTTCCCAAAGGCCTTGTCAGAAGTGCCCTTTAGGAAGGACAATTTCTTAGGCCAAACGTTGCATTAAAACTGCCTTAGTTTTGTCCCTGAAAAAGGCCCTGCCAAGGACCGTCACTGAAACAGCTCTGTTTCAGAGCCAAGGACTCTAAGACAGGTAAACATTTGTCTTTTTCAGAACTCTTGTAAGGACTTTCACTGAGACAGTTTCACAAAGTTGAAAAGACAAAATGATCTACTGAAGTGACAGATATAATAGATTCAGAATTGCTGTTGATAAATGCATTAACTGCAATAATGCTAATATAGTATAATAATGCTGACAAAGTAAATGAATAAATGCTATCACAGGTGTTCTTCACCAAGAGTTGAAGGCCCAATGCACAGCCCGCTAATTGTCTCTTCTAGGTCTCAAGTTTCTTCTCCCTCTGAGAGATGTCTCCCTCCTGATACTCTCCTTAATATCCCTTATAGAATGATTCACGTTGGAAGGTGTCATGGTTCTGACTGAGTTGCCCAATGAGAATGACAGACAGCCCCTCCCTCCCCCCTCCTCAAAGAGAGGAGAGGAGAGGAGAGGAAGAGGTAAAGAGATTTATGAGTTTATAAAAAGCTAAACTACTTTAATTGAAATATTAATACATAAGATTAAGATTAAAAAAAAAAAAAAAAAGGGGGAAAAAAAAGTACACAGTATATACAAACCATATCAAGCTCCTAGGATGATGATCATGTTTCCAGCAGGCACAGCAAAAAGTCCCAGCCTGGACTCAGTGATGGACAGGAGCTGAGTTCCAGATCTGGAGTCAGGAACGCACAGATCAGGATCAAAGTCAGATGAACAGATGTGGCCCTTCTCAGACACCGGCCATTGAATAAAGATCACCGACCCGTTGATCTCTCAGCTTTTATGCAGAGCATGATGCAGATGAGATGGGATGGAATACTCTATTGGTCAGGTTTGAGTCATGTGTCCTGTTGCTCCTCCCTGCGGGTGTGACCCCTCTATGCTTTTCCGCTTCCAACCTTCCAAACAGTTACCTGACCTTGGTTGTTATAGCAATAAGCATAAGCAAGAGCCTCTCTGCGTATCATTCCTCAATATAGTCAGGTCTTATCACTGTGAGAGTGAACAGTTTCTGAACGATATGCTGTTAATTTCAGAGTTTAGTTAGTTAGAAGAGGCCCAAGTAAAAAGTAAAATTACTGAACAGAAAATCAGTTCGATTTTACCTCAGACCAGAACAGAAGAGGCCTTGAAGATCATCTAGTTCCAACCGCCCTGCCCTGCCATGGACAGTGACACCTCCCACTAGACCATAATGTATCATACTATATAACGTATCAGGCTGTATAACCTTGCTTGATCCCTTCCATGAGGTGAAGTTTTAGCATGATTTGGGTGGAGTTGGGTGTTACATTCATATATGTTTAGCATGCTCTTCTTTTAGCTCATTGTCATACTTAGGGGTGTCAACTTTAATATTCATTTTATGGATAATTGAGTGAAAGGTCTCAGCCCAGACACCACAACCTTCAAGATTCTGTGCTGAAGCCACTTATCTGCCTATTCCTGCATTCCCCAAATTTTGAGCCAAAATGGAGTTGATCTGCTCCCACAAGACTCACTCAGCTGTTTTTCACACCAACCTCTCAGTTCTCCCCCACAGAGTTTGCACTGATAACCTCTTATATATCACATTTCTATACCAGGTAATGGCCCTAGCAGAAGGGACATGTTTCTGGACCTGTTGCTCACTAACACAAGTGAGTAAATCAGAGACATCAAGACTGAAGGGAGTCTGGGCTGCAGTGATCATGCACTGGTGGGGTTCTCAGTCCTGAGGGGTGTAGGACAAAGAGCAGAGTCAGGACCCTGAATTTTCAGAAAGCAAAATTCCAGCTGTTCAAATCAAAAGAACTCCCTGGGACACTGCTCTCAGGGATAAGGGAGCAGGGAAAAGGAAGGTTGAAGAAATCATTCCTCCCCTGATGAACACAACTAGCAAATTGGGAACAACAGGCTAGAAGGCTGGGGTACTCAACACTTTTTTGCCTCCACTAGCAATCTCTCTTCCTGCACCTCTACAGTGGATGGACCTCAAAGCAAGGACTGGAGGAGAAAAGTCTCTCCCATTCTAATGAGAAGATTAGGTTCAAGATTACCTGAACACGCTTAAGAGAATCTTAATATAGAGAAGTCTCTGGAACCTAATGAGATGCTTTCTGGAATCCTGAGGAAACAGGCTGATGAAGTTGCCAAGTCACTTTCCACAATACTTCTAAAGACACAACAGTCAGGTGGATTCCCCACTGACTGGTAAAAGGGAAATATTGCATTCATTTTTAAAAAGGATAGAAAGGAGAATCCTGGGAACTACTGACCTGTCAGCCTTCCCTCTCTACCTGGCAAGATGATGGAACAGATCCTTCTAAAATCTATGCTAGAGAACATGGAGGACAGGGACGTGATTTGAGACAGCCAACATGCCTTTACCAAGGTCAAGTCTTTCCTAACCAACCTAGTGGCATCCATCAGTGGAGTGACTACATCAGTGGACAAGGGAAGAGCTATAGATGTCATCTAGCTGGATTTCTGTGAGGTCTTTGACACAATCCCTAACAGCATCCTTCACTAAATTGGAGAGGTATGGATCTGATGGATGGACTATTTGATAGATAAGGAGTTGACTGGACAGTGATACCCAGAGAGTTGTGGTCAATGTCTCAAACGTCCAGAAGAGATCAGTAAAAGAGGTGTCCATATGGGCACCAGTACTATTTGATTTGTTCATCAATGACATAGACAGTGGGATTGAGTGTACTCTCAATATATTTGCAGATGGTGCCAAGCTGAGCGGTGTGGTTGCCACATCTAAGGGATGGGATACCATTCAAAGGGATGAGAAGGTCTAAAAGTGGAGTCATGTGAACCTCAGAGATTCAACAAGGCCGAGTGCCAGGTACTGTAGCTGGACTGGGGCAATCTCCAGTATCAGCGTAGGGTAGGAAGTGAAGGCACTGAGAACAGTCCTGTCGAGAAGGACTTGGGGGATACTAGTGGATGAAAAGCTGGATATGAACCAGTAATGTGCACTCACAGGCCAGAAAGTCAACTCTACCCTGGGCTGCACCAAAAGAAACATGGCCAGCAGCTTGAGGAAGGGGGCCCTGCCTCTCTACTCTGCTCTTTTGAGACTTTTCCTGGAGTACTGCATCCACCTCTGGAGTCCTGGACATGGAGCGGGTCCAAAGGGATATGAAGATTAAAAGAGGACTGGAATACCTCTGCTACGAGGAAAGGCTGAGAGAGCTGGAGTTCTTCAGCCTGGAGAGGAGAAGGCTCTGAGAAGTCCTTATTGTGACCTTCCAGTACTGAAAAATGGTTCAAAAAGAGACAGACGTTTATCACTGTGGTGATAAGACAAGGGGTAATGGAGAACCAGATAATCTTCAGAGGTCCCTTCCAATCCAAAACATTTTATCATTCTATGATTCTATGAAGTCATGCCGTGGACTTATCTTGCCGGAGAGACTGCATACGAGTGCCCTGAATCCGTGAGCGCTGATATCAATGTTGAGCAGGCGGAGCTGTAGCAGGCGCTGCTCGCTGAGCCGGGGTAGAAGCCGGCAAGGAGCAGGGCCGCTTCCCAGCGCCCGAGCGCTGCGGTGTGTCTGCGGCTGCGAATGTCGCTGTTGGCTCACGCTGGGCCGAAGGCGGGCGGCGGAGCAAGGGCAAGTGGCGAGCGAGCCATGGGGCTAGAAGGTGCGAGCCCGAAGCAGCGCAGTGAGAGCCATCCGAGCCGGGCTGTTCGGGTGAAGGAGCGGAGGGAGTAGCGCGGCGGCAGCGGTGATACGCCGACCAACTCCGGTAGGCGGAGAGGCGAGCGGGCAGCTGATGCCGGCCTTTGCAGTGACCGAGAGAGGAGGTCGCCGGAGCCGGTGGGAACGAGTCCTGCTGTGGTGCCTCTTGGTGGCGGCATGGGAGGCAGCGTGGGGTCAGCTGCGCTACTCGGTTCCCGAGGAGCTGCCGAAGGGCTCGCTCGTGGGCGATGTGGCCAAGGATCCGGGGCTGGAGCTGACAGCCTTCCGCCACCGTGGAGCCCGAGTTTTCGACACAGGTAGGACGCAGTACTTTCTTCTGGACTTGCAAAACGGCCACTTATTTATGAAGGAGAGGGCGGTCAGAGAGCAGATATGCGCAGCTGTTGCTAAATGTGTTCTAAATTTTGAGATCCTTGTTAAAAATCCAATGAATCTTTACAGAGGGGAGGTAGAAATACTGGATATTAATGATAACTCGTCGAGTTTCCCAGAAAGGAACAGCATCTTGGAAATCTTCGAATATACCGCAAAAGGAACGCGTTTCCCATTAGAGAAAGCTGAAGAACCCGACATAGGAGTGAACTCTTTGCAGAATTACGAGTTTAGTGAGAGCAGCTATTTCACCTTGGACGTGAAAAACGGAGGCGACGGTGCGACATATCCAGAATTAATATTGGTGAAATCTTTGGATCGGGAATAGCAGGCTGCTCATAATTTAATCTTGACAACCACAGACAGCGGGAGTCCTGTGAAATCGGGATCGAAGACAATCCAAATAGTTGTGTTAGATGGAAACGACAATGCTCCGGAATTTACTCAGCCCGTTTATAAGGTGACTGTGAGAGAAGATGTAGCCGTGGGAAGTCGGGTGTTACAGATGACAGCGACTGACAGAGACGAGGGGCCAAATGCCGACGAGAAGTATTCCTTTTTTTAAATCTCAGATAAATTCGACAAGACTTTTAAGACAGAACCGGAAAGTGGAGACATTGAGGTAACACAGAAGCTGAATTTCGAGGAACAAGAATTATACGAATTGGATGTGCAGGCTCGAGACACCGGAGGACTCTCGTCCCACAGCAAAGTTCTCATCACGGTCGCTGATGTGAATGACCACGTCCCTGAAATTGTGATTATGTCCGTGTTCAGTCCGGTCCCAGAAAATACACCGCCGGGGACAGTCATAGCAATTTTCAGCGTTCAAGACAGGGACACAGGTGTGAATGGTGAGGTGCGGTGCAGCATTGGTGAGGACCTCCCGTTCCGTCTAGAGAAGACCTTTGAAGACTACTACCNCTCCTTCGACTACGAGGAGGTGCGCGAGGTGGGGCTGTGGGTGCGGGCGGAGGACGGCGGCGCACGTACTCAGTCTTCCGTATCTGTTTTATTTGGCATGTTCTGTACCTGCTACACAGATCTCGTCTTATTTAGCTGTCTGTAAGACTGGAAGGTTCCATTGAGTGTGCAACTGTCCAAAGAAAGTTAGGTCTCTAGGGCTTCCTCTGACACTTTTTGTTTTTTAAGTACTTTTCAAATACTCAGTTCCCAGAATTTCATTGCTATCCCCTGTACCAGCTTTCAAATGCTGGTAGAATTAGCCATTCTTGTACCAGAATGTTAATATCTCTGAAATCCCATGTTACTTGGAAATCTGCCATCAACAAACAAATTAATCAGTCATAAGTACACCCAAAGTTCTACAAACGAATTCGTATTATACGGTGAAAGCGTTCTTGATATCCCATTGATATTTTTCCCGCTGCTTGGCTTCATGATTTAACTTTTGCATTCAATATAAATGTAATTATCGGCTAGTGTACAGGCATAGGCATCAAAATAGAGTATATTTACTGGAATACAGATGGAAAAAAAAGTAAAATAAAGTACGACTCATCACAATCTGAGGTACATCGGCCTCTCATGATGGTGGAATCTATCTGTTTTCCCTTTTCTTGTTCAAGCAACACTAACTGCCCTCGGCATTTGCTAGAACGCGTTCTTAAGGTTTGAGACCTCCTATAGTAACAGATGGCTTAGGAAATGAGGCATAGACAAAAGGAATTCGGTGTTGGATTGTATGACATTGATACAGTGATACTGGGTTTTGGATGACGAAAAAGATGGGATCTGGTAGGTACGGTGTGCCTGCTGTGGTTTTCTCAGTGGTGAGGATTCCTGGCTTTGCTCGTTCATCGGCGACCTCCTTCCAGTGGGGGAAAGGTGAATGCTAGGTCGGGGTCACCTTGATCGAAAAGAAAAACACTACGAGCTGCTTTTGTCCTGTCTTGCCGTTTCTCTCACAGTGGGGGGACACGTCTTCACACTCACATTAGTGACCAGTAAGATCACCATAGGGCAGAGATCCTGCCCCACATCCTCAGAGCAACGGGGGAGGGTTTTTCTTGCAGAATACTTGCAAATTTAAGAAATTCTGGCAATGGGAATTCCTAGATGCAACGCTTCGACACAGAAACACGTTTTCTGTTTCGCACTACTAATAACGCCTGCACTTTCCACACCTTGTGTGAGCGCGATTTAAAGATGTACCACACGACCTTCAGGCTGTTGTCCTCTTCTTGGACTCTGCTGTGCCCAGATACAGACTCAGGGTGTCGCTGTTGGCCAAGGCCAAGAAGGGATTCCGTCGCCGCCTTCTTCGCGGCCCCGGCGCCCGCGCAGTGCCACTCCAGGCGGAGCAGAACAGAGAGAAGAGCAGGAACCGCCCGACTCATCCGGTCTTCCGACCCACAACAGGGATTTCATGTATTTATTTCTCTCAGGTGCCGATTCAGCTGCTCGGAAAGCCTGATTTAAAACCGTCTGTAGAATACATTTCTTCACGGCAGAGAATGAAGGTCCGACCGGCAGCGCAGGGCCGAGCAGCCGCCGGGCGGGTCGCGCTGTTTGCCGTGCTGCTGGGTTTGTGCTGCCGGGCGTCGGCGGAGCGGATCCTCTACGCCATCCCCGAGGAGATGGGCAAAGGCTCGCTGGTGGGACCGCTGGCGCGGGACCTGGGGCTAAGCCCGGCGGAGCTGCCGGCACGCAAGCTGCAGCTAGTGGCTGGTGACGAAAAGCAATACTTCACTCTCGGGGATGATAACACAAATCTGCGGGTAAACGGGAGGATAGATCGAGAGGAGATATGCGGGGCCGCGTCGCCCTGTGTCCTCAGTTTGGAGGCAGTCGTGGAAAATCCTTTCAATATATTTCATGTGAGCGTTACTATCGAGGATATCAATGACAACGCGCCGCAGTTTGAGAGAGAATTTGTTGCCATAGAAATTATTGAATCCACTCCTCCTGGGACCAGGTTCCCACTGGGTAGTGGCAGAGACCCCGACATTGGGATGAACTCATTACAAAACTACCAACTTACTCCAAACCCGCTGTTCTCTCTTGTAGTGAAGGAGAGTCCTGATGGGACGAAACACGCGGAATTGATACTAGAGAAAAGCTTAGACAGAGAAAAACAGAGAAATCACTATTTAAAACTGACGGCAGTGGATGGTGGGGATCCAGTACGATCCGGGACCGCCCAGATTAAGATCGATGTGACCGACGCAAATGACAACTCGCCGGTGTTCACCAAAGAAATCTACAAGGTTCGACTGTTGGAAAACCTACCAGAGGGCTCCATAGCTTTTCAGGTGAAAGCTACTGACGGCGACGAAGGCTTAAATGCCGAAATTACCTACTCATTCAGTGACATTGCAAACAGTGCTCGCCAACTCTTCACTCTGGACTCTAAAACAGGGGACGTGAAGATAACAGGCCCCTTAGATTATGAAGAAGTGAAATATTATGAAGCGAGTGTAGAAGGAAAGGACGGGGGCGGAATGAGTGCGCACGCCAAAGTGCACATAGACATTCTGGACGTGAATGACAACGCACCAGTCATTTCCCTCCTGCCTATCCTGAATCCGATACCCGAAGACTCGATCCCAGCCACAGTTGTAGCAGTGATCAATATCCGTGACAGAGACTCTGGGGACAATGGAAAAGTGAGCTGCAACATCGACGGTGACTTGCCCTTCAGACTAGAACCGTCATCAGAGAACGCCTATAAACTAATAATAACAAGTGCCCTGGACAGAGAAAAAGTATCCACTTATAATATCACAATCACTGCCAGGGACCGGGGCAGCCCGTCGCTGTGGAGCCGCGCCTCGCTGGTGCTGGAGGTGTCGGACGTGAACGACAACGCGCCGGTGTTCGAGGAGGCGTCCTACAGCGCCTAC
>VXBW01000706.1:171468-215346 GCA_013400375.1 Thinocorus orbignyianus | reverse complement strand
TGGTCGCTCCTCACTTTCCCGGGAGCGCAGCGAACGGTCGCTGAGCTCCTGAAACGCCGATTTTAGCCAAGGGGGGCGTGGTTCCGCCCCCACCGCCTCCGCAGCCCGCCCACAAGCTGCCGGGTTTGGCACCGAGCTGTCGCCTTTACCGGCTTCAAAAGTCCTCAAAAAGAGCTCCTTGCCGGTCTTTTTGAGGTGTTTTTGCCTTGATCCCCTCCCGCAGTGCCTCTTACCTCCACTGCAGCTGGTCTCCTCAGCACTTAAACAGTGTTCATAAAGAGACATATTGGTCAAAAAAGCCTACAGAAACAGCTCCTTTCTTTGTCTGAAAATTAAAGTATGGCATGCATACCTCCCCGAATGGATCCAGACAGTTGTAATTGATCCATGTTTAACATATTCCATGCATTGAAAGACAATTTTCACCTAGTCCACAGATTTGCACAGAAAATTTATCTCAGTTCTGCAGAATTTTGCAAGTAGAAATATCTGGATATTTCTCCAATTTGAATGCGTAATTTAAGGCTTTGGGGATACACAAAATTGTACCTTAAAAAAACCCCTCTCTGGATTCATATGACTCAACATCAGCTGAAAAGCTAACCCTGAATGTACAGCCCACAATTTATTTACCCCTAAAAGAAAGGAGAAGTTTGGAAACAGAGACGCAGAACTGCTATTCATACTAAAGTACATCTTACATCAGCTCTTGTAATATGTTCAGTGACATCTCATTCATCCTACACCTGCCTCGGGAGAAGAGGTGTACAGATACAGAAAAATGGAATTAAATAGAAAAAGAAAATTGCTGTGATATAACAATAAATACCCAAGTACAGTGTTTTCCTTAGGGATTAATGACCACCTGGTGGATGCTAGACATTAATGACAGATAATTCCTGTCTGTCCATCTTTTATCTGTTTGCTTAATTTGTGTCATAAGTGTGCACACAGTGTGCCCCCATGCACCTGTACCTAGTTCATCAGAAAATATGAAATCAGGCAGGAGCAGTCTGCTGTTAATGCCTAGCATTGAAGAAGCAGACATGAGGGTAATAGTAAGACTTAGCAGTGGAAAGAGTTGTCTGACTGTGTGTCACCATAGTCTTCACAGTTCCAGAGGAAAAACTCTAAAAGCTGATGCAAAAGGGGAAACAAAGGTTTGGCTGTACAACTTCCAGCCTTGCAGTGGGGCAGAAGATAAAAAAAAAAAAAAAAAATCTGGATGGGAAAACAAGATGAGGAGGAAAAGAATTAAAACTATATCAAAATAAGAATGAAGAGAGAAGGGGAAAGATAAAATGATCAAAGTCCTAGTGAATGGCATCAAAGAGAGAAGACAAACAGGCAATGATGTAAAGGACCAGTCAATCTCAAAAAAATAACAGGAAGATCAGCAACAAAATTGTTCAATATGAAAGGTAAAAGGTATTACTATCCTTTCTGCTGTATGAGGGAAGCGAGAGTTGCAAGTTCACAGGAGAGATGAGACTAAAGATCTATGAGGACAAGACCATAAGGGAGTTATCAGCATGGAGGATGAAGTCCTCAAAGAGAAAGAAAGAAGATTCCAATGATGAAGAGAAATCTGGAGATCAACATCTGAAAGGGAATTTAGCAAAAAGAGAAAAACATAACATGGAACAGTACAATGTCAATAAAGTACAGAAAAATGCAGAAATGTCTTTCACAAAATGCAAAAGGATGAAAAAGGGAAGAAAGAATTCAAGTGATGGAAAAGAAGACTAAACCAAAGACCCTTGTTTCTTGATGCAGGGTACAAAATGAGAAGAGACAGATGGATTCTCCATGTGCAAGTGCCTCCAGAGACAGTGCTGGAGGAAGGGATATGGTTTTCTATTGCAGACAGAAACTGAAGAACTATGAACATACAAAGAAATTACTTCCAGTAGAGAAGCAATTGTTCTGGAGATACTAGTAAATGTAGGAAGAGGAAAAGGAAAAACGGGACAGGTATGATGCTAGAAACAAAAATAGGGTGGATACTTCCATAAAAGGCAAGAACACTCTCAGTACGAGATCTGAATTTATACTGGATTTCTCCTATAACATCTTAAAGGCCTTGATTTCTGTTCCTGTATTGTTAGGATATGGAATTGGGACAAAACAGAAATGTGTGAGGAAGGGAAGAGAGTGGTAGAGAAAGGAAAAAGGAAGGAGAGGAGAGGAGAGGANTAGGATATGGAATTGGGACAAAACAGAAATGTGTGAGGAAGGGAAGAGAGTGGTAGAGAAAGGAAAAAGGAAGGAGAGGAGAGGAGAGGAGAGGAGAGGAAGAAACAATCTATTTCACGAGGCTGGCACAATGAAATAAAAACTATGTTGAAGTCAGCAGTGGCATGGCACTAGATAACATGGAAATAGGAATCAAGGAGTGAAGCCAGGGGGCAATAAAAGAGGCAAGAAGATCCCACTTGTGGAGAAAATAAAATAAAATAGGAAAACTTCAAAAGGATAAAACTGCTGCTTTTTTTCTCCTGCCTTGGTGGCTGGAGTGAATTTCCCCTGGCTGAGCAGGGAAAGATGTCTAAGAAACCAGTGTAATTCATTATTAACTTAATGCTTCAGGGATTAATTTTACTTTGAATTCTGGAGTTCCTTATGGCACAACTTCTGGAGCCAAATTCTGTTTTTGTTTAAATACCCACAACCATATCAATTGGACCATTAGACTGTTTCATACACTGAAGATCTACTTCACTGCTGTCTTTGTTTACATTTATCAATTAGAAATGAAAAGCTGCATCAGATCCCTAGTTTCAGTTCTTTTTCATTCACAGGGCATTAATGAAAACATAAAATCCAGGAAAATGCAGCACCTCATACTTTCTCGCTCCCTAATTGCACATTTTATAATTATACATTAAAAAAGCATCTAAATACAAATACATGTGCCTGCAAACATACTTCTCTTAACCATTGCAGAGGAAAATGATACTGTAAGTTTTATATATGCTTACACTTCCACCTTATTTTTGCTGATAAAGACATTTGTATTTCTATACTGAATTTTCTTAATTAAACTATTCAATATTAGTATTACAGATTGGCAATGTTCATGCTATTTTGATTTTCACTATAACACTAGTAGCTGGAAAGAAAAATTAAGAATAGTGTAGCAAATTGGTTATCCTTATAAATGTATTTCCCATGAAAATGGTAGAGCAGAATATGGATGATTTCTAGATGTCACTGAAAATAAAACCTCATGATATATTTTAATTTACTTCTTCAAGCATTCTCTGATACATTGTCAAGCGGTCACTGAATTCAATAATCTAGACAGATTACTAGAGGTCTTCTATTTTTAGCGATCTGTCTGGTATTGTGGCAATTGCAGCTGATCGGATTACTGCTATATCCTAGCTATGTAAAATGCATTGATGCTGCAAGAGAAACCTGTACTACACTACCCTAGTTGCAGTGCCAGGCTGATTGCTGGAAGGATGTATCTTAATTTATTTTCAAACATTTTGACTTTATAATTAATTAATGAAAAATTTTGTTATGTTTGAATTCTACACTTAACTTTTTGTGTCAAGCGTAATGGAAGAGGGGCTAATAAATCCAGGGACAGTGAAAGACATCACCTAATATTTTAAGCAAAGACACAATATGAAGATTTGTTTAAAAAAAAATAATCCAAAACACAACAGACAAAACACAGCAGAATACCTACTTGCTGGAGAAAAAATAAACAAACAAACAAACCAAAAAAACGAACAAAAAAACCCCAAACCAAAACAAAAACAAGCCTTTCTCCTGCAAGTGTCAACAGCTACACCTAGTGTTTTTAGACAGTACAGACAATCTTCTACAGCCAAGCCAGGAAAAGTATTTTGCATTCTGCACTAAGGGGAAAAACAAAAATATTCTCCAATGTAAAGTTATGTAATTAGCAGCACTGACGCTTCACTGACTCTTTGCTGAAGCAACTTAATTTTTTTTCCATGTATCCTGTGCAAATTAATCTGTGGACACTGGGGTTTCTTTGTCATTGTAAGTTTTGAGTTGAATATTTGTTAGAGTTTCATATACTACATTACTGCATATTAATTGTTATAGAAATATATTGTAGAAATATAATCTACATATAGATTAAATTAACTTGAAATCATAAATTCAAAACTCTAAGATTTACATTTTGTGGAGTGGTAAGCAAATTCAAGTAATTTTCTTACACATTCATATCTGCATTTGATAAAAATGTAAAAACAGCGGTGTTCCTTGTGGGTCAGTACTGGAATTAGTACTGTTCAACATTGTCACAGACATGGACAGTGGGATTGAGTGCACCCTCAGCAAGTTTGCTGATGGCACCAAGATGTGTGGTACAGTTGATACGCTGGAAGGAAGGGATGTCATACAGAGGGACCTAGGAAGATGGACCCATGTTTACCTCCTGAAGTTCAACAAAGCCAAGTGCAAGATCCTGCACATGGGTTGGAGTAATCCCAGCCAGAAATACAGGTTTGGTGGAGAATGGATTGAGAGCAGCCCTGAGGAGAAGGACTTGTGGGTGCTTGTGGATGAGAAGCTCAACATCAGCCAGCAATGTGTGCTGGCACCCCAGAAAGCCAACTGTATCCTGTGTTGCACCAAAAGAAGTGTGGCCAGCAGGTCAAGGGATGTGATTCTGCCCCTCTACTCCACTCTCGTGAGACCCCACCTGGATTACTGCATCCAGCTTTGGAGTCCTCAGCACAAGAAGGACATAGACCTTTTGGAATGAGTCCAGCAGAGTGTCATGAATATGATAAGAGAGCTGAAACACCTCTCCTATGAATACAGACTGAGAGTGTTGAGGCTCTTCAACCTCCAGAAGGTTCCAGGAAGACCTTATAGCAGTCTTCCAATACCTAACGGGGGCCTATAGGAGAGATGGAGAGGGACTCTTTTACCAAGGAGTGGAGTGATAGAATGAGGGGTAATGGTTTTAAGCTGAAATATGAGNCTGCTCTAAGGTCTCCCTGGAGCCTTCTCTTCTCCAGGTTGAACAACCCCACCTCTCTCAGTCTGTCTTCATAGGAGAGGTGCTCCATCCCTCTAATCATCTTCATGGCCCTCCACTGAACCCACTCCAACAGGTCCACATTCTTTCTCTGTTGAGAACTCCAGAGCTGGATACAGTAATCCAGGTGGGGTCTCACAAGTGCAGAGTAGAGGGGGAGAATCACCTCCTGCGACCTGCTGGTCAAGCTTCTTTTGACACAGTGCAGGATGAGGTTGGCTTTCTGGGCTGCCAATGCACACTACTGGCTCATGTTGAGCTTCTCATCCATGAGCACCTCCAAGTCCTTTTTTCAGGGCTGCTCTCCAGCCATTCTCTGCCCAACCTGATTCATGTCTGGGATTGCCAAGTCCCAGGTGCAGGACCCTGCACTTGACTTGGTTGAACTTCATGCCATTTGCACTAGCCCACCTCTCAGTAGAGAACAGTGTTTGCAGAAATAATAAACAATGTATGGTATGTATTCATATCCACTTAATATTTGGAATAACCAAGACTGGAAATTAAATTATCAAATCATAAATCAACAGTACTTATTTGTTAATAACTTCATCCTAATTGAAATATGAAATACCTAGAAAAATTAATTAAAATCACCTAATCATCCTCATAATTAGACAAATGTGATTTCACAAAAAATTAATGTTTTGTCGTGAAATTGCAGAAGTAGCAGAGTAACCCTCAAAATTCAATTGGACTCTTTGAAGTCTGACATAAACTCCCAAGAAGCTTATAAAAAATTTGCCAGTAGCTCACCAGACACATTCTAGCATAGATTACGAGGATGGTAAGAGGTGGTGAAAGAAAAAGGAAGTGTTGAATTTCAAAACAGGTAAAATTGAGTAGTAAGACATCCAAAGTTTCTGTTCACTTATCAATTTAAATTCATAAGCTATTTGGAAAACTCAAATGGCAGTTTGTGATAACTCATAATTGTAATGTGGATAGGAGTGAAGGACTAAGTGTAGTTTGAAATAGGCATGGCAAATTTAATTGCAGATGCAGGTTATTTTTACTAGAGTCATATAAATGCAAACTAGACAATACTAATTAACTGTAACTGTTCAGGAAATCTAGATTAGTGTCACAGGGAACAATTCAATGAAACCCTCTGCACAGTATGATAAAAGAGCATGGCAGATAATTTCTGCCATTCTTTTTTTTTGGACAAATACAGAAACTTCCTAATCCATTCATGTGTAAAGAATAACATAGAAAACAATATCAAATATGATGATGGTTACCTCCTCTAGCTATGATAAATTACCAAAATTTATGATAAAACAAGCAGTTTGTTTAGTTTTTCTATACTTGGTCCAACTGAATGAAGGAGACACTTCAATAGATTGCAAAACAACATATTGAAAAATTAAAGACTAGATTTTCAAAGACTTTTTGGTGCACCTTAATCCATAGATTTTAACAAAAAGAGTCATCTAATAAAAGCAAAAAGCAATTGAAAACACTCTGTGCAGGTGACTTCTGGAATGGAGATAGAAAACCAGCTTAATTTCCAGAACCAAACTGGTGTCTTTTTATCTTTATGCTAAATAAACACACAGGGTCAGTTAGCTGTGTCACCTTGCTACGGCACCTTCTCCTATGGTACCTATTAGAAGCTCGCCCTTATTTGCCCAAATCTGCTGAATACACTCATACAAGCATGATACATTGGGCAGGTNGGAAGAGACAAAAGGACCAGGAGAGTATTCACGCTGAAAGAGAAATGGGAGAACCTGTCCAGCTGATGCAAAAATGGCTGATCAGAAAGTAATAATAAGCTAAATGTTACAAATTTAGCATTTCCAGTGCATTTATTCAAATTGTGGTGAAAGAATTAGTGCTATTTGAAGAAATGGTTTTCAAATAGTTTCTAACAGATTAAAAAATTACCATGCCTTAAGAAAGCTTTTTCTGTCTTGCTTCACTAGAGATGAAGAGTGACATGGTAGTCAGGTTGGAACTTGATGATGTTTAAGGTCCCTTCTAACCCGAACCATTATATGATTCTTTCATTTAAATTTGAAGCGGTAACCTCTCAGAACTTTTCTTCTTTGATGCTACAAGTGTACAATGATGAAAAGAAAATTCATATTTCAATTCTTCAATGGCTTTTTTTGTGAACCCTTATTTCCTCCCATCCCAGTAACTTACATCAAAGCAAGGAAGCCACCATATGAATTTCACTATGGCCTTCTTTGGAACTTACAGACATTTCGTTTCCTCTTGATATAACTCCTCACCTCTAATTCATTCAGCTTTAAATAGCTGGATGGCAATTCTCCATGAAGTAGTTGAGCTACCATTCCCCAGATTTCTTATCTGAATGCAAAAAGCCCTACCCTACTGCAATTCTAATATATGTCTTTCCAAAAGAAGCATATCTGACTGTCTTCAAAACATGACAGGTTATTTTTGCTTTGTCTCCTCTTTATACCTAATTCTTTATTTTTGTAGGCTGTTATGATTTACCCTACTTCAGAAGAGTGATTATAAAACTCATACACTGTGTTTCACTAAATTAGTGGTGAGAATTCCAGCACACTGACCATGTCCAAGCAAGTCTTCCTACAAACAGCTCGAGGGAGCTGGTCTTTGCAGTCGAACTTTGGTATGGTGGACTTTTTGCTTAGTTTTGAGAGTAGTTTAGAAAGACTTGAAAATATCTTTTTGTTTCCCGCCTCTTATTTTACACTGTACTGGTGCTAATTTCTTTTATTGATAAAGAAAACAAATGCAGAAAATGTGCAAACATCCCTCCTCAACAGAAAGCTGTGAACTCATCCTTTGCTTTAAGCCTAGCACAGAGAGAAGCGTGCTATTGAATGGAGCCCTTAGGGAGTCACATTTCAAACTCATTTGTAGTGATTTTGTGTGTCATTTTGTCCCTTGATAGGCAGAAAGATAAGGGCAAATTTGTCTTCTGCTTCTCAACAGTATTCTGACTAGAGTGACTAATACTTAGAGCCTCATTTATATTGCTCTGTTGATTCTCTTACTAAATTAGATTGAAAATCCTACCTTATTTGTGCTGGTTCATTAAGTACTTTCTCTCCCCACTCCCTGACTGTGCAGCATGGCTCTTTAAGACAAGGACTGCCCTTTCCTAGTGCCAGGAAACCACCTTGCCACCTAGCTTCTGATGCAACTGAAAATCATTTTTTTTTTTAGTTTAGAAATACCCCTTCCTTCCATCAGACCATCAGGGAGCCTTCTGGCAGTGAAATGGATGGTGCAATCACTCTGTTCCACAATTATTAAACAAAGTCCTGTTTTTTGCAGTACTGGAAAAAGTTTCTGGACTGTAAAAGTTGGCTGCAAATTTCCCATGGAAATGGTGAGTAGTATAAATACGTAACTTTGAAGACAGTTGTGAAATTGTCATATGAGCAAAACACTTCTTAAAAAAACTTCTGTTTTTTTAAATGCATGTGGAAATAGTACCTTCACTGCACAGTAATATGTGTGTCTCAGACATAAATGAACATCTAGGGGGATTTAGCTGGCTTGCAGTTGTAGTAAACCTGTGACTCTGCACTGACACAGCACTATAGAGACCTCCACCAGTTCTTACTCTTCAAAAGAAGCAGCATTTGCAGGACCTGCCTCTCATGAACCCATGCTGGCTGGGGCTGATCACCTTGATAATCTTCATATGCTGCATAATGGCACCTAGGGAGATCTGTTCCATGACCTTCCCAGGCACCGAGTTTGGACTGACAGGCCTGTAGTTCCCCACATCATCTGTCCGACTCTTCTTGTGGATGGGNTGGGCTTTGGCCTTCCTAATCTTTTCCCTATATAACCTTACAACACCTCTGTAATCTTCCTGAGTGGCCTGCCCCATTTCCCAAAGGCTATAAACTCTTTTTCCCCTGAGTTGTGATCATATCTCTTTGTTAAGCCAGGCCAGTCTTCTCCCCAGACTTGCTTTACAGAACACAGTGATGGCCTGCTCCTGTGCTTTTAAGACTTTCTCCATGAAAAACATCTTGCCTTCCTGGACTCCTTTGCCCTTCAGGGTTGCCCCTGGCAGTGGTGGCACTAGTGAGGCCACACTGTGTTCAGTTTTGAGCCCCTCACTTCAAGAAAGATATGGAGGTGCTGGAGTGTGTCCAAAGAAGCTGGCGAAGGGTCTAGGAAACAAGTCCCGGTAGGATCAGCTGAGGGAACTGAGAATGTTTAACCTGGAGAAAAGGAGGTTCACAGGGAACATCTTACCACTATCTACAATACCCTCAAGAAATTTGTAGCAAGGTTGGTACCGATCTCTTTTCTAAGTAATAAGTGAGAAGACAAGAGGAAACAGCCTCAAGTTGCACCAAGGGAGGCTTAGACTGGGTATTAGGAAAAATTTCTTCACAAAGTGTTGTCAAGTGTTGGAACAGTCTGCCTAGGGAACCGATTGAGTCATCATCCCTGGGTGTATTTAAAAGATCTGTAGATGTGGCACTTAGGGACATCGTTTACTGGTGGACTTGCTTGTGCTAAGTTAACAGATAGACTCGATTACCTTAAAGGTTTTTTCCAATCTAAACAATTCTATGATTCTAAAAAAGACCACTTCAAATAAATTTAAACTTTCAATTATTCCTCTAGCTTTAATTTGAAGTACTTTTTAAAAAACTGCTATGGTTTTTTTTTTAATGGATTTTTTGCATCTTTTGGTTTCTCTGGTAAACATACCTCTTGTAGAACAACTTTTTCCTATGCTGATGAAATCAAATTCTTTCCCTTTGCATAGCTACAGCAACTCTTTATTTCACAAACAGTGAAATGTTGAAACTGGACTTCTGTGATTAAATTAACTAGTAATGACCCATGCACAGAGTACTGGCTTGCTCTGATTTTTTTTTTTTGTTTCTCCTATGGTCCAGCCAGCAACACTGGCAGTAACTCAAAATCCATTCGTTGGAGTTTCTTCACTTTTAATAGGTTGCTACCATTCCAAAGAGGTTAGCAAAACATATATTCTTTATATGCACATATATTAGTTTTTATATATATTTATATGCATATAAGCAAAACATACATGATTATCACCGCAAGTTAAAAAGAAAACTGTAGCTGCAACTAATGATTCTCTTCAAGGGCATTCTGCTAAACATTCAAGATACCCTATTAATTTAATATTCAGTAAAGTTAGACTTTCTTTCCACTCAACTTTTACTTTCACAATGATCCTTTCCAACTCATAATTATACGGACTAAAGGATTAGGGAATTGCATTGTCTTGACATCTCCCACTTTGGAAGAAATGAATTTTCTACTAGTGCCATGCTTAAAACTTAGAAGGTGGTGTAGTTTTGTTTCGTCTAACACTTGTCATTGGATCAAACAGATCCCTCAGCACATAATGTCTATGCATATGTCTGCTTGCCTGATTATTGTTCTAATTAACTACTATCATGTGTATGTCCCATAGATTTACTTGGTTGCGATCTGTTCCATTTATCCTGTGAGGACAATAAGGATTACTGAAAAATAAACTACAGTAGGGTGGGGAACTATAGCTCTTGCAAAATAACTGGGGTAGATGAAAACTGTGGAAGACGTGGGAATTTTCTCTCTAGCTCCAGCAATGCCCAATGGTTCTTCTGGAATAAGACTCAACTTTTTCCAGACACCTAGTGCTGTTATCCTAGACCATCCCAATACAAAGCAAGTAGGCCCTGTAATGTTTCACATGAATTAGCCAAGATGGCATTTGATTTCCCAATAGTTTATCACATTGTTGTTCAAATGAGTTAATTGGAGGCCACTGTAACAACAACCAGTAGTGTTTGTATGTAACAAAGAACTATCAAGGAATGCTGAGTTCCACCAGTGCACCCAAGGCATATAATCATTAATTTGTACAGCATCTAGCACAATTGGGATAGTAATGCCAGGCATGAACTCTGTCCAAAACAAAGGTAGTGATAGCAGTGTTTTCATTTTGCAGACAATATAAAAAAATTATATAGGAAAAACATAAAAGTCCTACATCAGGTTATGAAGAGGTTTTTTCTTTTTTTTTTTTCTTCTTTTTTTTCTTCCTATGAAAAAAAAATGTAACAGGTTTATGTACTCTGGAATTTAAGTGAAAAAGAAGAAAAGAGCAAGACAGGTATACCATTAGCTTTTTTTTATATTCCTTTTTTTTTAAAAAAAAAAAAAAAAGTTGTTTCTAGTTATTTTTCTGACACCTGGCTCTCATAAGCCCTATCAGAAGTGAAATGGCAAGATACAGGTGCAGCTATGGTGCAAGATATTGCTACATCGTTTTCTCATTATTTCAGTTATTTACTATTTTTCCTCTAATGCACTGTATGCAGACAATTTGAAATTAAGGGTAAAAAGCAACAAAGGACATACAAAGCTCCACACAGATTAGTTTAATTTTTAAAAATTTATTTGCTTTGCATAGATAAAAACTTCACCTTTGTCATGATTAATCAAGCAGATGGAAACTTAGGGGCATTCTTTGACTTTGGATACGTAATGGCAAGAAGAGATATTAATGCCATTCAGAATAAAGATTCTGAAAAAAACCACATTCCAGGTTATGTGTTTTTGGCATAACATATACAGACCAAGTACCACTCCAGAAAAACCTCACTGTGTAAGGCCAGTATTATATAGACAGCTGAGGTAAACAAAGACTTTCAGCAACTCGGGGCTTGAGTGCAAAAACATGAAACTTAGTTATCACTTCCACATAAAGCCACCAAGATGTTTTCATAATCCCCTTTGAGTTCATCCTGCAAATTTAAGAAAAAAAACCAACAATTGTTAGGATAATGGTCTCAAGTGAAATAAATTTCATTAAGTGTTAAATACATATGCACCAAACATCAATCCTTCACCTAAAAAAATTAATTATTTGATTATACATATGTGTTAACCACAGACTGACTTTGAACTAAGTACCCTCACTGAAGTTATTTGTATGACCTAGAAATAAACACATGCATTTCCAGAGTGGAGCAGAGGCCAGTAAAAATTCTGGAAGGCCTCATGGCATAAATAAAGAAGAGAAGCACAAAAGATTTCTATCTACCCAGGAGCTTAAGCTTTTCTTCTTGAGATAAAGTGAAAATGCCTTCCTTGACCAGCAATGTCCAATGTATCGAAACATTATGCACGCTGTGTCTAGGATCATCTCAAACACAAGCTACTCGTACAGTGATGTTCAATTCACCATAAGATCACATATTCAGCTTGGAAAAAAAAAAAAAGGGTAATACACACTACAAGTGTACTGGAATTACTACACACTGTATTATCTCAAATATGAATCTACTCTGCAGATATGTATCAATTGTTTATTGTAGCCAAACTATGCCTCAAGCCATTTGGACACAATCATCACTTCGGAAGATGATCACATGATGTAATTACAGTAAAAATTATAGATCACACGCACTCATGATGTAAGAGTAAAAGTAATTTTTGGAACCTAACTGAAAAAACTGCAGACACCAATAAAAATCAAAAAGGCATTCTGATAGATGTATGTAGTACATTTCTACATTTTCTTTTTAGTAGTGTCTTCTAGCCTCAAGTCCCTTAGTGGTTTAAATTTTCTGGAAAAGCCAGTGGGCAGCCTATCCCCTTTAAGAAGATACTTTTATTTAAGTCACCTGGAAAGCAGGCCAAATAAATGTCAAGCCAACAAGGTATTTGCAGGTATACCACTAATGGTAAAAAACTGGCTAGTTGCATCAAGCATCTCTCGCAGCATTGTCAGTGCAATCATTTCCACTCTCCTGCTCCTCCCAAGCACAGGAACTCAGGGACACTGTAGTCTCCATTCAGCTCTTGGCTTCTACTGTAAGATCATATCCTGAGATATGCACCATTACTGACAAATTGCTATAGCTTTCATGACAGAAGTATTGCCCCAGAAAATGAGTTCATTGTACCAGCATGTGAATCACTGGGAAAAAACTCAGCTACAATGAGTTACTTAGGATGAACTGGTGGCTGAGGAGCAGAGGAGTTAACAGATGACCACTGAACTTTCAAAATCCCTCGGCTGTTTTGCATTTCATAAGTTACCTGACAGAAAACCTACCATGATGGCTTGGCGGAGAGAGATGCCATACAGTTTCTTGTAATAGCCTTTAATCTCATTCATATCCACTTCATGGCGTGAAACCATGATTCTGATGAGGTCTTTGTGCCGTGTCCCAAAGCCCTGTTTAAAAAAAAGGAAGAAACAAAAAGAACAAAAATGAACAGTTAAAAATTGCAAAAAAAAAAAAAAAAAAAAAAATAAAAAAAGAAAAAAAAAAAAAAAAAAAAAAGGCTGCTTATGTCATTGAAACATCTTAAATCAAGGTTCTGTGTGTTAATTCATCATTTTGAGGGTGTACAAGACCTACACCCTATTGCTTAAACATCTCCCATGAGGAGGTTGTCCCACATGCCCTTTCTGTTTCCTGCGAGCACAATTCCCTTCTGACAGGCTACCTGCACCCCCTTCTTTTCTACACATTCATTTTGCTGTTTTCTAAAAATAGGAATGTCCTTCACTCTGCTTGCTAGACACCAGAGACAACCTGCACTTCACTGCCTTCTTTATTTTCATAATGATATACCGAATTTTTCACATACGGCTCCTAACCAAGTCGTAGTATTTATGAAAATACCTGCATACTAGACTGTTTCAGGATCTCCAGCTGCCTCACTCAACTCAGGTTCCAACTTTGCCAGAAGGACCATAGATTTCTTATCAAAGATTATGCTTCTACAATGTTCTTGTCCAGATCTAATTGCTTTTTTATTTATTTTTATCTAATATCTTCACTTTGTAACAAAAGTTCTAGTTAGCTTTCTGTCACTGCCTAGAGTAAAAGATGTACGTGTGGATGGACAGATCTGTTCCTGAACATGCTATAACAAACAGCTTCTCCTGTAGAAAGAGGTTTTAAAGCCAAGAACAGGAGTCAGAGAGATGTATTGAATTTCCTTCTGCAGTCCTTCTCTATCACGCAAAGAGCTTAGAGAGCTCTAGCTAACTTGTTATTTTTCAGGTCACAAAGCACCTCATGTTTACAAAGAGCTGCTTCTTTAGGTTACCTTCATCGCCAAGTGGAGTTTTTCAGCAAAGAAAGCTGGCTTGCTTGTGGCACATTTCACTGCAATGAAACAATGAGATTAGGTCACATCTGTTGTACACGTAGTAAGTAATAAAAGGCAAAAGTTTGGAAAGAAAACACTCTAAAAGCAGTCACTGCTGGTAACAGTGTTCCTACCAGCTTATGCTTTTTATGTATTTCTTCATTACTCTTCTCTAAAATATGGGAGAAGTAGCCACTCCTTTCCTCTAGTCAGAAAACAATTCAGTCAGGGGAGAAGAATTACTATGCTCCCTAGTGCACTGCCACAAATTTAATAAACGTTTTGCAGTTCCCAAGAAGAAAAATGTGAAAGCATTTGTGTCTTCTTCAGGAGAGTTGGAGTTATGATCTGATGTTTTGTAGAACAAGTTCTAAGTTCTTGCCCTCCCCTTCTGATATTAAGAAGGATCTGATAGGACCCATTCTTCTATGCAAAGTAGATGTGACCACGATACAAAAGCAGAGAATCAGATAGGTTTCCGGTTTCTAATTTCATCCCTGGTTCACTGATAAGGGTCATCTGAGACACTGCCTCACCTTATTGTTCACGAGGAACAGTAATGTGAAGGTTTTTAGTATGAACCTGGTAAGAATATTTTCTTGAACGGCAGGAGGAAGTCAGTTATATTTTTAATAATCATATATTATCCAAGCCTTTGAAAAAAAATTTATAGAAGAGATCATACTGGTTTGGGTTTTTTCAAAGACAGGTTCAAAACTATTGTATTTTTGATACATATTGTGCTTGTTCTGATAGCTCTATTTGGCATACTGACTTTCTATAAAGATCTTCCTATATTGTGACACATCTGTTCTCCTTAGAAGACCTTTCTACATAAAAGGAGAGGTACTTTGACTCATTCATAAACTTTAACTGATATTAAATAACTCAATTAAATCACTATGTTCAGACTAGTTATTCTGAAGTCTTATTTAGCAAGTTTCTCAATGAAGCAAGGTAAGCCCACAACAGCTTCCTTTCAAAGCAAGCATAAGAGAAGTAAAAATTATGTTTTCATATGGTCCATATATACACTAGGTTACAACCTGCAGAACCACTTACCAAGGGCAGTCAGACAGTTCTCAATATCACCCTTCAGCTCCAAATCCAGCACCTTGTTCATGTCATGCTTGCTGTATTTGGTGTATTTCTGAAAGACTAAATAAGGGAACAAAACTCAGTGATAGTGATGAAAATACAGTATTCTCCTTGCATTGCCTCTGCTTTATTCTGCCCTCACTGCTGCAGCAGTGAACACAGATAACTGACTGTAGGCCATCTTTCTCATTTTCTTCAGCCCTCGCAGTGTAAAGGGCAGTGTTACTCCTTAGACTGGTGGAGTCAGCATAAGGCATGGGACTTTGTTAAGATGGCAGCTTTCATGTTCCCATTGGTAGGGATACAGACAGTCCAATGACCCCCCTGGAGTCTCTAATGTTAGGTGATCACTCTCTATCCAGGGCAAACTGGCTGAGGAGCAAGACCATGTTGAGGAGTATTCAGAAACCATGCCACACAGATCCCTTGGCCTTGTGATCACCAGCCACGTGAGGCTTCACGCTAATAGCTGTTAGCAACCTAGATTATATTGCTCATCACAAGTATGGAAAGATCAGTCAAGCTGCCATCTTCACTCTTAGTCAGAAAGCATGTATCCAGTTACAAGACCCTCTGTAGAAGGCAGAGTTGTGCGTTGGTAATGTACGTTTTCTCTGAGTTCATGAGCAAGTCAAGTTCAAATTACAATTCCTGTGAAACAGTGTCATCTAGCCTACCCCTTCGGAGATGTGGATAGCTTCGTGCAGTAAGAACAGTAACAAACACATTAATGTCTGTTCCTTTCCTTTTCTCTCCTGCTTCATACAAGGCCTGTCATAAAGAAAAGAGAGTAGTAAAGTTAACATCAGTAAAGCAAAACTCAAACAAAAATACTGTACTTCGCGGGCTACCAGCCAAAGGTAGGTCACTGCTTGTCAGCAATGAACACTAGCCCTTGACACAACTCATAACAAAACTTTACACAAACTCAAACTAACTCTAGCTCTAAAAGGAATACTTGATATTTCAGTTATGTCAAAACAGTACCTACAGAACACTATGTAGCTACATAACATTTTCAGACAGTCCACGATCACCATCTAGCTACCCTGGTTATATTACATACTTGAATGAAGATGTTTTTTTCATTATATGCTTGTAGGCTGTGTGGTAGTTTAGGACTGGCAAGTTTTCTTCAGACAAACAAAATTATCTCTCGTATTACTCATGGTGGAAGAAATAAAGAAAAGATCAGCTGCTTATTTTAGAATTATTCAGAGAATGACTGAGAGGTTTACCCAACAATCTTGAGAAGTTCATCACTGTAAAACAATATACAGCTAACATACTGCACAATTCACATTTGCCAAGGTATGGTAGCTGGTTCTGCACACATTTCAGCACACCTTCATTCTTCAATTCAAGAGATGTGCTATGAATAGAAGGAAGATTGCGTCTAATTTCTCCAATTATTGACCTCTGCTTCAAATAGTCTGCAGACTTTTCATGAACTAAAAGAAGTCCTGCAGAAATATTTCTGAAGCTAAATATTAGGGTGAAGATTTAACTTTATTCAGACAGCAAAGGTTACACTTTTAAAACTTTTAAAAGTAGTATCCCCTCAGAAAAGATTGCTACATAATATATAAATCTCTGTCAGGTCTGCAGTGCACAAAACTCAGAAAGAACATTACCAGTTAGAGTTCGTAATCTCAAGTAAATCAAAGAAGTACGATCTCACCCTGGCATCATTGTCAGCAAGATCATCATTCACATGAGAATCTTCACATCGGTCAGCCTACATAAATAAATAAATAAAACTTCACTGGTATTCACAATCATTCAGTTCAATCAAAACCCATCATTTTAGAGCTCCACCTATCTACTGCAGATAGACAGAGTTATACCAATCATTCAGTGAATAAAGCTGTTGTAATTGTTAATCAGAGACCACATTTATAAGGCCATCAGCAACTCATTTCTCAAGTCCTATGTTAATATTCAAAGGAATTCCTTAATGTGAAGCTGAAGCTGTGATTTACTCCTTGATGACCATTCAACTTGGTTTGAAACCAAAAGCTGAGAAGCAAAATGGTGTACACCAATGTCTTAAAAAATCATCCTGCATGCACATACAAGCTCCATGTATGTGTACTCACCAACCATGGAATCAAATAGTTATGCATTTTTAAAGGATATTTTTGTTGGGCAGCTCATGTTTAAACTCATCTGCTTTTGAACATAAATGAACAAAACACATTGTCCACTTGTTAGGTCAGTGTCCTATTATCTAATTACTAGAAACATTTTTAACGGCAAGCTAAAAAGATTTATTTATTTATTTTTCTGTTTCTAGTCAGCTGACATTATTCCTGTTGATTTTTCAAGTCCTTGCAGTTAGTTACCACAAAAAGAAAAAAAAAGTCTTAAAAGCATAACTGATAAACAGTAATAAACTTCACTGGTTTTTAAAATGCATTTGAGATAAAATCTCATCATGGCTTGTTTAAGAATGATTTCACATGGTCTAAGACAGATAAATATAAAATAATGCAAGGAAATCTCTAGAGGTCCCTTCCAACTTGGACAATTCCATGATTCCATGAAATGAATATTGCCTAAATGCTTATTTATTGTATGTATTTCCCTAAAATAGTCTTGACAACATTAATTTTTTATTATGGGTAACGTCACTGAAAATGCTTAAGCCCAGCATACCTTTGCTAAAGCAACTAAAGCCTTCTGAAAGTCTCCAGATGTGTCAGAGATGATGTCTTGTGTCAGATCTCTCTTTAGCACTGAAACAAAAAGTATTCACAGTTTGTTTCAAAGTTATCAACTAGATTGAGCAGATGATCTTTCAAGGTCCCTTCTGACCCAAATCATCCTATAATTCTAGGATTTTTCCAGCATTTTCTTAATTTCCCACTGAAATACACCCACTAGTTTTCTTACTTCCTCTCATTCACCTTTAAGAGAAGGGATATATTTGCAACACGTGCTCTAATCCCCGAGATGCACTGTGAAATTGGAGGCTAAACCCAGAATCTGCTAAAAAGTCAGTCTTGCGGGTGGCATTGTCTTGGGGTCTTGACTGTGAAGCGGCAAAAACAAAAGGTTGAAACTTTTTCCGAGTTATTTGTCTTCTGTTCTTAGCTCTGGTTGTTGTTACCGGCACTGAACTCAATCACAAACTCCTGAAAAGTCAAACCATAAATTTGGGATTCTAACTGAAAGAAAACATCTCGAAAAATTTAGTTTATAGTCTCAGTAAACATTATTTAATTAGACAACACTGACTGCAGTAAACTCTACATAAAGGAGAGACTACAATGCTTTTTAGCCACCTCTTCCA
This sequence comes from Thinocorus orbignyianus, assembly GCA_013400375.1. Classification (NCBI taxonomy): domain Eukaryota; kingdom Metazoa; phylum Chordata; class Aves; order Ciconiiformes; family Thinocoridae; genus Thinocorus; species Thinocorus orbignyianus. The sequence continues at coordinate 196,813 of VXBW01000706.1, read as the reverse complement.
AGATTGTCCTTCTTTAGTTCACTGGGTGTTCATACCGCTAATGTTATCTGTGTTGCTAACTCGGTAGACTTGTTTTTAAAGTCTAGAGGTTGAGAGGCTTAAGAGGTCAGGCAAGGTTTAGTTACATAATAAAAGCAACTGGGTTTTGCTTGCATCCTAGAAAACATCAAAATTGATGAGATATCTGCAATTCTGGTGGTGATGATGTGTCTTTTCCTTCTCTATTGGGATCTGCGTAGATCAGAAAAAAATCAGCAGTGCCTCCCTCCTTCACACCTTTTAATCTTACGTGAAGCTTCACATGCCTTCTATGTCATCTCAGCTTTGAGAAGCTAAGTGGGGCTGTGACTGTAATGCAACTGTCGAGTTACATCTTTTAGTATTTATTTCTTTCTCCGAATTACCTTCCTTGTAGTATCTGCTGGCATCTCTGATCTCTCTGTTATTCCTTGAGGCCAGAATCTCAATTAAGGTATCTTCATCAGTTCCAAGCCCCTGATGAAAATGAATTTTTAGAAATGTTACTTGGTACAATAAATTTAAAAGTTTAGAAGAGCAGAAATAAGATTAAAATCATGGACTTGACTATAAGAGCCCCATGTGGAACAAGAAAGCAAAATGAACATTGTGCTTCCACACAATATTCTTATTTCTGCTCTTCTGGAATTCATTTTTTATCACATCTAATACTACTGGTACCCAAAGGAAACACTAAAGGGACCAAGTAGTGCACATAAAAATTATCAGTGTAAAATTTATGAAGAAATGTACCCCATTAGCTTTTTTTTTTCTTATACATCAACATCAGCACCAGTTTTCACCACTACATCAGCAACCAGTTTTCAGAAGGCAGAAAGAATACATTAGCACAAAAGAATACTGTTTGCAGCCCATCTTCTCCAACCCTGAAATCCAGCAGAGATTGCTGGGTCTCGTTCTCAGAACCTGAATTACCAGTATAGATTTATTTTACAAAATAGCGTTAAAATGTAAACAACATGCAAGCTTTGAAACCCAACTCCAGTGTCATTTACAGGCTCATTAGGAAAATTTTTCTCAGGAGCTTTTGCCTTACCTTCATAGAGGCTCTTAATTCTTCAGCATCAAACTGAGCTGGAGTTTTGAGCAGTGCCACAGCAACATCTTCTACGTGGCTTTTCAGAACTTTTTTCAAGGCTTCTTCCAGACTCTGTGACAGAAAGAGTAAAAAACACACTGAACTAGATAGTGGTAAAAAATTGCTGTCAGCTACAGTCCAAAAATTGTCTGATCTCTCATGAATCTTGCTCTACATCATTCCGTTAGCTACCAGAAAGAATTGTGAAGTCATACTTGAAATTTTTAATTTGTTGCCTCTAAGTTTATCAAAGTGTCAGTGGTTTTCAGTAAATATTCAGGAGTGCTGTCACACATTGCAGTTCAGCCTTATTCACTGATCTATAGCATCAGAAATAGACTCGAAATAGGTTGCTTGTATTTTAAGAGAAGGTGATATTATATTGCTGTTATAACTGAGTTTCTTGTCTGGGTAACACTAATTCATCGATTTATGGCATAAAGGATACAGAACTTGCAGTGGAAATTCTGTGGATGTACTGTAATACCATCCTACATAAAAGCGAAGATTTGGTCTATATTCTAAAATTTCACCTAAATCTATTTTTAAAAATAATAAATACCTGATTTATTCTGCCTCCTATGTGGAAATTCTCTTACTCTGTTTTGTTGCATTAAATGTTACAATTCTGTTCTCCACCAAGTATCTGTCAAGGCAGTGTCTGTAAGAGCGAGAAGGTCAACTTGCTTTGTCAGGATACCTAACCAATGAGATTAAATCAGAAGCAAGCACTATGTTCATAGTTAGTTCTGTTCTCCTTTTGATAGCATGCCAGAAACCAGAGTATCAAATAAGCTAATAGCATTAGTCTCCCTGTGCCTTTGAAGCTGGATTTTAATTTGTCCTTAAAAAATTGCAAGGCGGAAGCCTCCTCTGAAGGGGGAGATGGATGCGAAAATCACAAGTGAGGCTTCCTGAACAGAGTCAGGAAATCTAGGTAAAATGAGATATTTGACTTATCTTCTGAGCCAGTCTTTAAAAGCTACACTTACAGTTTCAAAGAAAAAAAAAAAAGAAAAAAAATCAAAGAAATCACTTTCCAAGGAGCTCAGTAACTCTAGTATGGCAACTGTGCAACTGTAGTTTCAATTTAGAGTTCCAGGTTCAACTGGATAAATTTTTTTAAAGAGAAAAGTAGGAGCAATTTAAAACCTTTTCCAGAAACATGGAGTAATTTCTAAGCTTCTCAGTTCCAGAGAGTAGCAGCTTCACCACTCAAGAGGTAGAACACTGGTCCTTGTACACCCATCCTCATACCAATGTTGGTACACTTGTGGAACAATGTTATGGTCCTACAAAATTATTATCCTAGTTTGTATTCTATCTGGGCTTAAATATTCAGAGTGATTCCTCCAAGTCCTCTTCTTCACCTCTCAGCAGACTGTGTTCCAGGTGGTAGTGAACTCTCTGCATTCCCAGTGATTCAGAGATTTAAAGGAGATCTAAGAGCATTCAAAAAACTGCACCGTAAGAACTTAAAAATTTTTCTTTTTACTTTGAAACAGTGTCTCAAAGGCTATCACTGGTAATATAGTTGCAGGGTATTATCATTCCATCATAGTTTTCACAAACAACAGAATGCAGGAGACTGTACCTTTTAATTCTACAAACCTAAAGTTGTATGTGTCACCTGAGCCAGGAGCAACACTGATATTCTGGATGTAAATTTAAGTTTGGCTTGAATATACTTTACCTTTCCTTTAGCCTGCTGATAGGCTGCTTTGATCTGCTGACGCTGAGAATTTGTTCTCTTAGTCAAGATGTCAATGATGGTGGCTTCATCCACACCTATGAGTCACCAAAAAACAACACATCTGATATATTGGACAAATAGCTGTCTCTGTTGTGCCATTTAGCCAAAAAGTATTTTTTATTACATTATTTGGTTTATGTCGTATTTTGAATGAAAGGAAAAAGTGTCATCATCTACTGACTTACTATTAGTGAGGTAGTGAAAAAAAAAAAAAAAGAATCCCATAGAACACAGAAATGTGTTTCCACAAGTTCATATAGAAAGTTTTATGAGTTCTGACTGTAGAACTTTCACTGCAGAAGAACTAAAGAAAAATAAAATACAATTAGACAGCATCACAGTAAGTCAAACTTAAAAAAGGCTGCAAAGTATAGACAAAGTGACAAATGTGAATTTAATTAAAAGACAGAAGCCAAACAGATGCATGCACTACATTATCAGCACACTCACTTCCTCTTGCATGGACTTTATGGGAAACAAATAAAAAAAAAAGATTCTTTAGAAATTGTGTTTTTACAACTGTACCTCGGCATGTTCAAAAGCTTTAACACAGTACTAGGGTCTGAAATTGTACTACAACATCAAGATATCAGGCTGAGATTTTTTTTTTTTACCAAATGGCATAATTTAATGTATTGCCATGCTTTAAAAAGCAGACCTATCTCTCTGTCTTGCCACTACCTCTTGCTCTAATATTTTATTCAGTGCTTTTCTCAAAATGTCCCAAGGAAGAATTCTAATGTAGCAGGTTAACCATTTACTCCTCTTACCCTTCACAGTAATAGCTTTATCCAAAGCAACAACATCAGCTGACGGATCAAAGTCAGGGTATGTCTGTACTCCAGGGCCACCTTTTGAACTTTTCTGCAGAGGGAAAAAAAGATAATATAAAATAAATATTAATTTCTCATCCCAAAGAATACTTTTATTAAGAAGCAGTTTTAGACACCTAAATAAACCATGTATTTGGGATTGCTCATGACAGGACTATTAAGGAACATAAACAGTTTTGTAACTACTGCGAACTAAATGGACTTAGTAATGGATATGCATTGGATCTATTTCCTTCACATCTCTTAAACAGAAAGTACCTCATCATTAAAGACCTATTTCTTCAATAATTCGGGTTGAAGTAATTTGGTTTCCACAGGAAAATGCTTCTGAACTGTCACATTAGGCAATTACATTCAAATTTTAAAGGCTCTAATACCACAATTAAATCCTACAAGCATTACCAGCAAAGTGCTACTAATTTCCTTGTTCATCTTCACGCCTATTGACTGTGCATCACATTAAGTCACCTCTCTGCTGACTCATATCTAAGGCTGCAAGCGCTTCTTTTGCCCAAGATCTTGGAGAAGAGTTCAAGTCTAATCCTACAAGGAAGTGGAGAATTGTTGCCCAACTGCTTTGAAACTTGAGATATAAGCCACACTTTCTTCACAGGCATTACCAGCTGTCTGCCTTAGGTGAATCCACTCCTACATAGGCACTCCCTAGTCAATTTTTACTGTGCTTAGGTAATAACTAAGGTTGATGAGACATGACAGATTTCATGGCTTGCCCTAGGTCAGCAACAGGACAAATCAAGTTACTGGTAGGGCCTAGTACCCAGTAGCACTATCTAACTGATGCCATACTTGTTACTGTCTTTTACAAAAAGCTGTACAATGCCTCAAGAATCTTCAATGAAATACTCTCCTTGGTATGATATATGATGAGATGCTTTATTAAAAAAAACAAACAAACAAAAAAAACCCCACACCACAGTAGTTTAGCTAAACTTTTTCAGAATCACCTACACTCTTTGTCCTGTTCCAACAATTCACTATTTTGTTTTTTTCCAATCCTTTGTCACTAAAGTTAAATAGCACAAGACAAATCAAGCAAAGGTCTTATGGATACAAGATTTATATACAGCACTCTGTATTGAATTTTTGTACACTTTTAACATTGGATAATTAAACATTCAACACCCTACAGAATTCTATCACTGGGAATTTCATGAAAGCAGAGGGACTGCATACTTAAAGGCACCATCTTCCATACTTTCAAAAAATTCGCTGTGCCTTGCATGGTAAGTCAACAGAGGAATGGAACTGGTTTGCTGACTGTTTCCCTGGCACACTAGTTTAGTCTTCATATACTGGTTTCCATGGCAAACATCCAGTAGCAATAAAAGCTGTCCGTAACCAACACAACCAGAACGACTCAGGACACTGGGAGTGCAAAGGGGACAGGATGGTAGATAGTCAAAAGTTTATGCACAAAATGTTGTGGAGTTGCAGTTACAAAATCCATAAAGGTCCAGAGTATGAAACTTAATTTATTAAAATCTCCCCGCTATGTCCAATGTTTTTCAAAAGGAAATTTCTTTCAGGATCTCTTGTAACTTCACAGTGCCCCACTTTACCTTTGCTGACAGTCATTTTATGATTTAACTTCATTATCACAAGGATTCTCCATATCATCCTAGAGCAATAACTCTTGAGTTCTCACCAGCTTACGTATCCCTGCTGATCAGTATCAGTACTGATTGTCTGAGATGTTTTATTTCATACTATGACTTCTTCCACCGTAAGCACAACATGATACAAAAACTAGGACATATACTAGTGACTTTAGCTCCTCCTTTACATTCCTGAGCTCCAACTCATGGCTTCCTGTACTTCAGCCTAAAAGTCCCTGTTTCTCATGTGCATCATCTGAACACGTTCATACATGTTCACATACCAGTGCATCAGATTACAACTTTAAAGAGGATGACTTGAGTACATCAGTAATTGGCCACCAGGAATTACAATTTCATTACAGTAACTGCCTAGGAAGTGATAACTAGACTGATATGCACAAATAAGAATAATTTTTCATCTGATATCAAACTTACTAGGTTATTAGATTATGTTAAATTATTGCTGCAATAAAGTTGGGTTCCACTTCGAATCTGCTGGGGTTTTACCATTGGTTTTACTCCCTTCGAGTATAGAAGAGACACTTGATGGCCTATCCCTTTAAATCCCCTCTAAAGGTACTTGAAAATAAGCATAATGCTCTCAGAAGGTGATAATACTTACAATACATTCCTGCTCCTGATTCTCCATGAACCATGCTTGCTTCAGAAATTCTGATACCATAGCCATGTTGACAAGAGTTCCTGGGAAGAGATACATCAAGTTACAAACCACTTTTCATCTGGTTACATACCATTTTTCATCATTTTCAGCACAAGTGTAACTCAACGTTTCTGAGGTTTTAAAAAAAAAAAAAAACAAAAACAACCAAACAACAACCTTTCTGTTGAATGTAGGATTAGTTTCCAAGCAGTAGCTGCCGAGGCTTTTGGAAGCAGCTAACTTCTGTTTTTATGTCTGGCAGGTGACACAATACTCCACAATTGCTTGTTCACTCCTATAGCCTTAGCTACATGCAGATGTTCTAGATTAGGAATAGAAATGTAAGTAAGTTCGATTATTTGCTTATTTACTTTGGTAATACCCAAATGTTAGCATTGACTTACAAAGGGAACTTACCAGAAAGAAAGTAGAGTCTATCTTTTCCTATTAGTTAAGGTGTGTCCATTTAGCTTACCAAATATTTGATTCTATTCAAATTTAATGGTAATCAAGTATTCTTTTCTGATCCTTCAGTGGTGCTGGAGCTACTGTGTGTCACGTTAAGACAAAATATGTTCTCATAATTTTCCAACTTGCCCTTTCTAAAGAAGACAAGTAAAATCTGACAGCTTAACCTATACTTTTCTTTATTTCTTATGTATTTTTGTCCTAGATCTACAAAAGAGCAAAGCATTACCCAGTTAAGAAGGTAAAAATGTAATCAAAATCAGTTCAGCTTTTCTGGACACCACACAGAATGGAAAAAAAGACCAATGGTGATGCGATTTGACATTAAGCACCCAAAAATAATGAATAGGTTGCTTCATAGCAACTTTGATGTGAGGCGTGTTTTTTGCTATTAGAAACAGTGGGGGAATGAAGAGCAGAAATTAATGTTTTATCCAGTAAATATTTTTTGTGTGCTCAAAATATATGATTTTTTTATTTCAGAACACACTTCCATAGCAAACTCCAGGGAAGGCTTGGTTTTAAAGCATACATATAAACCATAAACTAAGGATAATATTACTGGGTTAACAGGGGTGTCTTTGAATTTGGTGTGAAAAGACAAGATTCTATTTGTGTCTTGGGACACAGTTCACACAGTGTTGATCATGTACCCGAGCATAAAAAATGATGGTCTCCTCCTGCAAACTCACTTGCCTTACTTATGCCTTGTGTCCCATTGGAAAGGCAAGGAGTTGTCATTTAAGGAGACACACATCTAGAACCAAGCAGTGTCACTGCAGCCTATATGCTTCTCTCCCTCACAGAAAAACTCTGTAACTTATTTTCAATCAGCTGCAAAGTGACAGCTACCTTCCATAGCATTCCTCCAGCCCAGCTCCACCCTTCTCTCTCCAAGGCAGGAGCCACTTACACTCCCTCTTCCCCAGAAAACCCCTGCTTCTATGCTCTTCCCTCAGCCCAGAAGGCACAGAATTCAGCTCTGCATGTGGTGCTAGAAAAACTGAAACCTACTCCGAATTTTTTATTTATGGGTTACTCAAAGTACGACTCATCTGAGTAAATAATGGTCAGAATATTATGTTGTAAATTGTAAGGATCAACTTTTATGCATGTATCATTTATCAAGGATCACAAAAGCATACTTATGTTGCTGTTAAACGTAATAATAAAACTGTATTTTATCAAGCTGCTATAGTGACTCCAGTACTCTTACAGTATTGACAGAAGTAGTGTATGAGGCCAGATTAAGTGCTATAGTATCTAAAGTTCTGCTGCATTTTGTAACAGCACATATAAAGGCCATATGCAGCAGGATGAAAACATCTGAAAGTCTCCATGCTAGGTGCCCCAAGTCAACAACAATGACATGTACAGATATGTCTTCTGTCAATGAACAGATTCACAGAGTGTATGATTGTTTAAAATTAATAAACAAGACTCAGTCTCACAGCACCATATCTGAGAAGAGGTGGGATATAGTAATGCTTCTCGGGAATAAGGCTGGTAGAGCTAGCTCCTTTGAGAACTGCTTCCACCTTGGTTTGTTCTGTCCAGCCCTCCCACCCAGCTCTAGAGGTTCTGCTGCTCTTGGGGTGACTAGAGCAGAAGATTGCTAGCCTCCACCAAATTTAGTTTGTTAAGCCTCTATTAACCTTTCTATTTCTGCCACTCTGAAATGCAAACAGCTCATGTAAACACCACCTAGATCCAGGAGGAATAAATTCACTCAAAAAAATATTATTTTAATTTAGTATGAAAAGGATTGAAATAACTGACAGCTTTGTGCCACACGTTTTCCTCTACTTTTGAGCTCAGGACAAAGTCTATGAAGAGGGAGATCAAAAAATTAAGATGTCTATAGTGTTGCAAATAGAAGGTACCATAGAAAAGTGTGACATTTTGTTCTGGATACTCCATACAGAATACCTATTTGAGAATTATTCTGTTTGATAAAATATTGCCCAGGCCATATCCCCCACTTCCCAGACTGGAATCTGTAAACATCCCATTTAAAAGGGAAGAGCATAAAGAACTTAAAATTTCTCAGTTTGAAAAATATTGTAATTTGTAGGCATTTTTACACTCTCAGTTGGAAAGATCAACATTGCGACGGGAACGAAAAAACAGAGATCCAGACTGAAACCCCTAACTGTTGTTTCACAATAATTACTGCAATGTTGTTTTCTGTCTGGCTTCTGGTCCCCAGAAGCAGCACCTTTGAACGAGACATACATGATTTTTTTTTTTAAAGCTTTGACAAAACATCCAATATTTGTTCAAAGTATTTAAAGACACAAACCAGACTTTTAGAATCAGAATGGTTAGAGTTGGAAGGGACCTTAAAGATCATCAAGTTCCAACCCCTCTGCCATGGGTGGGGACACCTGCCACTAGAGCAGGTTGCTCGAAGACCCATCCAGCCTTTTACACTACAATCTGCATTTAATGACATCCATTTCTCCATGTCTATCTACCCATATCATGAACTGTATCAGATATATGATTTCTGGTTACTGTCCAATGCTAGTTACCAGGATCTTAAAGTAAATTAAGGCCATTACACCCTATCAGAAAAACAGGCAGTAGGTCTAACGCAGTTATTTATTTTACAGTGAGAAAGTCTACTGAATATTAATTAAAACATAAGAGAGAAAAAACAATCTCATCCTTAGAGAATTCAGTGGAAAGTTTTAGGAGAACAAACCCCAGATGATGCAACTGTAGTTATCTGTCTTTGCCTAAATTCCAAATCACAAAACTAGGGGTTTGCTCTTATGTTTCTAAAAGGCTGTTTTGCCCCATTTTCATCACTTCATGAGAACTGATCACTCTACAATCCCAAAGTGGTAAACTGTTGGAAGTAACAACAGCTGTTCCTTTGTTTACATTTCCATACAGAGCACATTACTTCTCCAGCAACTCCAGTTTTACTACAGATTTCTACAGTAGCCTATAAAAAGGCAGTGAAAGCCTTTGTGAATAAGAAACAGTCAAATCCAAGTTTGTTTTTAATCTCTTTTTATAATTCCTTATATAAACTAAATAAAAGCAGTAATTGTCCAAGCCCTTCTGTGTACCTGAAACACTTCAAAACTGAAAGAATTTCTCCAGCCAACAACCATCTTTTCCTATGCCAGCAAAACCCAGAGAAAATTGTACCAGGTCACTTGACAAATTTAGTGTAGAATTCTTAAAGTTTGGCAAGTCTACAGAAAACAGCAAAGAACTACAAAAACCTACCTTCTTCTTTACAAACAGTACTTCTCAGGGTATCCCAGTCAAGGAGTGAGGGAGCAGAAGGCTAGCAATGCTTTTATAGCACTGTAAGGGAGACCCCACCTAGCAACCAGCATGTTTGCACAGCCCCAGCAACCTGCTGCTTATTGCAGCAGCTAAATCTGGTTACTATCCAAAACACAAAACCACACAAAAAAGTCATTGCAAAACTATGTGCTGGAGAAGGAAGGAGCAGATTTCAGAAAGGAAAAGATAACAAGTGAGTAGTAGCTCTCCTCCCCTGCCACGGCAACTTCTCTCACTGCAGTAAATTAACATAAATCTTTTGGTATTGTACGATTAAAATGTTGAAAAACTAAACTTCAGTTACTCCCTTCACATTTTAACATGTCTGGTACTACTTCAGTGAATATATTAAGATATATCTTTGTTCAATAAATTTTTGAGAGAAAAAGGAGTGAAAAGTCAATGCAACTTCCACGCTTTAGTGAATTCTGGTGGCTATTAGCACTACTTCTGCACATGGGCCTGTGGAAGAAATGGTCCAGGAATAAGACATTAATATTTATATATTTATACCCTATATCTTGGTTTGGAGCTTTTTTTTTTTTCTTTCTCTGTTTCTTTTTTTTTTTTTTTTTTGTTTTTTTAAAGGATCTGCCTGGAAACTGGCAGGCTTAATAGAAGGGCGATAACTGGCACCTATGTAATTAGAAAGAGGTGGAAAAATTCTTATTAAACTCTGAAGTTCAAAGTGAAAGTGGTTTGCGCAAGATGGCAGATTTCACCAATCTGCTGGAAGCGGTTTTCTGCAAGCACTTCCTCAAAAGCCAGCCAAACACATTTTCCAGAGCATGTCCGACACAACTCCATGTGTTGTACCACTAGCATCTCAGATTAGTCTGGAACATGATGCCCAGTGAAGGAATATCACTTCCTGAACCAGAAGCATTTGCAACTAGCACATTGGCCTGTTGTCTTGCTTTCTGCTGACCTTGACCTGCTGCAACACACTGGTGCCTCTAGAATAAGGAAGTATGCCTGATCTGCCTCTCATGGACACATATATATTGCTGTCTGTCCTTGAAACCCATGTGTAACAACTAATAAAATGAGGAAGAAGGAAGGGGAACAGAACTGCTAGGTAGCATTAGAGGAAACATTCACAAATTCCTGAAATTTAGCATGTCATTGTGCTGGGTTGCAGGTGCTGGGAGTCAGCTCAGGATCAGCACAGCCAAGGGGACCTCCCCAGCCCTGGGGACCTGCCTTCCACTGCGGCCTCAATACTTGATCCTCACCAAAGCCACCACCCCTGTGCCTTGACCCAGGCTGGGAGACCTGGGTTGGGCCCTGCCTGCAGGCTGATGTCCTGTCCAGTTCCATTCCTACCTCCAACCCCAGAGAAGTGGACAATGACTGGAGCTGAGGCTACTCCCGGAGCACCCCGGCTTCCCTGCTCTTGGCCGGGATAGTGGGCTAAGAGGGCCTGCCAGAACCTGCTTTGCCAACCCCCATGGGTTACCTTCCCCCAGTCCTGGTCCCTTTGAAGTCCCCTGTTTCTCTGACTCTCCAACAGTAATTTTCCCTTGCATGTTGTTCTTTCCTTTTTCCTGCACATTTCACATGTTATTTGAAAAAAGTATTTCAGATATTTTCAGTACGCTAAATAATTGAAGCAAAAAATTGAAGGGGCCTACCAGCTGACAATGATATTGTGAGCAAGCTGGCAGGTTTTGTTTGTTTTAATTATAATGTGTGAAGTTGAGATTACTCCCGCCCTTCTGACCTTCTCCATGGTGGTAGGACACTATCAGTCTTATTTCACTGGTGTTAGGTGTTGGCCAAAAACTCTATTTACACTCTTTTTCTGGGACTATTTCCTTGTCTGTTAATGAGCATGGCTAATTACAGAAAAAAAGCTGGAAATATTTGCATATCCCTGGTACACCTAGCTGAGTCTTTGGAAGTACTGAAATAACCTACACAGGCTTAGAGCATCTTTATAAGTTTTTGGCATTTTTTAAGTAAAGAAAATAGCATAGCATCATTACTGGAGGCCTATAAGGGTAGGAGTCAGTGTATTACAAGTGTTTAGTAAGACACTCTTCCGCAACCACTCTTTTTTCTAATATGCTTTCTCAATAATTGGACTATTATGACAATTTCATCATAGTAGCTTTTCAGCTTTTTTTTTAATTGTATTGTCTTTCAGGCCTGTGTTTCTGCTTTCAGAGTGGTCTGACTTGAAGGCATTGTGCTACAATTCATTGCAGGAGCGGTTTGCATTTGCTTTTCCTCCTTCTTAATGGGTGGGGAGAAGTTGACTCATCCTCTTCCTGAAGCTGCTGTGAGTCACTGTCTGAGCTAGAGAGCTTTATTGTAAAAAACGCTTACACTTAAAAAATGCAAATTAGTTGGAGGGAGCTTTAGTGTTTATTTTTTAAGTTTTTAACTAACTTCGTCCTTTGCTTTACAAAAATTGTAACAGTTTCTGTATTGTTCATTGTTGACTTGTGTTATTCATTGTTGTCCTGTATTGTCCATTCAGAAGCAGAAAAGCATACAGCTACTGTCATAGCATACATGAGACAAAAAGAAACTTTATTCTTTACTTTTATAATCAATGCGACATCTCTCAGGTACTGCTGCTATCACTGTTTTGATACAGTAGTCAATGTACCATGGAATGCAGTTGCTGCTGGCAGAAATGGAAATGTTCAGTAAAAGTAGAAAGAAAAATAGTTGCTTTAGGTAAACTGCCATATTTCTCTTGAGGCTTCAGTGGCAGACAGTTTCCCCACGCGATTCATCCTGCACAAGATGATAGCAAAATGAACCAGGAATTTTGTTGGAGGTTGGGAGAAAGATCAGCAGCCTTTACAACTATTTCAGAGGCTGATGCCTCTCTGCTGTAGCTCTGTGTTTGTTCTGCATGGGATGCCTTAAAGAAGACTTAAGTTTGGGACCATTCTACCTACACTCAGCCAAAAAAAAAGCCATTTTACAAGTGACCTTCAGATTACCTTTGACATAAACATGAAGCGGAAATTCATGCTAACAAATTGCATTGTTATGAAATAGTATTATCCTGCAAGAGCTCCTGGGTGTACTAAGTCAGACAGTAAGTCATAAAACAGAACTCTGCCTACTTCATACCAGGATGGTCATCCATTTTGAGACAACTGATAGTGAGCTACAGCCACCTGGAATCTGCCTCTCTCATCTTTTGCACCTTGTGACTTCATGTATCTTCATTAGCTTTTGTCCACATCCTACAAAACTGAGGAGAAACACATTACTCCATTTCCTTAGACAGACAGGACCTGCAGGGTAACCAGCTGTACTCAGATTTCAAGTAACAGAAGCAGGGATATAGAAGATACAGATGTGAGAGCATGCAATGTCACCACTGTACGAGTTACAGCCGTCCAACAGAAAGTAGCAATACTTCAAACAAACGTTCCAAAGCATATCCAGTACTCATTCCACTAACACATATACAAGTTCCTGTACAAATTCTGAATTTAGGAAGCTCGAGTCAATTTCATTATTCCTCTTTTCTGGATACTGAAGCATAGTGCTTCCTCAGACCATCTCTTTGTCAAATTACAACAGATTAGATTTCCATGTGAGTGAAAGCAGCTATACTTTCTATTCATTTGCACCCAGTCTGCATGATTCTAGGTCCATCTAAAGTTGTATTGCGGTCATGGTTATCCACATGATCCTGTACCGTGGACTGAGTGGCATAGATCTTCAAATCTATTTATTTTATTTCTTTCCCGTCCAGGTCATGTTTCAGCTGCAGATCTCTTTGCAAACTTGCAAATAGGGAAAAGGTTGGATAACGGACATGCATTTTTGTCTTGATACTGGTTCAAAATAGTTCATAAATATTTTAAAGGAATTTTCTAATTGGGATTAATTATATTTGGTTTTGCACTGCACAAAATATTTATCATTCGCCTCTCTTTCATCATGGATTAGCCAATAATTTATGGATGCCTTGTGAAATAGTGAGTTGGAATTGATCCTCTGGCAACAGGAACTCCATACTTTAATCAAGCATGCACCTGCTTCCATAATTAGCTCTAAAACTTACCATTCTTGTAGTTACAGTAAATATCTGTAGCTCTGGAGATTTCTAGAAGTGTAAAGGGATTTTCTGCATCTCATGGTAAACCAAAGATAGGCTGTCAAGAAGACACAAAATGTAGGTAAGCCAACTGCTCCCTACATAAAGAAATAAAAATAACCCATGCTATTCTAGAAATCAGCAGAATAACTGTGGATGAAGTCATGAAGAGATGCTGTCATTTTAGGAACTAGAAGTCCCATTCAGCTTAAATGAGCTCAGGTTTTGTCACTCAATTTAATGGAACCAGGAATTCACCTTAGGGATGCAGATTGAGAAATGCTTCCAGAAAGTTTTTCAACTTGTCAGACTGCCTTCCAGGCGTAAGCCCTGACTCCACTATGGTTGTGTGCCAAAGTAATTTATATGAGGAAAATCTGGACCTTCTAGGAAGCCTCTAGGGAAAAAAGCTTTGGAAACTCTGGTTACACAAATCCGCCTCCAAATCTCAGTAAAGCAAAACAGACCTGTATGATGATGAAGTTGTGACAAAAATAGTGAATCACTGGGGAACGTGTAACTTGGTGCACATGCAGTGGAAAGTACTAAGGGGACAAGGGAAAGAAGTAGCTTTTTACTGTCCTATACAGTCTATAATGCTAATCAGAAGGGGTATATAATAACAGAAGTGGCATTGAAGAGAAGAGAAAATGAATTTCAGGTCTTTACTTTAGACAATTAAGCAATATATGACTGCTACGGAGAGCTCAGTGACGTTAATGGAGAAAAGTAATGTGAAAAATATATCAAAACAAAACAAATCAAAAACCCAGGTGAGCTGGTGGTTTATCACAACTCATCCTAGAAGAGTGGAACTAGACAGTGTCTTCCAATGACACCAAAAACAAGGATGTGTAATCTTATGTGTCTCAAAAGAGACTGAGGCCTGCTACAAAATTGCACTGCTGTAACATCAAAGAAATAAGAGAAAACTCTAACTAGCAAAAAAGGTCATAATCAGATAAAAAACCTGTGGCAATATATAGGTAAAATTTAACTATCTGGGGGTTTAAAGGTAAGCTTTAAACATTCTGAAATTTATTTGATTCTCCAAAGTAGCTTAACATCTACTCTTTTACCTTTAAAGAAAAGTATTAAATATTTCCAATATCTCCTTAGCAAACTGTGCTGCTCTTGTTGTTTCTGTATGTTGCAATGAGTACCAATGAGTGGGTCTATTGACAATAAACATTCAGGTTAAAACAATAAAACATATCTTACTCCCCATTTACGATGATAAGCAAGTATCATATTCTGAAGCTTCAGAATCTCTTTAGTTAAGCTGAGACCTGGTTGGAGTGGTATAGCCGTTGGCTCTCACTATCACACAGAAACAGGAATGGCATGATAAATGAATAACAATAAATTATGTTTTCTCATTGTCTGTATTCAGAGTTGTCGGATGGCCGGAGTGGGAAGTCGAACCCAGAGTAACGATAAGTCTCAATATGAGTATGGTCATTCTCCCTTTATTCAAGTTTTCACAGAGTATATATAGACAGGCAATAGAAGCACATGCTAGCGACAGCTATGTGATTGACTTAGTCTCTTTTCAAGCGCCTAGAGCGCTCACACAATTGGTGTAAAGTTCTTGTCCTTGCGCAGCAATGTTTTTTCTCCTTTTCCCAGCTGTGGCTCAGCTTGCCTTGTTTCCCATGTAGCTGCTTCTTCATACTTCTGCTTTTCAAGGACAGTTCACAGCAACCTCTAAGCTTTTATCTACATCAAAGACTGGACTGCTCATTGCAATCAAGTCATGCCCCTTTTCACTCAGTCATTCCTCCACACAGGGTGTGATAAGAAGAGATAGAAAAAGAATGAGGAAATTAGACACTCAATTTTCTCTTATCATATTTGATCCTAACTGTTCCAGCTAATAAATTATAAAATGAGGGATTGTTGTAGTTAGGAAAAGTTGTCCAAAAGAGCTTGGGTATTACTATTTCACTGAGTAGCTTACCTGCCAAAATTAGGAGTGACATTTCTGTGCAGAAGAGACAGAACTAATTCACAATTGGTTGGTGACTGCAAGACTGATTTTCTTCAATGGAGCATTGGAATAGTTTCATCTCAGACAGAATGAGCAGATGTACCTTTTCCTGGCCTCTTCCATTTCATATATTTTGTCTTCAATTTAAATATAAACTCATTGTCTTTCAGTGAAAGAATTTGCTTCCATGAGAATTGTTACAGACTTCTGCATTCAGATGTTGAATAGCAGTTGCTTGTTGTGTTTCCAGCTAACAAAATCCTGGGTTTGTGTTTCAGTTTGACTTTAGACTGTGTTGTTTCAAGTCTGTTGCTGCTTCAGAAGAAATGCCATATAAAGCATTATGCATGACATAGTGCAAACCATAGTTGTTAACGTGAAATTTTGATTTGGGATTGTTTCTATTCAAAGAGAAGAAACTTCAAGGCATGTTTGTATTTGTTGTAATTTGTCCCATTATAGAACTGCCTAAAGGTACATAACTCAGAGCTTGATTTGCATCTGATTTTCCTCAAGGGGAAAAGGTGAAGATGTGATATTTCAAATGTGGCATGATTCTATACTACAATAAATTATTTATTCCTGGACATACTACAAGCTTTCAAGAGAATCAAAGTGATTGGAAATACACAAAGAAGAATGTGAGATTCCTAGCCCCAGAACTTTACCTTCTCATAATTGTGTGTGAAATATTATTGATAATATAATACCGGAGGCAAGAATGGCAGAGGCAAGAATGGAATAACGAGTCTCAGGATGGTGGTGATTTAAGAAAAAGGCAGATATGTAATTGATTACTAAAGGGATTTTTTGAAGGGTGTTTTAAGTAAAAATCTAAAGGTTTGTTGTGATTCTTCCTAAGATAAGATAAACAAGAACACCAGCCAGAACAGAAGTACTAAAAGGAGTGATCTTCAGATATCTGTGGCAGAGCCAAACAGTTTTCTTGTGTTTGTTTAACAGCTGCTACTATCAGGTCCTAGTTCAGGACTGGGGCTACTACATACCCCTTAAAACATTAGGTAAAGCAAAGCAAGAAACATTACAGTGACTGTCAAAATGTGAAAGTAGAAAATTAAAGTAGCATCATTAAGTATAACTTGGAGTCAAGTCTTCTATTTTGCCAGTTTTGTTTTTTTAGCAGTAGTTATAGTGCTAATTCTAAGTCATACATTATTTTATTGCTGTAAACGCATTGGAAACATGATCTCAAAAATGTTTTCATTTTTATAAGATTGCAATTTTTTAAAACCAAACAAACTCAATTGTTCATAGGACTGCTTTTCTCTTGGTTGGTTGGTTGGTTTTGTTTTGTTTTGTTTTGTTTTTTCCTCCCTTTTCTGGTCTTTCTTCTTTTTTCCCCCTGTAGCAGGATTTAAAAAAAAAATAGACAAAAGCACACCTTTATATTTCTGGTTTTGTAAAAAGAAAAATTGCAAAAATATTACTTTTAACTAATGAACTTTTTCAAGGAAACCTTCAATCTAGGCCCTGTGTAATGGCATACTCTTGACATTTCAGTGAATCTGTAATGTATTCAAAATAGCACACTAGAGAAACTAGTCCTACAAATGAATTAGTTGTGGATTATTCAGAAGAAGATCCTAATCAAGCTGCCTCCTATAAATCCACAGTGAAACTGCTCATTGAGTTAGTGATACCAAAAGCCTTCCTTTTGGACTACAGTCTAAAGGCAAGCTCCTGTTTTTAATCCTTTTTGACGTAAGGGTGGGGTACAGAACAATAGCAGTGAGGTAGAAATCCTGAGCCACTGGTCTCACCTGCCTAAGCTGGATCACACCACCCTGAAAACACTTTATTCTGTATTTGCTTTTGAAACTGCTAAGTAGTACTTGCTTCTTCCCATTTCTGCTGCTCTACTGCTCCTATTACTATAGGAATATATTATAAGTTGTGAGCCCGGGGCTATTCCAAGAGAACAGCATATTTGACCTACAGTTGGAAACAACTTGGTTGTCCCATTAGCTGAGACCAGTCTCAGCATAATGGTCTTGGCAATGATAAATGTGCTTTTTTACCTTTAATTAGCAGAGAAGGGAGAAGGCAATACACATCCATGGAGCAATCCTCCAAAGCAGGGCAAACTTTGCTCTAATGTAACAACAGTCTCATGTGGAAATGTTTAATAATTCTGTTTATGTGAAATTAGGGCTGAAATTGCAGAAAACATCCCTTTATATTTTTACCAGTTTCACCACTACTGAAAATGGAGCAAGAGTATCATATTTCGTATTCTTTCAGCTGATACGCAGAAGAATGGGCATTTGTAAAACATTCTATTTAAATCTTTCTGATCTTATGCGTATCTGTGCTTTCAGGTATATAACATATGCCAGTATGTTTTTCAGTCAAGTCTTCTAGGGCTTTGAGTTTCAGCTAGTGATTTTTTTGTCTCCTGTCAAAACAGATATTGCCACAAGAAGCAGTGGGGAGAAAACTGATCTGTATCTCCCGTTTTTCTTTCTGCAGGTATCTTGTTGCCTAGTGAAGCTCTTGCATTTTTAAGATTAAATATTTATGTACACAGTGTGGGAGGCTGTCAGAAAATACCAGAACTTAACTCTCACCTCAGTGGAAGCGCTATCCCTGAGACACAAACCGATGATGGATGAAGGTAATTTTTTAGAACATAATCCTTATTTAGTAAAAAAAAAAATAAAATTGTTCACATTTGTTATGTTATGGCACACAGCTGTTGAAAGGGTAGAGCCAGGCTGCTGTTGTATTAAACAAGCTGAGGGGAAAGTGTGAAGAGGACAACCATCTATTTTTAAGCTTCTCAGCTCTCAACCGAAGTCAAGGAAAAGAAGAAAAAACTGATATGAAAGACATGCTAAGTCTTCTTACTACAAGCTAAGTTATTTATGTGACAGAGAGATCCACAAGTGAATTAAGATAGTTACAGGTAGCTGTTTTTCAAATGCTGTCTTGCTAATCCAGGAAAATTTATGTTCAAGTGCTAGTGAATAGCTGGAACAATGTGTACATGTCTTTATCAAAGTTTAGAAAAGGGTGAAAGATGAAGGTCTTCTAAGTAAAGCCACTCTGGTATTTACAAATATTTTGTGAATTTTCAGAAAAACAGGATTGAGTTTCCACAGCTCAACATGTCATTATTATTTCAGCAACTGCAAGTGACCATGTGTGCTTATCTTTATGCACTGTCTCCTTCTATGCATGTTGTTTTGAGAAATATAATGTTAGAAAATTAACAAAAAAGATTGTACAAGGGAATGATCAAAGGACTGATGAAACTGGCTTCTGGTGAAAGACTGAAAAGTAGGTTTGTTGGTCTAAAAATGTAAGAAGCTTTCAGTTCTTTCTCAGAAGAACAAGTTCAGAAGTCTTAAAAAATTTTCAGTTTGTAGGACAGGAGTGAACTAAAATTTAAAGGTGGGTTTCAGTTGGACTTTAATTAAAAAAAATGCTAACTAAAAAGCATTTAATTAGAAACTAAATAAGTGGTAAAAATTGGGTTAAGTAATTAGTCCTACTTTCTTTTCTATGGTGTATTTTATATACCAATGTTTTTTTAAAAGCTTATACCTTTGCTAAAATTTGCCTTTCCTTGCTGCTCATTCCTTCCTTGAAATCTTAACTCCTGTCTGCTGAAAAAGATCATTTGCAAGACAAGTAATTTTTCCAGAGGATTTTGCCTCAAAGAAGATAATGTAATGCCACAGCAAAGGATAAAAACTGTATATTACTAAATTTTTTGGCTTAACTACTACATTTTCCATGGAGATAACATGTATCCTAATTGTGACATCTCAAAGTCGTCATTAAATTGCAGTTGTGTTTTTGAAATAAATTTTGATATATAGAATATTTCTTACAAAATACTACTATGATTGTTTAAACTTCAGGGGGGGTTTGATATGCACCTCAAGGTGGCCATTTTTGGGGACTAGCACAACCAAGGTTGGGCCTCAAAAATTAAAATATTCCACATATATAGTCATTTTTAATTTGAAACTTTTATTGCATATGCATTTACAGGTTCAGATAGGTGAAAGCAGAAGGCCAGATGCTGTAAGTGCTTTTCAAGGGTGTGTAATTCAAGGTAAATGAACAGTTATGCAAAGCTTATAATGAAAGCAGGATAGTTTGCCTTGCCCCACCTTAGGGTGCAGGCTGCTGAAAAGTTGTATGAGGGAAAGATGAGAAACATTTACAGCTATTTCTGTGCAACTTGCAGACCTTGTCCATAAAACAGGAGGGAGCAGTCTGCTCTTACCTAATGTTAATAAACATATTTTAACTCTTCCCACACATATTAGTAAAAGTAATTTTTTTCAGATGTCAGATATAATTCTCAAGTATTACATGTAAAATTTAAATGCATTGCTAAAGAGTAAAATTAAGAGAAGATTGCCATGGCTGATTTAGAGAAGAATAGCACTCCATTAGTGGGGCATTGTGCTCTATTTGTTTACTCAAGCAGCTGACTAATGAATGAGCGAAGATTGAGAATACCATGAAATATCAAATCTAACCAGTATGAATGGAGTAGCTGTGTCTAGAAACACACAAACATATCATTTTCCAAGGAAGGTTAAATCTGGGCTGTTATCTTTGCTCCAATATCTCTGTGATTTATAGTATGAAATATGTTCCTTTACTTTGATTTGTAAGAGGAAAATAATGATAACATCAACAGAATGCAGCCAGAAAATCGCAGCTGTCTGTGATAACAACCTTTAATATTAACTGTTGACATCAAAGTTTTCTTCTAGATCAGCAGCTTATTGGGTGATAACCTCCACATATGTTCTTCTTGCAGGTGTGCTATGTTAGGATAATTAAGGATTTTTATGTGAAAAGGAGAAGTCCACTGACTGACTGTGTAAATTTCTCTCACATCAGAAGTTAAGAATAACAAGTAAAACAACATTATCAATGCTATTAGGCAATGCCATTGGGCAAGACTGTTGCTTAAGGCGGTGTAACCTGAGAATGTTACAGAAAAAAATGTGGTTTGACCAGAATGTATTAGAAGAAAAAGTTTGCATAATGCATTTTCATCTGCAAAATACTTGAGTAGTAGCTTCTGAAAATATAGACAAAACTTTATCTGTAAAATACTGTGAGGGTTCATTGTTATGTTACTTTCAGTAGATGGGATGGAGTTATAAAAGATATGCTTCTCAGAGGATGAATCTTTTTATTAACAATGCAAATGCTGAATTCATGTAACCGCAGTTGGGGAACAAGCTGATATCAATGTGATGCAGTCCTCAATGAGAAAATAGGATTAGCCTGTCGGTAAATGGGAGAGGCAACTACTATTCCATCCACAAACAAGAGAAGAGGCCCAAAAAGGCTCATTTCCAACCACTCAGTATATGCTGAATGTTGCAACTACATTCTGCTACTTGGCTGCTTGTATGACTGATCAGCAGCAGCAATAAAAATGACCATTTCCACTGTCTTGTAAGTAATAATGAGGAACAGTGTACTCGTGACTGTCAGTGCCCATTTGTTCAGGGCCCTGGGTAGAATTTTCTTTATCCACATTAAGTTTCATACTTCCATTTCCACATAATAGACGGAAACAGCCTGTATAACTGCCCAAGCTAAAGAAGTAGTCTTCTTCGTTGTTGGTCTTTTAGTGAACCATACTTTAAAGACAATGCCAGAAACTCCCCTCTCTCTCTGCCCTTCCTTATCTTCATCAGAGAAGAGAATAGGAGCAGAGGTCCATTCAGCCCACTGATGCTTTTATAAGAAAGCTTAGTATATGCATTCGCTTTATGGATAATATTGAATAACAGAAAGCCTGTAGATTGGTAAAACAGTCCTGTAACAAGGAGCAATAAAGAAGCTTACTCTCAGACAGCCGCTCTATGCAAATTTATTAAAAGAACATTTGATACATATATTATACATATTATTTTACTATTGCAGATAATGTGTTTTTTGTGAAATACTGCTACTTCCTTAAAAATGTGCAGGTAAAATTAGAGGTATTCTCACAACACAGGACTGGGGCCCAGGCCTAGCACTAAATTAATTTGCCCCAGTTGGTCCTTACAAATCATAGATTTCAACAAATCCCTGCTCTGGTGAGGTTTGAGAATTTGCTTTGGATGTTAAAAGTCACTTCACTATTTTGCCATTTTGATGAAAATTGCAGTGTTCTGTACATTGATATGCAGTGGGTCATACAATATGACACATACTTGCTATTAAACACTATTACTGAGAAACAGAAGCAAAGATATTCTTGCTTTTCCATATAATTTTTCTGCCATAACCTTGAAACCTCTGTTTGTTGCATGGAGAAATACAACTGTGTGGGTTTTATCGTACTCATATAGTGAGATGCATGAATAATTTAACTGTGTGCACATTGTTGATTTAAATACTGCATTTACAGAGTCAAAGAAAGATGTCATGCAAACTTGGCTGATTTCTCCATCACTTTACAGCATCCTTTCTTTGATGTCTGCAGCACGTCTCAGCAGAATAAGTTGTGCTTCGTGTTCCAGCAGTTCACAGCAGTGTAACACATTTGCAAACTTGCAATTTCAATGTATTACATGTCTGATGATTTACAGGTCCTCTCAGAGGCCAGTTATCAGATCTGCTCTGCATTGGCTCTACGTATAACCAGAAGCCAAGGAAAACTTGCTCTCATTTTGACTGTTTTAGCTGTTTCCCTGTATCTTTTATGATGCTTAGCATATAACATTGGTATTGCACTTACCATTAAAGTGCCAAGATTCATTAGAATTTTCTGTGTAGGGAATCTCCAGAGGAGCAACCCTGTATGTCTTCAAGATGACTGTTAATAGCTAATATACTAAGAATTTATATAGCTATTTTTTCCATCTGAATGGCATAAAATTAATTAATGCTGTAGCAGGCAATACTCTCCCCACTGTGGACTGAATTCTGAGACACTGTATTAAAACTGGTTCAAAGATACAAATGCTCTGTGTGAGGTTGCAACACTAATGTTTTCCTGACCATATGCAGATCATGAATATGCTCAATTGGAATAAAAAGACTGATCTTAATGTGTCTCTGTGGAGATTTTCTTTAAATAACCTACTTCAAATATTAGAGAGCATGACTTTCTCCTCTTACTGTAACATATGCAAAATAGGTGCTCCTGATGATCTTTCCTAAATTGCCTTAGATGTATTCCTATCTGTACTATTCATATTAATTGAATATATATTTTTTGTTTTGTTATATTTTTTTTAACTAAAAGCTCCACTGATCCCTGGAATAAGAATGACTTTTTCAGAATATGTGGTTTGGATATTTTTTTTTCTGTTGCCGTTTTTTGTTTGGGTTTTGTTTTCACATTTACTTAGACCAGTATTCCTATTTTGAAGAAAGTATTCCCCTGTCATCACGATCCTGGTTCTGGAAGAAGAATTCTGTTTCTCACACTGGTAAAAGCCCAAGCAAAACAGGTAATGTTAACTTCTTTCATTTGCAAACATTTGCATAGACCATACGTTTAGAAAACTACCAAAATGCACACGGCACCACTATAATGGAGGTGTGGGGTTTTATTAATCATCCACTAAACTTTTTAAACAATAACTCATTGGAACACAGCCTGAGAAAAAAATGTCAGGCTGTCCCACTTGGCTGATAGTATGGATCCCTCCTTTCAGCAGATAAACTGTAGTGCTCATTTGCCCTAGTTGCAGATATGAAACATGTGGAGCTGGGAACACCATCTTAGACTTGACTGAAAATAGCTAAGAGGCCACAAAAATAGGGTTCTGGATTTGAAGTCTCTTGTGCCTTAGACTGGAGGTTGTGGGACTGAGCCACCAGCACATTACTGATACTAGTCTAGCTTTTCTGTAAAGCTAGTCTGTTGTGTCCTAGTTTCAGTCGAGGGTTTCAAACAAATTCTCGACAATTCTGTTTTTATATTTCAAATTGTGGGTGAGGAGGAAAAACAAAATAACATTTGGAAGAGTAGACTTGCTATGTCATACCAATAGCTAGTTTCAGACATGACCTTAGAATGACACTGACTGGCACATCAGATTTGTGATAGACCAAGTATCTTTGGGATTGGAAATCTAGTGGGGTTATTTGCCTTTCCATTCAAGGCTTTAGTGTACACTACAGTAGTCCCTGGCCCAATTGTTTTCATGTGGCAGCTAAACCTTTATGTATTATGATCAAACAATTGTCTGTTAGCAGTCACTGTGCTGCTTGAATGGAAAATTATGACACTATATGAAATAGTACCTGTTTGAGTGACTAAGTGCTCAACTTGCTGCAACTAGCCAACCTAGGTGGGTCCCTAGGTAGTTTTGGGACAGAACATGAATATACCTGCCACCTGTGTGAACATCAGCAATAACATTGCAGTAGTCTGAAAACTGTAAATAACATACCTGTTAAACACATGGCTCCACCTTACCCCAAGGTCAGTTTGAGACTCAATAAATCAGTGACTCCAGCTGTAGAAAAGTGACTAATCTATAAGGTTAAGAATAGTTTAAAGAGGAAGATGTCATACCTCTATTAACAAGCCATACTACTGTTTCAGAATCTAAACCAGAGATATTTTCATGGGGTTTTTCTAACTCCATGAAACTGAACTTGATTACATAGTAGTAAGGAAACAATCCTTAAATCACTTTTCTTTTTCTGCTGCAAAGACGAGAAGAGGGAGACACAAGGGGGGGTTTTGCGAAGTAACTGATTGGAAATACAGTCAGAATCACAGAATGATATGGGGTTGGAAGGGACCTCTGGAGATTATCNGGACACAGTACTCCAGATGGGGTCTCACCAGGGCAGAGTAGAAGGACAAGATTACCTCCCTCTACACACTGGGCTCGCACAATCATCTTTGCTTTGTGGTTAGGAAATTTCAGAACTCAAGAAACAGTTTCCCATAAACTTTGCAGGATTTAACAATGTTAGCTGCATAATAATCACAGAGGTGAGATGCCAGGAGAGAGCTACATTAGTTCAGCTCCTACTGAAGTCAGTGAAAATTGAAGTTACTCAAGGTATTAACTGCTAAACTTTTAATTCTTCAGGATATGCAAGTAAAACCCTCCAATGATCCAAAATCAGGGTCGAAAAAAAAGATATTTTGCTACTGCTTTACTTGTGGGGTTTTTTTTCTGTCTTTTAGATACAATCAAATTAGGCTGTTGAAACAATGATTGCTGTTACTCTGGTTACTTCTGATGGATGATCCAGAATTAAATCAGGACAAAAACTGTGAAATTAGAACTGATTCTTCTGGGGAAAAACAATAACAAAAAGAAACAAAAAACCACCACAAAACAAAAAACAAACCCTAACAAAAAATGTACAAGGAGTGTGTCAGTTTATCAAAATTGGAATTTTGTGTGGGGATTCTGGGATGTTAAACAGAACAGAACATAATTTGTCGTCATCACTAAAGAGAGATCTGCTCCAAAATGTTACTCAAAAAGTTAAGACAAGCACTTCATTTCTCATTCCACTGGAGATTAGGAGGTTGAATATCAGGTTATGCTTCAGTGAG
>VXBW01000706.1:149735-167134 GCA_013400375.1 Thinocorus orbignyianus | reverse complement strand
GATTTTATGCTTTAACTTTCTCATTGCATAGATAAGTTTAAGTGCTTATTACACTTAAGTTGGATGAAAACCATTTCCTTCAGCTTCAATAAGTTTTTGCTCAACTTCGAGCACCAACATCACCTGCATTTCAGGCTAGTTGGAAGCTGTGCTGGTTTTGTCTGGGATAGAGGTAATTTTCTTCATAGCAGCCTGTGTGAGCTAAAGGTTTGTGAACAAAGCACTGTAGGTTTATATATTGCTAAGCAGTGCTTACACAGTGTCAAGGCCGCCTCTGTTTCTCAAACAGTTCCACCAGCAAGTCAGTTGAGGTCAGCTGTCCCAGCTGCATCCCTTTCCAACTGCTTGTGACCCTCCAGCTTACTTGATGGTGGGGTGGGGTTTAAACCATAACAGAAGCTGCCATCTGTATAGGAATGTATTCTTCTGATGTTTCTTTGTCTGATGCTACTGAGAAAATTGATTGGGGAAGCTTAAAATAAGTTTCCAACTGTGGCAATAGAGGGAGGGAAGGATTTACAAAACAGATTGATTTTTTGTTATAGTTCATTCATTGTTATTAAATATATTAAACTGAAATATTACACAATTATCTTAAGATTTTGATGGCCCAAAATCACCAGGGAAAAAAGTAATCTCTAACAGAATACAACAAAGGCTGTGTTTTTTTTATTATTGATAAAAATCTTAATAATTCTCTAATTAAGGCAAGGCAATAGCAAAGGGGCAAGAAATTCTTTGCTGAACTTAGTCTGTCTAAGGGAAATCATAAAACATTTTAATGAAGCCCTGAGAGACATAATATTTGTCCCTAGGAATTTTTGTCAACAGAGATAAACTGTTTTCATGTCTCAAAAAGATTTTAATTTCTATCACATGCAGAACAAAGAAAATAGTATATATTACAGGAAAGAGAATCCAAAGAGAGGAAAAAAATTACTTATCTATCCTGACAAAGCACTAAAAATAAAATTAAATGTCTATCGGCATTACAGCATGCTGTGCTGGCTACAGGTGAATGCATGTTTAAGCTGCACCTTCTCATAGAATGGAGAGTTGCAGTCATTACAGGATACACTGAGGCATGAGCCTAAAACAGCAATCTGAAAAGATCTTTGCAAGACAGAGTAAGTGAGTGGTACTTGTAAGAATTGTTTTGGTGTGCTGTGTTTTGGTGTTCTGTAGTCACCTGCAAGAGATGCCATTCTAAAAAGAAAAGCACCCAGGCAAGAAAGAAGGTAGTTAAATTTCTTTTTTTTTTTCTTATGGGAAAGGAACTCAGGAATACTTTGAAGAAAGTATTACAAAAGAAAAGAGTACTGAGCTTTGCCATGAATGTTATTATCCATTCTATCTGAGAAGAAGGTCAGGTGAAGGTCCTTTACCTTCAGAAAGCAGAACCTCTGCTCAAACTGCGTTTCTGTCTACCAAAGGAAAATATTCTGTCAGCTTCATTAGTATATACAACTTCAACCAGTCCACGTTACTTTCAGTAATTACTTTGGCAACACGATAGTCCTTGGTTACCTCTCTTACTTCTGGAAGTCTAATTTTAAGGCCTTCTCAGTGTGCGTAAGTCAAGATTTCAAAGGCTTTAGGCTTTTTAATACAGTGTTGGCTGGCAGCAAGTAAGTACCAATGGTGAGATTTATAGCTAGGTAGGTGGAAACTCTGTAATTACACAAGTTCAGTTGCTGAATTTATAGTCACCTGGATGTTAATTCCTGTGCATGTGTTCTGATTGCTTCCTGAAAGGCCTCAAGTATTTATCAGAATCAAGTACTTATTTTCTTCCTCGTGTAGGAGTTTATGCCTAGCTCTTCCGTACACCGTGAAGAGCTAGAAAACCAGTGTCTTTCTCTATGGAAGTTATGAGGCTGGTAAGGAAAAAAAATTAAATAGAACACTTTCTGCTAGTAGATCATTTTGATTTATCTGAAATTCAGCAAAAAGCAAAACACCTTGTAGAGATAGTGGAAATTTATCATAAAGAGAGAGCAGACATCTTAAAGATACAGAGACAAAAGCTGGCCCAGAGTTGCTCATAAAGAAATGTGTTTGATATGTACTTTTAGTTAGAAACCACAGAGATTTAGCAGGTTTTATTCAGGGTAGAAGATGCTGAATTCTGGAACCTTTATTTCATGAATCTTTGTGTGTTTGCCAATTCATGTAAGTCTGACAGTCAAACCAAGTTTTAGTCACCAAATCATGTTAGATTTTAAATAACACATAAAGAAAACGCCCAAACCTATGGGTTTGCTCTTATAAATTTCTAAGAAAATCCTTCATGTTTACTTCTAAATTAGCTGTTAGTTTATACTATTTTAATCTTCAGTTAATTTTGAATTGTAATGTTACAAGTCTGGTCTTTTTCATAATATCTGTTCTCAAGTCTCTCAACTGAATACCTCCTCTTAGTTTTTTATTAAGAGTTTCCTTTATTTGTTTTTCTAGAAGCATGGGTGCGAACAGTTATCCATTCAGGCTCTCAAGTCCCTGAAGATTCAGTAAGAATCAGTCCTGAAACTATACCACAGACCTCTACTCGGTCATCTGTCCCTCTTCCAGGCAGTGTTATTGATTATTCAGAGGAGACACAAGAGTATCCTTCATGTGTGATTAAAAGTGTTATGATTGAAGACACACCTGGAGAAGGTAAGCAGTACTTTGTTCCTCAAGTGTTCAGAATGAGAGTGTACTTAGTTGTTTCCCACAAAAGTGCAAATTGGTACCCCATTACTGTATTGTAGTCTCACAGAAGTAGAACTGCATAAGCGTTACAGTTCATATTGTATCATCACTGCTGACATAGCTTGAATATGAGTGAATGTGAGTATGGACCAAGTGGAATAGCTCCTGTTGTGATTCAGTATATAGATCATGGAAGTGGTCCTCAAGCTCTGCATGTGCAAGAGGTGCCTATTGGCTTTATACCCATCAAAATCAAAGCCAGTGTAACAGCACTAAATTAATTATGTCTTCTGTATCTGTTACTCCTTATGTAAGTAGTGAAGCCTACTCAACCCTAAAAGCTGTCAAAAAATACAGTTGTAGCTATTCAGAAACAGTAATGTGGCTGCCTTATCTGTACCATATGCTTTGATTCTAATTCTAAAGGGAGAAATTACTGTGTCCAGCTCCACAGCCCTCAATGTAGAAAGGATGTGGACCTTTTGGAACCGGTCAAGAGGAGGGCCATGAAGATGATCAGAAGACTGGAGCACCTCTCCTATCAAGACAGGCTGAGAGAGTTGGGTCTGTTCAGCCTGGGGAAGAGAAGGCTCCAGGGAGACCTTAGAGCAGACTTCCAGTATCTGAAGGGAGCCTGCAGGAGAGCTGGAGAGGGACTCTTTGTTAAGAAGTGTAGTGACAGGACAAGGGGTAACGGTTTTAAATTGGAAGAGGGGAGATTTAGATTAGATATCAGAAAAAAATTATAACCTGTGAGGGTGGTGAGGCACTGGAACAGGTTGCTCTGGGAAGTTGTTGATGCCCCATCCCTGGAAGTGTTTAAGGCCAGGTTGAATGGGGCTTTGAGCAACCTGGTCTGGTGGGAGGTGTCTCTGCCCATGGCAGGGGGATTGGAACTTGCTGATCTTTAAGGTCCCTTCCAACTCTAACCATTCTATGATTCTGTGAAAGGAGAGATCTCAGGTTTGAGGAAGCCTACATTCTAAAGGGATTAAACTACAAGATACTAAGGTGGTTAGAATGTATTTAGAGAGCCAGTCTGACTGATGACATTGAAGAGAAAGGGAAAGCACTATCAGAAGTATCTCCTTCCCAATATACCAGAGTTCCGTGTGAGTTAACTCTCAAAGAGTAGTGTGAAATGGGACACCAGTAGTTTTGGGAGTCACATTCTCTGTGATAAAAAAAAGATATGTATACTGATTTTTAGCATTCATAAACTAACTTGTACAGTGATGAAAGTAATGAATAGTGGTGGAAATAATGAATTCCAAAAGAAGAATAACTTGATCTGAGGGTACTCATATTTATTTAGTTACAAATTTTATAAATCATCAAAACTGGCTTTTGAAAAACAAAACTTGTGTGGCTGTATGGGAATAGGATCTAACAATTCCATCTAGTAGCTGAATAGACTATATTTTGAAATGGTGGATTCTGTTACAGTATGTCCAATAAAAACAATGTGAAGAGATGGGTATTTGGTTGTAGAAAATACTGCACTCTGGAATTAAATCAACATCACTTCAGAATCTTAGGAAAGGCAGCTATACATTTAAGTTTTCCCAGTGGATGAAATTGCTTAATTTCTAATAATTGTTTCAACCAATTCAAAGAGTCAGAAGACTCTGTTTTCTGTTTCACATCAGAACCCTTGAAGATGTTGCTCATGGTTTGATTTTCTCTAAGCAGAATTCTTGCACTCACCCAAAGTGTTCATTACTATGTCTCATCTAACAATGTGACACACATGCACACACTTTTTTTTTTGGGTTGTTTTTTTTTTTTTTCAAAGATATTGAGCAAAATCCAGTTTGTTTTGTGATTTTTCAGAATAAAATTTTGAAAATATTTTGACTGAAGGTGAAAAATAAGTTTGGAATATAGCCTTTGGATTCAATAGAGTTTCAGAAACAGGTGGAATCATTTAAGTCTAACACAAACATTACATTGTGCTTGTCCTTGTAATGGTCTCAATGATTTCCCAGTCTCTCATTTTTTTGTATCCCTTGTACTCATTTGAAACTCTTTTGGTTCCAGTAAAACCAGTGCATACCGTGTTTAAACCCTGAATTAGTCATCAAAAGAATTCTGAGAACTGCAATGATTTTCACCTGATTTTAGCAATTTTTGTTGACAGGTGAAGAGGGAAACTCGTGGCTGTACAAGCTTGGAATGAATATAAACAAATGGTCATTTTTGAATTCTGTGGTTGGCTGGAGTGGAAACAGAGCTCTCGAGAAAGGTATTCTATAGAAAATATAATTATTGTTTTCTTGAACACATGCATTATATAAATGGGTAGGGTTCTTTTTTTTCTTTTATGTGATCTCAACTTGAACAAAGTTGTGTAGCTTGGATTTATACAAGTCACCATTCTAAGTAGTCAAATCAAACTCTTTTGACCTTATACATGTGTTAGTTGATTATGATATTTAATTAGGAGTTATGATAGTCAAAACAACTTTCCAATAGGAAGTTACCTACTGCATAAAATAACTGACTGAAAAAAACTCTGTTATGTAATGGTATGTTTTAAACAACAAAAAATAAGATAATAAGAAATATTAAAAGTTTATATCATACTCTGATAAAAACTGGGTCTATCAAACAACCTGTAAAAGGTGATTTTGAAAGAGACTTTAAAGTACCCTCTTCTTAGCTGTGTCTTAGCTGTGATAAAAGCATTTTCTTAAGAGGCCATGTATTTCTGCTTGATTTTTTTTTTTACCTACATTTTCATTTATAGTTTTAATGATACGAATATATGTAAGTAATATATATGTAAGTAATTAATATTAGAGTAGTCATGGACAAGTAATTGATAAACCACATAATTATCTCTGATGGTGTTCATGGATCAAAGCTGACACGTCAAAAGTTGCTAAAATTCTTCTCCCAAAGATCGATCAGAAAAAAAAGAAAAAGTGCATTTTAAAACTGTACTTGACATCTCTAACAAAAGTTTTAAAATGTAATATGTATATCTGGTGTTGCTGTGCATTTTAATTCTATGCTTCAAGTTGATAAAGTAATTTATGTCATGCAGAAGATCATCTGAACACATCTGGAGATTGTTCTGATACCAGCCACAAAGCAACTGAGCTGGAGCAATGTACAACCAAAGAAGAAGTGCCATATATTCCATACAAGTTAGCTACGTTATATATAATCAAGGTAAAAAAAAAAACCCAAACAACTAACCAATCAACAAACACATCTATGCCCCCTGAAAAGAAGCCCTGATTTGAATGAATAATGTACAATGCAAAAAATTGCCAATTGAATTGTCTCTTTTCACAAGATCTACTAAATCAATTGTGATAATAGTTTCATCATAAGAATTCAGTTCAAGCAATCCTACTGCTTAGTAGGCCTCTTCTTTGCATTTGGAAGCCTGCACTTAAATTCTGAATATTGACAAAAAAAATACAAACATTAAAATGGAAATGCAATCAGAAGTTAAGATCAAATATTAAGTTGTTTAGTTGTTTCTGTTCCACATAGTTGTCCAAAGACTGAAAAACTGCCTTTTAATTGTATATGGAGAAAACCCTTCCTTCTCATATATTTCTCATCATGTTTCTTGATTGATAGAAGTGGCTTTTGGCTTGCAGTATGATGTTTTGTTGCTATTACAGTATTTCTGCTGCGAGTAACTAGCATAACTTTGGTTATTCCTGCTTAGCCAGTTTGGTTTATGTTTTGCAATATCTGTATGTATATGTATGTCTCTCTGTGTACATATATATATATCCTGATTTACTGGTTTATTTATTCCATTGAATGTGCTCTTGTAGTCTTGTTCTTTTATTATACATCAAAAAAAATTCTATGGTGACTTCTGTGGTACAGGCTATAGACCCCTATGCTAACTGTAAGAATCAAGTTCAAATGCCTGAAGCAACCTAGTTAAGATGACTCAGAGCTCTGTGGGTAATAAAACACATAAACCCACTTGAATCTTTTGAGTCTTCTCCTAGAAGAGGCTTTTCTTGTGTCTTAGCTTTAAATTGTGTCTCTTTAAAATTTCTCTACAAGTCTACAAATAGTTTGTTGGGTTTTTTTAAGGAGGGTAAATAAGATAGTGTTTTTCAGTACCACATTGCTGCCTTGCTACTTTTATATCATTTGAACTTTAAGAGTGTCAGATGGTAGAAATTTTATACACCCAAATTAATTACTTGCAAATGCTCACAAAGATTTAATCTGTCATTATAGATCAATGCTAACAACCACAACTATTTAAAAAGAGTACCTCAGCCACCATGAAAAAATCTGAGATTTTGTTCTTCAGTTTTATTTCAGCTCAACTGCTCACTCACTGCATCATATAAAGCTTAAATGAAGAATTGAAAACAAGGAAATCTCTGGAAAACCCCTAGGTTTTTGTCATTTATGCATAATAATGTTCACTATTGCTGCAATTCCTCCAGTAGTATCTGTCAGTCTCATACACAAGTATCAGTGTTACGTAATTTGACACTGCCACCTACCAGGCAAGTATGTCGAAAGGAAAATGGACAGCAGAAACTGGGATGGGAGAGTGTGGAACTTTCCTTTTGTGACTACTATGAGTTGGATTAGAAACAAAGTGAGTGAAATGGAGTCACTAAGGACCCTGACGCAATTTTGAGCTTAAATGACTCATTTTCAAATAGGAAAAAAGTCATTTTGCTGTTCCTTTACGTGCAGAACTGATTTTATTAGTCATGAAAAATGCCTGTAGTACATCTTAAAGTTATATCAGTTTTTCAGGATTTCAAATTATTTTAATGGAATACACAATGAAATCAAGTGTGTTCTGTAATCAGCTTGTGATATCTAACTCTTAAATGCAAAAAAGCATTTTTCTCTACAGCTTTTTTCCCCATTTCTTCAGTACTAAACCTTACAATAGTGTTTTTCAAGAACTTTAGAGTAGTTATAATGACTTCCATATTTAATTCAGATCACTACAGTAAAAAGAAAGAGTTGGGGATGCAATACTTACACTAGTAAAGAAAATCCATTTCAAGCCATATACAGATTTTTAATCAGTAGCATAACATATTTTCTTGTTGTTGAAGCCTTGAAAGTTTGACTTGAAGTCCTGTTGGCTATTTATCTGTTTTCAAGATCAAACTCTTAAATGTATCGTTTCTGTCATTTCGAGAAATGTACCTCAAAATCGTTTGATGGTACAGCTGGAGTTGCTAGTGCTCTGAGTTTATGTATTTGTTCTGAGTTGATAATTTCCTTCATCCTCTACAGATTGTAAAAGACATGCAGCAAATGAAAAACAGACACATGAAGATAATCAGACAAGTAGACAATATAAGGAAAGAAAACCAGGTAATTATTCTGGAACATTAGCATTGTTATTTTGTCATATCAGGAGTAAAAATGACAGAAGGGATAAAATCTACTTAATTCGTATCTGCATTCAGGTACCTATTCTAAGACTCTAGAAATAATGGCAATATTTCTTTAAATGTATCTGCTCTTACAACTTGATGAAATCTGTTTTTACTCTGTCTCACACAGTTTCAGAGATTTATCTAAACATTCTTTGTTACAAAACTTTTCTCTTAAATACCACCTTCATCTAATGACTGACACCATAATTAGAACACTTGCATTTGTGTAGGTTGTGCCTCTCGGGAATTATCTTATTGTTATGGGCTGTGCCAAGCTGTACCCTTTCCCTCATTGCCAAAGTGGAAAGTTCTACAGCCTCTTCCTCTGTGGGCACTTTCTCC
Organism: Thinocorus orbignyianus; assembly: GCA_013400375.1. Taxonomy (NCBI): domain Eukaryota; kingdom Metazoa; phylum Chordata; class Aves; order Ciconiiformes; family Thinocoridae; genus Thinocorus; species Thinocorus orbignyianus. The sequence goes on along the minus strand of VXBW01000706.1, from coordinate 158,699 downwards.
TCTGCTTTGCATTTAGCTTTGCAATTTTTTGTCGGTATCGTTAATAGCGTAGCAGAATCTCCCCACTCCTGCACGGTTACAAAGAGGATCATGGGGTTCCAGTCTTGTGACTGTAACCCCATAGTCCCTCACTTTCCTTCTGGAAGCATACCTCCATTCCATTAGTCAGTAATAGGAGGAAAGCAGATGGAGGAAAAGACAATGTCACTCCTGTCTACAAAAAGGGATAGAATGAAGACCCAAAAAACTACTGGTCAGTCAGCCTCATATTCATCCCTGAAAAGATGATGGAATAGCTCATTCTAGGCATCATCTCAAAGCATGTGGAGGAAAAGAAAGCTATCAGAAGTAGTCAACAGGGATTCACTAAAGGGGAAATCATGTCTGACTAATCTGATAGTCTTCTACAATAGCATGACTAGATGGATAGATGAGGGGAGGGCAGTGGCTGTTGTCGACCTTGACATAAGCAAGACTTTTGACACCACCTCCCACAGCATCCTCGTAGGTAATCTTAAGTATGGATTAGATGAATGGACAGTGGGCTAGACTGAAAACTGGCTGAAGGACAGAGCTCAGAGGGTGATGATTAGTGGCACAGAATCTAGTTGGAGGTCTGTAACAAGTGGAGTTCCCCCAGGGGTTAGTACTGGGACCAATCCTGTTCAATGTACTTATCAATGACCTGCACGAAGGGGTAAATTGTACTCACAGCGAGTTTGCTGATGTCACAAAACTGGGAGGGGTGGCTGACACATCAGAATGTTGGGCCACCATACAGCAAGACCGTGACAGGCTAGAGAGCTGCACAGAGAAGAACCTAATAAAATTCAACAAGAGCAAGTGTAGGGTGCTGTACATGGGGAGGAATAACCTCATGCACCAGTACAGGTTGGGGGCTGACCTGCTGGAGAGCAGCTCTGTGGAAAAAGACCTGGGAGTCCTGATGGACAAGAGGGTAACCATGAACAAGCAATGTGCCCTTGTGGCCAAGAAGGCAAGTGGCATCCTGGGGTGCGTCAAGAAGAGTGTGACCAGCGGGTTAAGGGAGATTATCCACCCTCTCTAATCTGGAATGGTGCCCAGTGAAAGGACAAAAGGAAATGGACTCAAAGTTCCATCGAAACATGAGGAGGAACTTCTTGACTTTGAGGACAGCAGAGTGCTGGAGCAGGCTGCCCAGAGAGGTAGTGGAGTCTCCGTCTCTGAAGACATTCAAAAGTCACCTGGACACGTTCGTGTGCAATCTGTTCTAGGAGGGCCTGCTTTGTCAGAGTGTTTGCACTAGATGATCTCCAGAGGTCGCTTCCAACCCACATCAGGCTGTAATTCTGTAGTTCTCCCAAAATATGATATTCCCCAAATCGTCCTTGGCCACATTGTTCTGAAACCTTTTCTTGCAGCCACTGAGCATCTTTCTGCTTGTTTGTCAAAACATTCTCCTTTTCCAATCTAGAGTAAAACAGGCAATTAGTTCCCATGCAGATGTATGATTTCCATACACTTAAAGTTTATTCTGGGCAAACAGAAAGAAGAGATTCAGAATTTCCTCTGGAATCCCCAAGGGAGAATAAACAAACTCTTTAAACTAAAACTTCCCTGTATGTAGCGTGTAAAGGCTTGTTGTTCTTTAGTAGGACTTAGTCCTTTTCTCAGATTATTGCACCTGCACAAGCATTGCAATACCTGTGCAAATCCATTTCTGTGCTGCAGCAGGAATATAACCTTTGTAGAGTCACATCTTACACTTTCAATTGATTCTTTAGATTTCTAGGGGCAGAGAGAGAGAAACAGGAAGAATACAGGTGCATGGTAAGAGAGAATTGCCTGCTGGGCACAGGTTCAAACACAGGGACTGTGATGATCTTTCCACATCAAAACTTTTTCATTTTGGCTGCTGTAATGCATTATTAATTAAAAACTCCAAAATAAAGATCATTCCTAGAATCACTGGAAATATCTGTGCTTTTTCAGGTTTCTCATTTATTTCTATTTCTCATAAAATTTTATTCTTTATTTAGATGTTTCCTGTGGCTGAGGGTTTATTTTTTGTTTTACTCACATTGTATTATATAATTCCAAGGTTTTATTTTCTGAGCAAAAGTTAATTCCTTCAAAATTGTTTAGCTATTCTTAGAGTTAATTCATCTCAGAAAGGCTTTGGCTTTTACCTGTGCAGAAAAACAGAAGATAAATTACTTTAGCAGTAAATTTTGTTAAAAATCTGCAGCACGTGGAAATAAAAATTTCTGTGGTCATTAAGAAGTGTTTTCAGACAATAAAAAGCACTCAAGAAAGAGAACCAGACATCACCTGTTGTGGAAACTGTTTTCTTTGTCATGCTTGGCTTTCTTGTTTTCACTCTTTGTTTTCTCAATAATCTTTTGTAATACAGGAGCAGACTATAACTTCTATAAGGAAACAGTATGGTGAGAAAATGAGGATTCTGAAATCCCAGCTAGAAGCTTACCGAGAACTGATGAACAAGAGCAACACACTTTGGCAAGATGCAGTTAAGGTAACTAAGAAGTACGATTTTTACATGGCAGTAAGAACGGCAGGTACTTCCAGAGGGTGCAGGAATCGTCTGTATAAGTAGCATTTTCTTCTTCAGAACACAGTCAAGTGAAGATGGACAGTTTGTAAAATTCATACAAAGCTATGTCTCCTTCTGGAGATGAATAAAGTCTTACACAGTGTGTTTCAATAACAGTCTTCATAGCTTGGCCTGTCTTTATGCCCCTGATGAAAATTCATTGTGGGGCTCTCCCATAATGTCTGCATTTAAGCACTTGGAACTAACTTTGCTTTTATGAAAAAAAGAGTGTAAAGATATTCACAGAATATATGGGATGTGTAATGCTTTTCTGGTGATGAGCAGGTACCAAGTTTTATATTGTTCCTTCTTCTGTTCTGCTACCTATGTAAAGGTTCAGCACATTCACACTTTTGGGGAGGGTCTTTAGAACCAGTTCACCTTTGGTCTCATAATGTCATTGTAAATCAGTCAGTTTTTATTAGTTTTGGGCAAGATTCCCAGTACTTCCCAGTATGGTCCAAATGTTATGACTTCTTAACATGTGTGAAATAAAAATCCCCAGATTGTAGGCTTATTTGAAAAATGAAGAACTGGTATAGAAATTATATTCCCTTTTGCTTTATTCTTCTACCTTCAGAGCCTGAGGGAAAGAAATAAACAACTGATCCAGGAGAAGGAAGATCTCCTTTGCCAATTGAAACAACAAACAGAGAAATGGGAAGAAGAAAAGGTAAAAAAGCTAGTTTGGGTTTTATTTTTGGAGTTAAACGGTGTTTTCATTACCGTTTCCAGTGTGTGCTGTTTCAAGGAGCCTAAGGGAAGTGGAAACCATGCTGTCTGCCTTTAGATATGTGCATCTAAATCAGGTAGGATTGAACTGCTGTGCACCTATATTCCATTTTTATTGAGAGTACTGAGGTAGGTTTTTGGCTTTTAAGCTCCAGTTAATATGACATGCATTTTTTTTGCGATAGTGTACTACTCTTTTCACTAAAAATTATTAGATCGACATTTCCGTCTCTCATTTCATATGTAAAGTTTTTTGAAGAATTTTAAAATCACAGTAGAGCACACTGGTTAATTTTTATTTGCCAGTTAGCATTAGAAATCAATCAAAATCCTTCACCTTATCTAAGCTATTACAACACTTCAATGCAACTTGTTGACCTAGCAGCAAAACTACTTCGCACTGTACTTCCCAGGAAAAAGCGATGTGCTTAAAATTCCTCAGGGTTTCCAAATTTCTCTATAATAATACAACTTCAGTTTACTAAAGTTCTGAGATGGCTGTAGAGGTGAAAAAGAAAGAAAATTGATGGTATTTTAGAGATAGCATTTTTCTGTATAAGGTTCTATTCCATGTAATATGTGCAAGTCTTTCTGTAATTTTGCAAATCTTCAGCATTGCTTTATAACAGCCAGTTTTCATTGCACTGCTCCAAGACACATATTTAGGGACATCCTAGCTAATACTGGGGTGGTAGTGTCTCAGAGCCAGGTACTCTTTTGCATTTATGAACTGAAAGCAGTTTTCTGTGGGATTTCAGAGAGGTCTCAGGGCAGAGTTTTTTATGGGGTGGGTTTTTTTTTTTTTTTCTTCAAATGATATAGCACCACCTTTTGATTTAATGTTTCATAGCACCAGTATTTAAAATAAAGGTTTTCTTTTAACAATGTCTACCATAGTAATATGCTATTCCTGATTGATAAACTGAAAAATCATTGCGTTTACAAATCCTTTGACCTAATTGTTATATTTCAAGGAAATGTAGCAGAAATATTATAATAAAGAGTGAGAAGTTATGAGAATACAATGTTCTAAAGACTGTAGCAAGAAGGAGTACCTTCTATTAGACTAAATAATACTAGCAAGATTTGACACACGCAACCTTTTCTTTATGGCCATCTTAGGTCTATGCTTCCAAAATCTTTGGTTTCTCAATTGTCTCAGGACACTATGATTTTTATCTCTTCTTTAATTCCAGTAAAGTGAAGACATTCTGAAGAAAATTTAAGGATAGGACATCTTTGTACAGGGTCTTGTGAAGAAACTAGAGTCTGAGCAGCATCTGGTTAATTTCTATATTTTCTTTTCTAGTAACAGACAATTACTACACAAGAGTCCATTTGTGTAGGCTGTGCCTATAAGTGGCAACAACTTTAAGTCCCTATTACTGATTATTCTCCCCAAGGAATTATAATTGAACTGGTAACATTTATTTCCTTCTATCTTTTTTCTTCTCTTGCAGGTCTGGATTCTAGAAAATCTGCAGAAAAAAATAGATTATCTTTATACCCAGCACACCTTGAGTGAGTTTTGTATTTTGGACAAAGAATTTCTTGATCTCTCTATTTTCTTTCCTGATTGTTTTTCTGTTTACGCTGAGGTGCATACCAGCTGAAGACAATGCAAGCTTTTCCATTGCAATGCTGTATTATAGGTGGAATAATAAAGGCTGTTGAAGCTACAAATAGTATCAGCCAGGACTCTAAACTCCTAGCATAGCTAGGTATTACAGTCAGGAATGGTTTTTAAGAAGTTTATTTCAGCACTTGTAACTTTCCCTTTAGAAGTTTAAAACAGAAGAAAACATGACCCCTTTAAAATTCTTTGAGTTTTAATTAATAAATGGAATTCTTGATTATTAAAATTTATTAGTTTATTATAAATTCTTGATTTCTAAATGTAAATACTTTGACCTGTAAATATTCTAGGAACTGCATATGAGAGTCTTACATATTTTTCTTACTGTTTTCAATTTAGCTTTGCAGGAACTTCACAACATCGATCTATGTGTGGAAAGACTGTTTGACCTTATAAATTTTCAGACACAAATTCTTCAGCAAAAGTCTGAAAAGACAGAAGGAGAAAAAGCAGATGTGTCAGTGGATATACAACTAAAACCAGAACAAGTGAGCACAAAAATGGAAATATAATTGGTTGTTTTCAGGATTATTGCAGATATTTCAAAGTCAATCAGGCTGGCTCTAGCAAAGGCTGAGGTAAACCATTGGACTAACTGACAGTAAAAGCTGTGTGCAAATATATATGGCTTGAAAATGATAAATTGGTGATAAATTATTAAAATACTACAGTAATGAAATAATTTCTTATTCTCCTGGAATCACAGATAATGTACTATTGTTCTTATTATGATATTAGTATAAATTTTGTACAAAATCTTCTAACAATCTACTTTTTTAAATTATTATTATAAAAAACTATATTCTGAATGTTAGGACCAAGTAGCCCATCCTATTTGGTATTTCTATCTGTTTTTCTCCATTTTTGCTCTCCCTTTCTCATTAAAATCTTGGCAATTTCATACAAAAGGAATGAAAATCTAAATACAGGCTTAGCATGTAAAAGTTATTTTTGTTGCTCCCCAGGTAGCTAATGAAGACATGGACTCTAAATGGTCAATGGAAAAGGGATATCTTTGGCAAGTACACACCATGCTGCAAAAAATACAAGAATATTTACAGAAACGAGAGAAAGAAATCACAGAGCTCCTACAAAGTGAAAGAAGATACAACAAAGCAATGAAACCTCAAATGTCAGTGATACTCTTCTTGAAAGCTCTTGTCAAGAAGGTAAGAAATTGTTTAATGCAAAGATGGAAAAAGATTTATTGGGTTTTCTAAAAATTTCGAGAGTGTGCAGTTTAATTTATTACTGTTATTATCTGTAAAATTGGAAAAGTTATTTTGTATACATTGGTTTAAAGGGTACAGATGAGATTTTTAGAATAATGCATGGAATTAAAGAACCATAAGTACCCACTGAAAGCTTACAGAAAACTGATTAGACCAACTTACTCATTATTTTAAAAGATAAATTAGTAAAGCATGAAAATGGCATTGTAGAAAAAATACGGTTTTCTATCCTTCCAGTTGAAATGCAAACATATGTGCCTACTTTACAGGAAATACAATCTAATTTTTGATCCATGGTAGGTTCACACCTTATATTGTGATGTCCCTGAGGCACAACAGTATATCAATCATCTTATCAGGAAGAACAAGGATTCAAGGACTGATCAGAAAGAAGCCTTTAATAACTCTCAGGCTGATATTCTATGCTATGAAGTTTTTTATGGAAATGAACCCATGGATGACAAAAGGTATATTGGACAGTTAATAAAGATAGAAATAATGCAGAAAAATATTGGGCTGTTTTCATAGAGAGAAAACACTTTTTAAAAAATGCTCTTGCCCTATCCATTTTTGGTGGGGGGGACTGGGAATCAAAGTAGAGTCTAGATTTATATTAAGAAAAACATGGGGAAACATAGAAACACCAGCTACATAAAGCAGGAAAACATTTCAGCTTAGCTGGTTTATGCAGGTTTTATCCAGTACATTATAAAATAGGCTGAAACAAGCTTATTTGGTGAGCCCATGCTACAACAACATTTTTTTCTTCCTACATTTTTACAGGATGTTTGTTCCTCATATTCTTTCTTGTGGTTTAAGTAACTGTTTGTGGGTTGTTTTTTTTTTGTTTGTTCGGTTGGTTTGGTTTGTTTTGGTTTGTTTTGTTTTTATTGACAGGACACAGCTCTCAACGAAGCTTTTCAGAAATCTTGGGAAAGCAAAGTCTGAATTAGAATATGTTGAAACAGCAAAAACTGTGTTTGATTGTATCCAGACAGGGGAAATCCCCAATTGGATTAAAAAGGATTGTCTTTATGTAGTTTTGACAGGTGAGAAATCCTCTTGTCAGATCAGAGAGACCTAATTATCCTCAACCAACTCACTTTTGAATATAGAAAACCACGGTACAGCGGCAAAATCTGCTTAGATGTGTGCTGCTGTAGTGCCATGAAGTATCTCATGAAACACCTTCAGTTACATGCTTTTTAATGAATTACTATATGAATTTTAAAACTGGGTCATGCTTTCTAAATGAATGGTTTCTACATCTATACGCCACTGTTCATCTTTTCTTTTATATATTGTGTCTAAATATCTCAGTGGTTGTCCAAGGTAGAAACACCCAGAATCCCCCCAGATTTGGCAGCCATTCAGTGTATCCAACAACAAACACAAAATTCAGAATGAAGTAACCCCTTTATAACAAAACTTGAAAGTATTCACTGCATTAATTTAACACACTGTGCTCTTTTGTGGGGACTGATTGAAAACCTTTTTCAAATACTTGGATTGCTTTTTCTGTGATTCTGCAACGTAAGACCTGGGTTTGGTGGTATAGGCAAGGAATGGAAAACAGTCATAAGCTTCTGTTTGAGGGAATGACTGCTGCTAATATGCACAATTTCCAGGGTTATATGTTTATTAACTATAACTATGTAATTACTGAAACTCTGCAGAAGACTCTGCAACATGCTATGAGGAGACCGAGCCACTATCCAAAGGAGCTCACGCAGAAGTTTAAAATGAAAGCCAAGGTAACATGTTACAATGTGTCATAGAATCATAGAATTGTCTAGGTTGGAAGGGACCTTTGAGATCATGTAGTCCAACCGTCAACTATAATAAAAACCATCACTAAAGCATGTCTCTAAACACTATGTCAGTCCATTGTTTTAATACCTCCAGGGATGGGGACTCAACCACTTCCCTGGACAGCCCATTCCAGTGCTTGATAACCCTTTCAGAGTAAAAATTTTTTCCTAACATCCAATCTGAACTTCCCCCGGTGTGCAAGTTCAGGCCATTTCCTCTTGTCCTATTGCCTGTGACTTGGGAGAAGAGACCGACCTCCACCTCTCTATAACCTCCTTTCAGATAGTTGTGTAGAGTGATAAGGTATCCCCTCAACCTCCTTTTCTCCAGGCTGAACAATTCCAGTTCCCTCAGCCTCTCATCATAAGACTTATTTTCCAGACCCTTCTCTGGCTTCTCAATAAAAGAGATAATGACACTGGAATCAGGGCCCCATTTTAGAGAGGGACATTGAGAGAAATGTTGAAGCAGAAAAGCTCTTTCTATGGTATCTCTGAAGTGGAAGATTAGATGGAAGACTTCATAGTTCACTAAATATCAGAAAACTCAGACAGGTATTTAAGTGTTTTGATAATTTTGTCCCTTTTAGGAAGTATTTTAAGACGTCTTTTAAAAAGCCAAACAAAAAGCCAGGATTGTGATAACCTGAAAGAGTCTTTGACTGAACAAAGAAATCTTTGAGTAAAATGCATATAGATCTGCTTACAAGTACGTGGGTTACATCTCACTAAGCTTTTGCTATCTAAAATGGGGCATTTAACGTGTGTCTAAAAGCAATATACGTAGAGAAGTGGCTCCAAATTGTTACTGTCCTTCCCTGAAGCACAAGACTCCAAAATTAACTTTACTGTCTCAGTTCAAAATACTGTTCAATGGCTATTTTAAAGTTCTAGCTCTTGTAACACAGTAAGTGTTTTGACTCTTTGCCCTTTCTCTTTCCTTTAGTAAAAATTAAA
>VXBW01000706.1:126586-140048 GCA_013400375.1 Thinocorus orbignyianus | reverse complement strand
TTTGTCAGGAAGTCTAGTGATAGGATAAGGGGTAATGGTTTTATATTGGAAGAGGGGAGATTTAGATTAGATATTAGGAAGAAGTTCTTTCCTGTGAGGGTGGTGAGGCACTGGAACAGGATGCCCAGACAACTTGTTGATGCCCCATCCATGGAAGTGTTTAAGGCCAGGTTGGAAGGGGCTTTGAGCAACCTGGTCTAGGGAGAGGTGTCCCTGCCCATGGCAGGGCGGATGGAACTTGCTGATCTTTAAGGTCCCTTCCAACTCTAACCATTCTATGATTCTATGAACTATAGATATATGTAGGATTAAGACACAAGAAAAATTGAATAATCAGATTCCTGCACTATCGATACTAGTCTCATAACTAAGAATGTAAGACAACCTAAGTTTTCATCTTCCAAAAGCATGCCTTTGTTAAACCTGATCATGCTATATCTTCAAGGATTCCTGTTTTCTTTATATTAATATTTGAAAAATTTTGTCTAATCACTTATCTGTGAAAGTTACATATGATGCATTCCCAAGCATACCATAAATGAAAGTTACAGTGTAAGGCATTGAACACCTGTCTTCAAATCTGGCTAGCTTCTTCCACCCAGCATTTTCATCTGGTTGTGGCAAATTAAAGATTAATGCTGCTGAAAAAGATAAAAGGTGTGTTCATACATACAAAATATGCACTGCAACTAGAAAACACCTGGCACAACTAGTGCAGAATTGTAGCACAAAGCTGCCTCAAGAAATGTAATCTTTCCCTGTCTAAAAATCAGTGTAAGAAAAATGATAAAGCACCACAAAAATCTGAGTATTTCTTTGCATACAAAATCTGTGCTACCATGGTTTCTATCTTTTGCAATGTTTTCCGTTTTAAAATGCACAGTTTCATTTAAACTGTATGGAAATAAGACTAAACATATGTTCAACTTTACAATTCCAGTTTCTCTCTGGCCAGAAAAGAAGATTGCAGATGGATGTGGGAATAGATTGGATTCTTTATTCTGATCCAGCTGGAATACTGGATGATAGTCTAACTCCCTTACTTATGTTGACTATACTCTTTATGTCTACCTACAGAATAAATAATAATAAAATAAATTAAAAAAAAAAAAGGAATCGTATTTTTGTAACTGTAGGTGGGATCCACAGAGCCACAAAAGCACCCTTATGTGGACTAGCTTTACCTCTGGAGTCTTACAAAACTGTCAGCTTTTCTCCATTGACTACAAGGTAAATGAGGCACAAATCATATTGTATCTATGCATAAAGCATTTTTGTACAGACAAATTTTCAGATCAATTACTCATTTCTTGTATAGTTTTCTGGGATTTGGGGAAATAATTAGATTAAACACCAGAACAATCCAATTGTAGCTGCATCAAAACCTATAAAATTAAGCACTATATTTTACCCTACATGTGTAACTACAATTATTCTGTAAAAAAGATTTCATTGCCGTAGTGCCTGCTTTTGTCCTAATGAGACAGAAATCAGTGTCCTGCGTGCAAAACAAATATTATCACATAATAACAGAAAAGTAAAAAAGTTTAAATTTTATGGACACATATAATACCTGTGTAATGCAAATAAGGAAGAGGAGGAGAATTTTCTCCTTTTAAATGTCTATATGGCTATCTTTACTATTCTGGATTGAATGTACTGATATAACTAAAATAAGTAGCTTTGAACAAGCTTTTTAAATTGAAACATGCTCTTAATAGGGGATACAGTGTTCTACATATCTGAAAAGTAACTTTGATGATGGATTCCTATATTGCAACTGTATTAAAATTGCACTTGCAATTCGAGTGGTTAACAGCATAGTTGAGCAGCTGATAGCGTTTTTAAAAAGTTAAAAGAAAAATTCAGAAATTACTTACATGCACAACCTGTTTGTAAGTTTTATGTGCAAAAAATTTGTCAGAATTCATTCGGATGCAGAAATACAGAAAAACTCTTATAGAATAACTTTATATGCCACAGAAGCATATTTATGATTCCGATGATTAATTAAAATGGCATTAAGCATCATCTTACAGTGAAAGACAACAAACTATTACTGTTGAAAAGAAGTTACAGAATTATTTCTTCAAGAAAAGTTGTCCTTTTTTTGTTTTGTTTTAAAATGTCATTTTAGTGGCTATAATAAATAATGTACTGGAGTACATAGAAACAGTGCAATAACATATAAGCTAAGAAGTAAGTTTATTTTTAAAACATATTTTATAGTATAGAGACACCAACTGAAGGCAATTATGTTTGATTTATGATATTTCCTGATCTCTTTCTATGACCACATGAGCTGCCTTCTGGATAGGGGGAAGGCTGTGAACGTTGTCTACCTGGACTTTGGTAAGGCCTCTGCCGCAGCATTCTCCTGGGGAATCCAGCAAGTCATGGAATAGACAAGTCTACTCTCCACTGGGTAAAAATCTGGCTGGATGACCAAGTCCAGAGACCTGTGATTAACGGAGTGAAATCTTGTTGGTGGCCGGTCATGAGTAGTATCCCTCTTGTTAAATATCTTTATTGATGATCTCTCTGAGGGGATTGAGTGCACCCTCAGTAAGTTTGCAGGAGACAAACACCAGATTAGATGGGAGTGTTGATCTGCCTGAGGGTAGGAAAGCTCTACAGAGGGACCTGGACAGATTGGATCGATGGGCCAAGGCCAACAGGATGATGTTCAACAAGGCCAAGTGCGGGTCCTGCATTTCTCTCACAACAACCCCAGGCTTGGGGCAGAGTGGCTGGAGCTGTTGGTGGACAGCCTGCTTAACGTNCAGGTAGTTGTAGAGAGCAATAAGGTCTCCCCTCAGTCTCCTCTTCCTCAGACTGAACAACCCCAGCTCCCTCAGCCTCTCCTCATAAGACAGTACTACAGGCAGAAAAGGATCTGGGGTTGCTGGTGAATAGCCGTCTTAACATAAGCCAGCAGTGTGCCTAGGCGGCCAAGAAGCCAACACCATCATAGCCTGTATCAGGAATAGTGTGGCCAGCAGGAGTAAGGAAGTGACCGTGACTCTGCACTTGGTTCTGATGAGGTCTCACCTTGAGTACTGCATTCAGTTCTGGGCCCCTCACTACAAGAAGGACACTGAGGTACTGGAGTTCGTCCAGAGGAGAGCTACTAAGCTGGTGAGGGGTCTAGAGAATAAGTCGTACGAGGAGAGGCTGAGGGAACTGGGCATGTTTAGTTTGGAGAAGAAGAGGCTGAGGGGAGACCTCATTGCCCTCTACAGCTGCCTGAAAGGAGGTTGTAGAGAGGTGGATGTTGCCCTCTTCTCCCAAGTGAATAATTTCACTGTAATTTCATGAATTGTTAATTAGAACTGTATTGAGAATTCAAGAAAAGATTAAAACAAAGTTTGTATCAGATGTTCAGGAATGAATCATATTGCCATTACAATAGGTTTTTACAGTTTCCATTAATTAGCATGAAATAGGGCTCAACATTTTTATTTCACCGTTTCTTTACATCATAAGCTATTGATACCATGACAGATAATATTACTAATTTGCTGAACAGTCAAACTGCTCACAGTCTTTAAAAGAGCAGTTGCTAGTAATGAAACGTAGCACTGCAGACTGTTTTCACAGCAAATTTTGCCAGGCATTTCATGTGAATTGCCATAATTTAATTGCCTTCTTCTTTACCTTGTCTTTCAAAGGGTCAAACATGTAGCAGTTTATAAGCCTTTAAATTCGCGATTTCCTTTAAAGGTAATTCTCTGTTAGATGGAGATAGGTTAAAATTAGATGCCTAACAGTGCAGTGCTAAATGTTTAATGGTTAAAGTAATGGAAATTCACATTGCTTTTTTCCCTCTCTGAACTTTCTTCAGCTGCAAATGAAGAGAAAACCTCACTGTAACAACCAATAGCATAAGCACTTGCAATCTCATTAGTGTAGATAGGAATTATGCCATAGATATCAGTCTAGGAAGGACCCAGACCTCCTAAGTGGTGCTTGAATCTTTCCATTTCCCCATGTGAACCAAACAGTGAATTAGTGTTTCCTAGAATATATTTAATTTTGATTGAATATGACAGCTCTGGACAGAGAATTGAGGAGTTTTGAGATCTAAAGGATAATAGGGGTGCTGGGACCCAATCAACCCTTCTGTCAGCCTTTCAAAAGTTTTCCAATTATGTGTGTTTTTCAGATTGTATGTGTGCTGTTCTAAACTTCAGCTGAAATTCTCATTGCTGTGAGTGGGAGCTACAAGCATATGTCATTAGCAGGACTGTAAGTAGGATAATGCATTTCATGCATTGTCTACTATGGGGGCTTTTTGCCCATGTTCTGTGTGTAGATGATTCCACATTGAATACTGATCCTATAGAATTTAAACTTCAAGAAATGATTTGGTTTGAATCCTGATGCATACTGTCATAAAATTTGTACCTGCTGAGTTCTGAAACAAGGGCCAAATTAATTTGGGATATTTAAAAAATAATCCAGATGCATTATTACAAAACATATTCTGCGGTATTATTTCTTCTAGCTCAGGACCATCCAGTTTCCTGTGGTTCCAGATACTCCCTATTTCCCAGTATGCTCTTGCTTTCTCTGTTTGCACGGTAATATTGAAAAGTTGAGCTTTTTGAAATTAAGAAGCACTACTTTGGAAGAAAACATTTACAGACACCAGGAACAGAATCTGTGTTACTGTCAGCTTTTTTTTGTGTGTGAAAGTAGGTTTAACAGGTAAAACCTCTGTTTTTCCCAAATGTAAACATCAAACTCAAATATTCAGAACTACATGCTTCTTCCAGCCTGCAGATAAAACATGCTATTTTTTGCCACTGTGATTATTATACTGCTTGTTGCACAAACTAGCAGACAAAGAAGGGAGAATTTAATATTTGATATTTTGTATTCCTCTGAATTTGCTTAAGGTGAATATTGCTTTCTTAACAAGAGAAAAGATACATTCCATAAGTTGAGAATCTAACAGCTTCCAGCTTTGGAGAGACTTCAGCAAGTAGCCAGGCTAAGCAAAAAGACAAAATCAGAAGATATTTGTGTTTTGGAAAAGAAATTTGCTAATTAATCAGATCTTTAAATGTAAATAATAATAATAATAAAAAAATTAATGTCATTAGAAGGATGGCTTTTCTTGACTTGAAACCTTTTTCTGTTTTACAATCTCTGCATATTCCCAAGATGCCCATTCACCTGAACATTTAAAATTAGCTTTGACTAATTTTTGAAGGTAAAGAAACAGTAAAAAGAATTAATTTTCATCAGTGCTAGCTGAAAAATAATAGCTCTGACAAGGATATATTTCTTATCCATTTTCTGTTTTTGTCCTTTACTTTATCTAAGGATACTGGAACATGCTAAAACATTAAAGTGCTTCTGCTATGCTTTCTCATGCTTTCTAATAGTGAGGGGAGGAAGAATAGGGGGAGAAACTGAAGACAGCAGTAATTGACAAAACAATAAAGAAAATTGTACTGTTTTGAAGTAAAAGCATACCTACCCCAAATATGTCATTAGCAGGGGAAACAATCTGCTCATTTGTCAGCATAACTTCACCACATTTTCTTTTTTAGCCATCAAATAACGCAACCGGAGTATCAGTAATATCTCAAATGCAGTTTTACAAAGCAATATGTTCATTGTCTGTTTGTTCTTCAGAATTTAATGTAGGATGGATATATAAAAAGTCCCCTTGCCTTTAAATAGGAGATGATAAATTTGTCAATGCTGGAACCCTACAACTCCTTGATAAAGTGAAGGGGAAAAAAAAAAATCACATTGTAATTTTTGTTATTTGAAATCAAGGGTTTCTTGAAGAATTAAAAAGATAAAATCTTCTCACCTCATCAGTGTTCCTGAATTGTTTTGTTCATTAAATGTTTTCTTGTTTTGAACAGGATTGAAGACATGTCTCAGTTTATTGTCAGGAAGATGATGAGAAACAGGGAAAAGGTCTGCAGTATTGCTACAACTGAAGGTCTTCATGACCTGAAGATCTGTGTGATTGACTTGAACTGTGGGGAACTATTTGTGATTCTGGTGGTACCTTTTTATAAACCACAGGTTACAGACGTCACTTGCTAAATATCTGCTGAGGAATCTAGCTAATCAAAGCTCTTTTCAGTCAGAGAAAAGCTATGAAGATCCAACTGGCCAACAGAGCTTTCTCCTTAAATTTCTAAAGTCTGCTTAAACGTGTCAATGCTATGAGAAATACCACCGACGTGAATGCCGGGTTTGTTTGACACGTGTCCATATTTCTCCCTTGATTATGTTAATGTTATAAGAGGATCTTCTCCAAGGTGCAGCACGTTTCCAGTAATCAGCAAGCTGGTTGCATGCAGAAACATATTCATCCTTTTCGTACCTGTCCTTTTGCACTTTATAGCGACAAATAGACTTGAAAATACAAGCAACCCTGTCATCTCATAACTGATCAGCAGTTCTGTGAACATTTCTGTGTATCATAGATTCTGAAATGTAAAAACTATTCAACACAGTGTGTGTCATGGCACACACAGACTAGCTAAGAAGCATTTATGTTTCTCTGAGAAGTAAAATGAAAACCTATCTATTGGAGGCATTAATNGTAAATGCAACAGAAGCTGTCATTAAATACAGGTTTATTACAGATTTCAAGCAATAGTTGGATTTGCGGATATTATCTCTTTCTTTCATTTTTATCAGGTGAAAAATTGCATCATTATAGAGGCACTACGAAAGAAAAAAAAAAGAGATCCTTGGTCAGTAATACATTTGTAAGAATCTTCATCTGCCCAGTCTAAGGATATTGCTGATGAGACACAATATTCATTAAAAAATGAACAATTTGCTTGAACCTTTTCCATTGTATAACTCTCAAATGTACATCAAAAGCATGTCTGCTCCTATAGATAATTGTTGCCAAAAATGTATACTACATATTATTTTTTCTCTTTTTTTTTTTTTAGTTAAATGAATTATTGTTCCTCTTAGTACTGTTGACAATTTTATTACCATCATATTATCTTGCTTATCAAAACCATATGGAGCGCATGCTAGTTGTATCAGGTTTTGTTATTATTATATGATAGTTCCGTTAAAAAAATGAAACTTTTAAAATAGCATGCCGTTACAGACTTGAATTTTAACAAATATCAACCAAACACAAGTTCCTCAAACATCCTTTTTTTCCCCCCAACTGAATGAATAATTTCTGTATAAACATTTCTTAGTTAGTATACCAGCATATAACAAGTAAAATTACATAATTTTATAACATTGAAGTATAATCAATAGCTTGTCCAGAGAAACAAGTTATTAAAAACAAATAATTGTAGAAATATGAATAATTTATGCATATATACACAATTGTTTACATGAACAGCTTAGTCTTACCCAGTTTAATCCCTGAAGAAATTCAGTATTTAAGGTACAGTCTGTATTCTCTTTGCAAACTACGATTATTAATTTTTAAAGAGTGGAAATTTGTCAGTCCTGATTTTGTTCTGCTTCTTTTACAGAAGTAGACTTGGTTAGTAAATAATTCCTTTTCAGAATTTGAGGGAGACGGTATGTTGATTCGTTGCATTGATGGAAAATATCTTGATATTTACAGCCAGTTCTTTCAGAGCTTCTGTGGCCATTTGGGGCTAAAATGAAGTATTTTCAAACACTATTCTGCTCCTAAATTTTAGGGGAGGAGAAAAAGGGAGGAGCTGGTGATGCCAGAGAAACCATAGAACAGAGCAGTAAATTACAGAGCGTTCAGGCTGTAGTTCAGACAGCTCTTTGCAAAATAGAAATATGCTTTGCAAAGAGTTCCAAAAAACAGTTTAAACTGCTACTAAATCAGGACTCACATTGGCTGTATGATTATCATCTGTCCTGTGTGCTGCATTTCTTCTACAATCTCTCTTCTCTGAGAAGCAGTAAGTTTTGTTTGCATCAGAATTTGCCACTTTCTATCCCTTTTCCACGGAGTCTGATTTGTTACCATTTTAATGACACCTAGGTGAGAACTCTCAACTCCCTGAGAAGTGCATCATGATCAGTGCAGTATCATTTCCACCCGGTTAAACATCAGAGTAAAGACAAGTAATACATACAGCCTGAAAACAGAAGTCTTACTGGATATGCCAGGAACACTACAGATTAAAGTTGTAAAAGTTTGCTGTTTTTCTCTAGAAAAGATCATTGCTACCCTTAGGGAAACAGCAACTGAGTTACCAAAATTTTGGGAAAATACCACAGATAGGGAATTTTATTTCCCTTTGCCATATGTATTCAACTTAAGTGTCCCCTCAGTTCAGAGTGCTGTGTTCCACCTTCACCTGCACTGGATGCATATCTAAGTAACATACTGCTTTACAAAAATTATTCTAAACAAGTGAACCATATTAAACTTTCCTTCCCTCACAGAAAGAATCAAAATATACACTAATATATTTCCTTGTTTAGTTTGTTCATTTTTTCCACCCTGTATTTAAAAGAATATTGATTGTCAAGAATCTCGTCTAAATGCTTAGTAAGTCAATTTACAGGCATAGAGCATATGCAAAAAGAAGGCATGCTAAAAGAACTACAAAGACCCAGGGATTCTTTCCAGCAACTGAGCTATGCACAGCATGTGTGAGCTGAAATCAATGCCAAGGATCACTGGAGGTAAGAAGATAGCCTAGCCTCTAGCACCTAAAAAGTCCATTGGTTTGAATGCTGTTCTGTCTGAATACATGTTTTAAACTCTTGACATTGAACTTGGGGTGATTTTAAATTGGGCACAAGTGAAATTTGTGCTCGTAGTTTACCTTTATGGCAGAAAACCAAAATAACCTATCTTTCAAACCATAAGGTAGATCTCAACCTGTGCTTGATGCCTGATTAAACCACAGCCTGTTCCTCCTGGGATAACCCAATGTGTATCCAGCTGCAGATAGTTCCCACATTCAGAAAGGGTATGGCTCCCTCTCATGTCAGGTTTTTTGTACTTCATTAGGAATGAACAAGTGGTGTGTACCTTCACATTTTAATCACTCAAGTTTGAAAGTTAACACACTCACCCAGTGTCTGTGCACATGTATCCCACTAAGCAGCAAAACCTTTTATTTAAAATAAAAACAGCCAAGAATGAGATATCACCCCCCATTTATCCATTGCCTATGGGAAAAATTTACCAAGGGTGACATTCCTTAAAACAGAGGCAAAAGGTGCCTCTGGTTAGAGGAAGACCCTTGCAAATTCTGTGGTTCCATTAGGTCTAAATGAGTTCCTTCCTATCAGCACCTGTATTTAGAGCCATTCAGACTGTAATTGATAATCAGTACTGTCCCTTCAGTGGAGTCACTCTGACTATATAGCAAATATATGTCTCCACGGGAAAAGTTTGGGCTCTTCTAGTTTGAATCCCCCATCAGTTTTCATTTGTGCAGATGTATATAAATAAGTAAGTCTTGCCAGTGAAATTTCATATGGCACCTTGTGTCTTTTAGAGAATAGAAAATTTAGTATAAGGTCAGCAACCTTATCCAGGCACATCTTTGCTAAATCACAAACACCAAGAAATAATTTAACAGTGACCAAATAATGAAACTCTCTGGTTGTAAGTTCAGCTGATACAGCTTTTAATGCATGTAGTAATTCCCTGTCACAACAGTAGGCATGGCTGGTTGGAAGCTGTGACTTTAGGCCTCTTGTCTACCACCTTATCGGTGCTTTTCATGAAGCAACGCAGGTTACAACACACCCCAGAGCAGGGCCACTAAGCTATGAGGAGTTATTAAGTGAAGGTTAGGGAGGTATCCTCCTGCTGCCTTCAGCTAACCCATGAGATGTCACAGAGCAAATGGATCCAGACCCTTCTCAGAGGTGCTCAGCAAGAGGATCAGAGGTAACAGAAACAGATTAAATTCCAGCTAGATTTTAGAACAAAATTTCACAGCAAGGTGGTCAGTGGCCGGGCCCCTGCAGATGTAGTGCAATCTCCATCCTTGGAGATATTCTGAACTCAGTCAGATGGGGTCTCAGTGAGCCCTCAGTGAGCCCTTCTATTGGCAAAGGCTTGAACTCAGCTTCCAGAGGTACTTTCAGACTGCAGTTACTGTGCAGTACTCTGAAGTAAAATTCCTTCGGGTGCAACTGAATCCAGTATTGTTAGGTGCAGCCATTGAAAACCCTCAACAAAGACATCCCCAAAAGTCTGAGGCATTTAAAAAGGAAAAAAGACCTTCAAATTGTTTTCACTATAAATTTTGCTTTTCTATTTTCATAAAATTTTGAAAGTTCAACTTTGTAAACTTTCTGTTCTTTTTGATACAGTTAAAATGCCTTAATATTCTCTGATGACATGATTTTGCAAATATCGCTGTAAGAAAAGATTATTCAGACAGGAAAGTATCGTCACAATAAAATAAATGCAATTGACCTTCCCCTTCCCTTCCCTACCCTTTCTTTCTTTTTGATTATAATCCTGTNATATCGCCATTTTGACTTTCTATTAAGTTACAAATACATAGAACATTTGTAGGAACAATGTATTTGATGATGATGATGTGTGACTATAACTGGAAAAGAAGAGCAGGAGATTGTAGGTTAAGTATTGCAGCTAACATATAAGCAGCAGTCACTTTTTTTTTTTTGCCTTTTTTTTTTTTTTTCTTTTTTTTTTTTTTTTTTTTTGCATTTGTTTGTTTGTTGTTTGTTTGGGTTGGATTTCGTTTTTTGGTTTTGTGGTTTTTCTTTTGTTTTTTAATTGGCCTGCCACACTTTTAATGCTTTCTTTGCTATTTCCTTTTCAGTGTTAGATGAAAACAGTCAATATTCCTTTTCTTCTTGCCTTTAGCTAAGATAACTATGACTTGCCCTTTTCTATAGCACAGTCATACTATTTTCTCACCCATATTTCTGTTTCCTCACATCCCATGTGTTGCTTCTACTGATGCAAGAATAAAAATAGATCATGAGAAAATCTCCAAACCACTGTCCTGATACTGAGGCATTTTTTTCTGTTGTTTTAAAAAGCGCAGAAGGATCATTATATTGGATTAGTAATACTGAAGGATGAAGTTCATGAGATAATCCTACAAGTCAGGAGACAACACTAGTTCAGTGTGAAAAAGCATTTTGGGCTGCCAGTTCTGTTGAAGTTACTGATAAAAATCTGTATTACATATTTTGGATCAGTTTGTCATCCATCTTGCTCCTTGATATGATAGATAAAATACTTTCAGTTGAATCTTAGTAGTATTTATCATTTACATTAGGAAAGTGCAATCAACTATTAGTCTGATTCAGCAAGTTTAAACAGTATTTACATGTAAAAATATTGTTCTAATCCAACAGACACTCATGTTTGTATTTAACTGTATTTCTAGAATATGTAGTGCATGGTAGGAATAAAATAAACGTATTTATTTTCCTGAATTTTGTCTAACACTCATGATTTTATGGATAAGAAAAATACAAGGCCAAAACACAATGTCCCAGAATATTTGGTACTGATAGCAACAGTGACAAGAGTTGAAGATAGTAAGTACATAAAACTTCACAGACTCTGAGATCATGTCAGAGCAGTCTGTGCCATTACTGACAGATAACTGTTCATATTGATGCATAGTTGCTATTTCTTCAGCTTCTTTGTGCTGACTGGCGAGCATCTTGATTGATAAACTCACTTCCTGTTTATTTTCTCTGGAAAATCATGAAGAGTTAGCAGATCCTTAGAATTCAACATTTATTTTTTTATTTCACTCATGTTTTCCAGTAGGCGGAAAACCTGAAGACAGAAGCAGGACTGCTACAAAGCCATTCCTTGACCATACCTAAAAAAAACGTGGATGTGCTATTCCCCTCAGAATTTAAGTAATCATTCTTCCACTCATAATCCCTTGCCTTTTTTTTTTTTTTTTTTTTTTTTTTCGTTTTTTTTTCCCCNTTTGTCAGTATTTTATCCCCAATCTTTTTCTTAGTTCTCCCTCTGGAAGACATACTAGATTACTAGGTTAATCTGACTGAGATGGTAATATCCTTGTCCCAAAACTCCCTTAAATAATGCCTCAGCTACTACATTTTCCGATCAGTGTTTAGGTCACTTTTACTCAGTTTCCACTCACACTTCTCCATGTGTTTGGAGTGTGCTGGTTTTCACTGTTTCAACCATCTGTTCTCACAACTAAGCTTTATTGTTTCTTCCATTTACTGTGTGCAAAAGGCATGATTACATAGCCCTGTGACTTTTCACTCAGCCTTTTTACACAATAAACCTATATCCCCTTTTATTCCTTGCATTTGTCCATAAATTCCTTATTACTAACTTTCCTGAAGTTAATAAACTCTATTAATTAATCCTCCTGTCATGGGCAAGACATACAGTACTCTGTTTTCAAATTTTATATTGTTGGGTCNGTTACCCTTCGTATTCTTAGAGATGGTTGGGTAAAAAAAAAAAAAAAAAAAAAAAAAAAAAAAAACCACAAAAAATTCAGAAAAGCTAGTTGAATTTTTCATTTTCTTATCATCAAAAGACTAAAATTTACTTAGAAGAAATGTGAATTCTTAATTGTATTTCTAAAGAGTAGGTAGCTAATTGTCCCAGACATAACAAAAAAATCATCATTTGTTAGTAAAGAAGAGATATGAACTGAATTCCTTACCCTTATTGATGTAGCATTTTTTTCCCTATTCCTTTATGATAATTACCACTCTAAAGACTTTTATGTGGATACTATTTATTCATCCTATACCTACATAGCAATGCTGGATCAATGGTTGTTACCTGCACTTGTTGCACCTCAAGTGGGAGCTGAAGAATCTGTCTTAAAATTAATTGTAAACCTTAACTATTCCCCAACAGTGACAACCGCTAGTAATCATTGGAGTGATCACTATGTCCTGCAGAGAAAAGTCATTTTAACAGCTCTATGTCTGTGTTCATTTAATATCCCAAAATGAAAATAACATGTTTGCAGGAAGGTGAAGATGATTTTGCGCTTGTACTCCACGTCTCAACTTCAAAGCAACCGGATCACCACCACAAACCAAAACCTTTGATATTTTCTTTCAGGAATCTGCTTGCAGTTCCCTCACTCAAAAGTGAACACCAAAAGAATTGCCTTGAGTGAGACATTTTGTCATGGTTCAGGTCGAATTGGCCAATTACAAGCAACAGATGCTTTCCTCCTCCTTCTTCCTCCAAGGGTCAGAGGAGGAGAGAGAATGAGTTTATAAGGAACTGAACTACTTAAATGAAATAATAATAATAATGATAATAATAATGATGATGATGATGATGATAATAATAATAATAATAATAATAAAGGAAATAAGTAGACATAATATATACAAAACTGTATCAGTTTTCTGCTGTTTTTCAGCAGAGTTAGAAGAACTTCAGAGTTAGAAGAGGCCTAACTAAGAAATAAAATTACTGAACAGAAATTTAGTTCTTTACCTCAAACCAGGACACATGTAGCATATCAATCTTAGTAACCTATCTAAGGGA
>VXBW01000706.1:112236-126136 GCA_013400375.1 Thinocorus orbignyianus | reverse complement strand
GGGATGCCAATCAACTCCTGTGCTGCTGGTGGGTCCCACCATTGCTTACAGAGGTATATTCTGTAAAAAGTGTTGGGAAAGTAACTGTTAATTTTAGATGTTGAATAGTCCTTGCAGTTGTAATGTGATAAGTTTCCAGCTTATTCAAATAGTTGTTAATTTTTTTCTTCTTATTAAAAGTTAAGTGGGTGAATGGCACTCAATTTATCGAAAGATTATAGAGAAGACTTAAAAGATTATAGAGACTATGAGAAACTAGACAGAAAACTTTTTCATAAAAAGTCCAGTCCTCGAAGTTAAATAATTCTGAAGTAAGGGCTAAATATTTGTAAATAAGTACTTCTTTGTCATACGAAAAAAAAAAAATTAAAAGTTAAAACATCTGTGGTGAAGTAGAATATGTACAAAATTCATATTAAAGTAAACTTGGTTTGGGAATAGCAGTGTTCCAGAAGCAATCCCTTTGGGTACAACTACATGGCCAAAGAGCTCTCTCATTTGTTGGAAGATCTTTGTCCACTACACTTGTTAGTTTGTTTTCAGTTTCTCTTCTGAAGCAAACTACTGAGCTCCTTCTGTCACGAAATCCAGGCGGGATCTTCAGGGAAAAAACTTATAAAATTGTGAAGAAACTGCATTTTCACCACAATCTTAGCGGGCTTCATTCTTTCATGGCATCTGTCTGTGCCACGGATACTCTTGGAGAAGAGGGGAACAGCTTCACATAATTTCAAAAAGTTTGGACTGAAACTGCATGTATAGAAAATGGCACCTTAAGGGCGTAGTGGAGTCACCCATAGTGTGGATTGAGCCTTTCTGCACTTCAAAGGCTAATAATCTAAAACGCATTCTGTATTATTCAATCTGAGGGGTCAAGGTTTCTCTGGAACAGATGACAAAGGACATCATGACACAGTGGTTAGGAGGTTTGGGGCTTTGTGGATTTTATTATCAGTAGTGTAGTGTGAATTGCTACATTCTGTCTTCAGTAAGAATAAACAATGGAATGCAAATTGTAGATGTTGGGAAAAAAAACAGGCAGGAGTGAGAATACTGCAAGTTCGTTACACACAAACTTGGTTAAATAGAAATACTGGTCCTCCTGACTGAAGTCTCAAGGACCAGGGTTTTCAAAATTTTAAACAGCCTCATATACTATCTCAAGTCTTACAAGGGTTTTGGAGATACACCATGGAAGTCTGAGCACTCCAGCAAGCCAGCAGTCCAGAGTCCAGGTAGAATTTTCTTCTTCTTCTTGCCTTGGTAAAACAGCATTTTGATTGATATTCTTTGTTTTGACAAAAATAATAATAAAAAAAGAATAAATAAAGAAATTCTTTAATGGGCCAGTGCAGTGCTGTGAGGAGAACTCTGTAGCAGGAATTTTGCTTCAGGCTAAGTTCTACCCCCCAAACTAGAAATGCAACTCTAATGTTTCTGAAGGCATGGCATACTTCTTTCCGAGTATTCAGACAGACCCTTGCCAAACATGACTCCTTAACTTCTTATTATGGATCTCTAAATATTAGTGTACTATGCTGGAACTGCATGCTGGAAATG
Source organism: Thinocorus orbignyianus (assembly GCA_013400375.1). Classification (NCBI taxonomy): domain Eukaryota; kingdom Metazoa; phylum Chordata; class Aves; order Ciconiiformes; family Thinocoridae; genus Thinocorus; species Thinocorus orbignyianus. The sequence goes on along the minus strand of VXBW01000706.1, from coordinate 124,576 downwards.
TAAGCAAATGATTGCTACTTAGTTCTGCATTCATGTTGATAAAAGGGTTGCATCGTGTTGTGTCACCTCTGCTCTAATTCTTCCTTAGTGGGTACATTCCAAAAAGTTCTTGTTCTCTGACTTGTTCAAATAAGTGTAGTCATCATGTAATTATTCCTCATCACAGTGCTACACAGATCAGTGAAATGAAGTACTCCTTGCTCTTGTATTCTACTCAAACCTACCCACTGTGTAAGAGAAGGAGTATAAAAGATTCCTGATATCCTACTTTACGTCATTCCTGGAGAAGTCCCATATCCTCAGAGAAGTTAAAGCGCAGCAGCCAGTTTTTTCCTTTTGAAATTATCCATTCAATGTTCCCAAAGTCACTCAATATTTACGATGCTCACAATCTAGAGCCCAAGGTTGCATGGCTGAAAGTTAAGCAGTAGTAGATATTTAACTTCAGCATTTAAGCACAGATTATCTTAAATCTCTGGCAATGCCTTCAAAACGTTTGTGCTGCAGGAGTTCTAGTTTCTATTGACTTCTACGTATCTCATTATCTCAGTTTCTTATTTACTTTGCTTTGCCACAGATCTCTTCTAAGGTTTCTGATTCACCACAATGTTACGCAATTTTTATATTAAATCCACGGGTATGCTTAGCAAAATGGAGATACGCATTCTCTTGGTATTTTTTACTTTAAAAGTTTGACTAATATTACTACCAAGTTATTTGATGCATATAAAATAAAAACACACATACAAGCCTTACACTGAGCTTGAGTCTGGAAAAGAACCACCCTGTAAGTTGAAATCAGTGCAAAACTTTATAGCTCTTAGTGGTGTAACAAAAAGCAGATTCAGAAGACAGTCCAGCAGGGCAAGTAAATCATTAACAGCCTGTGAACATGAAATTGCTTTATGAGAAGATTAAGGAACCCCCAGGCACTACTCAAATAAAACATCAATACAGTTTTACTTTTAGCAGATAAGAACAGAGTTCATTCTTATTTATATTAGCACCTGAGCTTAAGTTGCAGTTAAAATCATCACACCACTACTACATCAGTATCACTTCACTGATGTACTATTTATGTAAAGATCTGGCTAAGAGCACGATTTCCAGATATTGCTCCTAAATATAGGCAGTGTTTAAGCTACAGATCAACACACAGGGGTAGCTTTACAGTTGTGTTGTGTCTGTATGGTCTTGAATAGGGTTCTAGACATTTCTCATACAGATATAATAAAGACAACCACAGTAAACAACTATGAATAAGCATAAGAAATACACTCAGAGGAAATCTTCTGTTATATATAGTAAAACAGACATTTCTACAGAAAGGATACATCAAAAGCATTTTCAATGGCTGCCACCTAGTTCATCTCTATTCTGAATTTCTAGAAAGCAGTTGTCGTACAGTCCAGAAATGTAATAATGTCTTTGAAAAAGGTTGAGCAAAATGAAGATAATAAAAATTCTAGTCAAGCTTGTTTTCCTAGAGCATGTTCAGTCTGGTGCCCATGAATTCAGAACCAAGACTGAAGTTTTCCTTGAAAGTGGTATCTCTTCATTGCCTGCTTCATGGTGTCTTCTGCCATGACTCCTTATAAAGGTGAGGATCTCACCATGATGAAAACCTGACAGTTTTAAACAGAATTAAAACCATAGGCTTAAATATATGTGGTATATTGCTCTGATCAACAGATTGTTTAAGAACATTTGTCTATGATGGGACAGTCTCCCTTCCTCCCCCTCTGCATTAGTGAATTCCAGGAGCCAATAGTATTCAGAAGCATTTGCGGTAAGCAGTAGAGTAAGGCATGGTAGGAGCATTTTAGACTGAATAAAAGTAAATAATACAGAGTTACAACTTGTAATCCCCAATTTATCATTTATTTTTTATCACATTTGATGGCAGTTATTAGTTTTCTCATTTAACTTTAATATTCCATGTTGAGTAAAGAATGGCTGCTAAAATAGCTAAATATAATCTTCTAAATTAAGAGCAATAGGAAGTATGGCAGCCTGAGTTCAAACAACCTTCAGGACTTAATGAAGCATCTTTTTTAAGCAGTATATGTTTCTCTGTTTGAGACAGGGAATTGTAAAGAGAGATATCTGCACATAGTGGAGATTAAATGTTTTAGTCCCATGAAATGAAGGATTTCAGAAGGAACAGGCTGATGGTGGGGAGGAAAACTTCATTTCCATTTACTGAGAATGGGAGATCCCTGGTCTTCAGTTATAGTGTTTTTCAAATGAGTTTGAAAAGTTTTATTAGAGTAGTTCTCATTCAGGAAATCAGTCCCCCTTTGAGCAGAGTTTGCAGACATTAGATTGTTCATACTAGAAAAGTTCACATCCATTTACTGGGTCAACTTGGTTAAATTAATGAACACTAGTCTAATATTGAAAAAGGGCAACTTTAGAAACTTTCACAGAAGAATGGAAAAGAAATTATGACACTGAAATGTAATGAGAAAAGGAATTAGACCCTGTAAATTGAAACCTAGCTAATAACTCTTAATGCATAAGAATCTAAGTAAATTAATCAGTACAAAGTAAATCAAATTCTCTCTGCAGTATTCCACAACTCACCAGCAGTAATTAAATGGTCTTCAGGATTGCCTTGAAGAGAACATGTTACTTTCATTCAGTCTTGTAAAGAACTGAAAATTGTTTGGCTAGGAGAAGAAAGTGAACCATGAGTAGCATTTAATGAATTATTTGGTTCAGAGTTTTTTCAAGATTTAACAGTTCAGTAAATAACACTTTATTCTAAGTCTCCCACTTATTAATTTTTTCCTGTGACAAAGAGTAGAAAATTTTTTAAGGAAGGAGGAAATGTAATTCCCTACTTAGACAGGAAGTCTCAAGAAAACTCAAAAATGCAAAAATTTGTCAATATACACAAAATTCATTAATTTCAACACCCATGCTGAAACACGGATTGAGGTTGTTTAAAACTTCATTTGGGTATATGAATCTCAAAGAATCTAATAAAAATTATAATAAATAGGGATTTTTATTATGAATGTGAAAATAATCCTAAATGTGTATAAGAAGAAATAATGGTGATGAAAGGCATGAGATGTTCTAACAGGAAAATATGAGAATAAAGATATTCTTTCTGATGAAGTAGCTATATTCTGTAATTGCTTATTTGATGTGAGTGTTACAGGTTGAAGAAAGAAAATAACAGAACTCCGGTGGTGCAAACTCCCCATTAAAGGGATAAATAGTTTTAGGGTATAGTTAAACCTGGAGAAAAATTTAATTTCTTGGAACTAACCCCAACTTCTGGTAAACAGATTTAGCAGAAAAAGGGTAAGACAAAAGTTAAGTAGGTGTTTTTGTTGATGTTTTTACTACATTTTAATACAAAATTAATTTTCCTAATTAAACACTGTCTGATTATTATCAAACCTCCCACAACCTCTTACTACTTAAAGAAGGTATGTACAAGCCTTGATTATGCATTATTTACTGTGCAGAAATTGGAATAGTTAAATTTTTAAGTACAGTAGTAAGACCTATAGTAAGTCAAGCATTCTTAATTTTTCTGCAACACATCTTCAATCTAAATTGCATTCTTCAAAACTTCAAATTGACCTCTCAGTCCTGCTACTAGGTATAAAAAAGAGCAGCTTGTCTCTGGTCAAGTTGTGTAAATGTTGACTGATTTGCTAAAATATAGTTAACTTCTACTATGCCATGTTCTTATTTCTATTTCATATTAGCAGTTTTTAAAAAACTGTAGGATATTTTTCTTTTGCTCTTTTGAATTTGTTTTTTAATGCATCATGACAATTTGAAATCTCCTTGGTCAGCCACCAATATTAGAGGTGCAGACACAGGCTAACCAGTCTTTGCTGTGTCCGTAACAGCACCAACATAAAAACCGTAATTGAAGCCTGACTTTTTCTTTGGTAAATATATGTTAGCTCAGAACTCTAAGGTTCCCACATTTTGATACTAGCCTTGTTCTCACACTGGTTATTTACTGTTACTTTTGACCCAGTTTACAGCAACAACACAGTAAAAGAAGTAAAACCACAACACACTCCCTTTGCTCCTACAACACTCACTGTCTTTTCTTTTCTGTTGGAGACAGCAAAAGATAACCAGGAACAAAAGATTCTTCTTGCTTAGAATATCTGGAGTGTTAACGAAAGTAGCAATATCTAATGTGAGACAGAATAATTTTTAAAAAACACATGTAACCTAAGAAGTAAAATAGTTGCAACTATTAAGCGTAGGCTAGTGATTATATCCACTATATTAACATGTCACTTCAAATAACATCTGAAAAGTGCTACCAGTAACTTTTAACAGAAAACAGAGCTGCATTAAGTTTCTCAGATAATGGTAAAATAAAAATATTAACTGATTATTGATACTGGGAAATCCAACCAAAGCATTTTTGATAATGTAGCACAAAAATGCAACTACATCTGTTTTCACCACTGCAAAACCTAAGGGCTTAATCCTGATTACACATGCTATAGTCGGAAATGATGCTACTGTTAATCTGAGTTTGCTAAGTATGGACATAAATTAAATGAGAACTGAGCCCTAAATTACTTCATTTTCTTTTATTTCAAGAGAGACTGCTTACAAAAAACTGCCCTGACAAATCCTAATCGCATGCATAGCACTTCAAATGGTCAAAGTACATCATGAACAGTAACGAATTGGCAATATAAGACTATTTAATACTGAGATCTTTCACGTAATTTGAGTAGATTTGAGGGAATTCAGCCATACAAGTTAGGTCCTGAATTCAACACATTTTTGTTAATGGAAATAGTGAATGGGTAAGAAGCAAGTGTCTTGAACTTTTACTAAACATTTTGTAATAGTCTGTCACATAATGTTTATAGTAGACACGGAATTCATTTATCAGGTTTCCAGGAATAAATGCAGATATATTGAAGATAGGTTGCAAAACACTTCATTTTACATTTCATTAATCTAGTTTTGAAGGAATTTATTAATGCCATTTGAAAGAAACCATAATACAAGAGGTACTGAAAGTTAACCATGTATATGCTGAAAGTCTGCAGTTGATACGTCAATCATTAGTGAAGCAATCTCATGGAATCTCCATAGTACTTTTGAGAACCACATTTAATTATTAAGAAAAATATGTTAAAATCCCAATCAGAGAGCAATATATACAAGCTGAGTACATAGTCTTAAGAAATCTTTGGGACTCAGTAGATATTATCTCAGTTCACATGACCCCTAGAAGCAGCCAAACATCTTTCAATGCAGAAGTTCTTTTAATACACAGAACAGTTGATTTGAGAAGGTATAGTCAAGTAACACTTTTCTGATTAAGCAGCTGTCTTTGGAAAAATCTAAAACCTGGTGAAACAAGGGAGTTCATAAAGGTAATAAAAAAAACACCCCAAAGAACAACTAAACAGTCAGCTAGATTAAATGTCTTTGTCCAGTAAAAGCTCTTCTTCAGATTTGTTACAGATAGTCATCCACAAAAGAAAACACCAGGAGAAAAGTTTTTTTCATTTAGGCAAACTGCTGTCTTCAAAGACAGGAAGAATTAAAAAGGCAGCCCTTGAAAAAAACTATGTAGGGTTTGTTTGCATGAAGAAATAGAAGATAAATCTTCATGAGACAGGCTCCCTAAAGACCTCAGTCAACTCTAATTCAACCAAGCTTTCCACTGCAAGGTACAAATAGAACCCCTCATAGTTGTCTCCTTTTTTTGTAAGGATAAAAAAGTCAGAAACATCAAACTCCAACACAGTGCTTTAAGACAGTAATTAACACAAAGACATCCAAGTAGAAGGACAGACAGATCCCATGTGCCCTGAGCAATTCTGATTGTCCTGTTTTGGGAATCCCAGTAAATCATCTGCTTCAGAGCCAATCTGTCAACTCACATTCGACCACAGTCTGAACAGTACTGCACTCCAGAGGCTTCATCCTCTATTCCTTCAATATGTGACACTTCATAATACTCAAGCTTTTTCCTGACTGCTCTGGTGTTGTTATTTTCAGCTGCAAGGGCACACGTTGCAAACAGCAGCACTATGACTAAAACATTTCCCATAAAATTGACTGCTGTACTGATTTCTCAACAGCTGGTAAAGACTTGTCCACTACTTTTGTTTTGAGGGACAATTTTCTAGTATTTTTTTTTTTTTACAGGAACATGACTACGTGTTTTGAAGCTTGAGATTTTTCACTTGGCAAGAAATTTAGCAATGCTGTGACTAGAATTTTCCTAGGCAACTTTTTCCCAGATTCAGATATACAAGTGTTTCATGAAAAAAATGAACATTTAAACATTTTTCTTGCTCTTAATGAAAATCTGACTTACGGTTAACGTGGAGCATGTGACAAATGTTTGTACACCACATTTATATTTCTCAGGAGTCCACACTAGAAAAAATGGAGACACAAAAGATGCTAAAATACTCACCAATTGTAAAAACACATGCAGTCCAAATAGCAAAAACCCACACCTAAAATGCAAACCGCCTCCACCTCTTGTTATAAAGACCTGACCTTGTTACACTGCTGAAGCAATTTAAGAGTAATGCAAATAAAGTCATTGAGTTGTGCTGATACAAAGCTGGTATGACATTAGCTTCAGGCATAACGCTGTGTTGAATGCCGGTAACTGTTTTACAGCTTTCCATGCTCAAAGGGTAGAAAAAGAAAACTGTGTGAAGGGCTTACTTGCAATAAACTGACCTAAAACCTGTGGAAGGGTTGCCAAATGCTGCATCATTCAGGCGACTGATGCATGTACAAATGAGTAGGGTAGTAACAGTACAAGGAAGTGCTGGGATAATTTTATGCAGGATGTACAAAATTGCTAGGAGTGGCTGCAAAGATGGTTGATCGCTCTGGTGTGTTCACATTTCTCTGGGCACTAACGCCTGGCCATGACAACCTCAATAGCAAAAATTCATCAACGTGCTCAGGAGTTTTCAAGTTGACTGCTACAAAGCTGCCTGGATGACTTTCTCAAAAGCCCCCGTCCTATGAGTATGGTAGTTCATTTCCTCTAGTATGAAGAGCACTAGGAAACATGGAATATTCCTTGAGCTCTAGGAAATTGTTGCTAGTGTGCAGTGGCAGAAAACAAAATGTCACCTGTGGCAGCAAAATGGAATCCTTTTTGATCAAAGAATTAATCCAAAACTGAAGATACCAATTTCCATGCTATCTTCATTTTTAAAAAGAAAGTTTAAATTTGTTATCATCATAGCCTCAGCAGTTATAAAACACTAAATTGGGTAATGCACAATTCTTACAGTGATTTCTGTCATGCTCTCTGAAGTCTCAGGCAGATGCCTACTCATAGACACGCACTGGGTTTCCACATACAGGGTTTTCAGAACAATGCATTTATTAGTAAAACGGAAAATGTAACGTCAATGTGGTTTCTGACTAATCACAATATCTATGGAATTTTCGTTATGCAGCAGTAGCATACATGTTGAAAGTAGTTTTGTGTTACGATGGTTTTTTTGATAATAGATTTCCAGAGAAATGTTTAATACAGTTGGAATATGTATTTTAAAAGATTGTTTATTTCTAATACAAAACCTAATTCTGCAGAGATTTACCCAAGAAATGTGTGACACATTAAGCAGGAAACATTTTTAATGACTTGACTTAGCATGCTTCATCTCAAAACACAAATTTTGTTAGAATAACCTAAAGATAATCACACGAATTTTTAAAACCTTGATTTGAGAAGAAGGAGAAGAATGAGTAAATCTATATTATTCAGTGGAATTAAATCTGTGATGAAGGACTGCTACAGGTAAGTGTGAAAGTTTTTTAGCTGGTGTAATTTCATTTATTTCAACACATACCAGTAATCTGAATGCAATCCCTCATCATTGATACAGTGTGACATTAGACTTTCCTTTTTTTTTCTAAATCAGGATTACACTAGAAGTGAACTATTCTAAATTTTTTCTCTCTCTTTTTGGCATCAAATGAGTTTATGTAAGTTGATATTTGGAGTTTGCTTCTACGTATTTTGGCAAACACTTTTTATTCCAATAATTTGATTTTTACCTTTCTGTAATCATTCCCATTACTGTGTCGATTTGGCAAAGGATAGACTAATATAACACACATTTGAGTAAGTTATTCCGGCAAGAAGACTGGCAGAAGGTGCAAGTTGGAGCTGTGCTATTCCTTATACCCACAATCCTCAGTGCTCCTTGACTTTGACCAGAAGATACTGCACTAAAAGCCTTCTTTAGAGATGGTGAGACCCAACATTCTGTGATTAATCCTGTGCACTCTGTTTTCCAAGGTCTCACAGCAGCAGTTGGAAATGTACAGTTCTGGTAGCCGTTTATGCCAGGATATGAGGACTGAACCAGTCTGTTTCAGCTTAACCTAGTTAAGTGTGAGGTGCGATGCACTACTCTAGTTTAGTCTGACAGGCCTGTCTGCATTAGCTTTCTGTAAATATGTAGTGTATGATATGTATGCAACAGATCTAATGTTACCTGCCCACAGAGCTTTGCTTATTTGAACTGCGACTTCATTGTCATCACTTTTCACTTTTTCTCCTGTTTTCTCACGAATACAATTTTTCATGTGACATACAACACTCACCTGGATTTATGAATGCGCATAAAATTCTCTTTCGTATGGGAAAAGTAATTATGCACTGTAGAAGATGCATTTCAGAAAGAAAAGTTAGTTTACAGTTTTGTAAATGTGTTCTTTCTCATTTACCTTTGTGTGCACACAGATGCAATGCAGGAAGGTCTGCCAATTAAAACTGTCAAAACCAGAGACCAACTGTTCTTTTTTTCGGTTTTCACAAATCTCTCTGTGTTGCCAATAATTATTGGGAACCACCGTTTTTCAATCTGGTATGTTTTCCAGTGCAAAGAGAAAGAATGTTGGCATGAGCACAGACGTATTGTGTCCCAGATAATAAGTATAAAAATAGTAACACAATGGCCATTTTGGCATCCTGCTCTCAGTTAATGCCTTTGACTCCAAGCAGCACTGTACATTATCCATAATATGGCTTCTGCAAAATACTAATCCCTTGTGTGAGATTTGCACGGTGAAATGAAGCAGCCTAGACCTACCCACTGTTACAAATTATTTATCTTGTATTTCTGAAACATCACAATGAGATGAAAGCCAAATCTACCCTACAGAGAGCAAAAGTATATTCTGCAGTTTCGAACCACTAAGGGAACTATCTAGACTTTTTTTTGGTCTTCTGAGTAATCATTTTCTCTTATTATTTCCTTTTTTGGGAAATTACAGTGTCAGGGAGTACAAAACACAGCTACCCTATAGCTAGATACATATTTCTCCAGATCTGTCTTTACTTGCTTCTAGCACTAGTAACAGTTTGTAGTTCCCATGGGGAGAACTCTTTAATGGTAACTAGAATGTTCTCTTCTCTACTTTTGATTTTTAAATTAAAATTCATATTCTCCTTGTTTGTTTTGCTTTGTCAAACAGTTAGACTTAGGCACAGATTAAAATAGAACATCCCTAAGTGTACTTCAGCAGCTTCTCATAAAAGTTTCCAAGTGATGCACATTCATAGGTAAGTAAATTTGCTGGCCTATACAGACCTGTATACACACAGATTTACACAAAGAATATTAGAATCAACAGCATGTTCATTTTATGATCTATTACAGCTATACCTGTTTTCCAATGCTATATGCTACTGTCTTTGGATGCCCAAAGTCACTTAGTGATTGCTCATATACTTAGTGATTGCTCATATACTTAGGATCAAGTCAGGCTGTTTATCATTTGGCTATATTGCTGAATGCATTTTGACAACCAATGTTTGTGTGCCTCTCATACAGCACGTACCCCCCCCTCCATGCAAAAAAAAACCCATACACTCTGTTAATGAGGTGAACATGTGAGAATTTTTAGTTATTTTTCCCTATGTGAAGTGGATGTGTCAAAAAATAGTTTGGAAAAAAGAAATCAGAAAAAAAATTGTTGCAAAGATCTGTGTCCTGTTGGTTGAGTTTGTAATCGAACTCACTTTTGTGCTCAGTCTGAAACAAGGTGTTGTAGGGCCCCTCTTTCCCGTCCTTCCTCCCCAGCCCTTTCTCCCCAGGGCTCAAGCCTGGGCTGTGTCCCAGCACCCTGGGCTCCCGCCATCCCTCCCCTCACTCTCCCGAAGATGTCCAGGGTGGTTAGGATTTGTCAGGTCACACCTCAGCCTGTCAGGATGCGGCGCCTCCTTTGCCCTGCTTCAGCCCATCGCTTCATTTCATCTGCACAGAGCCTGGCGACGAGCTGGCCTTGTTAGATGCAAATAACCACAGCCAGCCAAAAAGAGCTGGCTATTTCCTTCCCCCTTACCTGTCACATCCCCTTAGCTATTGTTAAACCAGTCAGCACCTTTATTAACCCCAGTCTGAGCCAAAGTAGAGATGCAAACACATGCATGCACGTGTGTATGCACTGGTGTGTGGGTACATGCAGGCATGGAATCCAACAAGAGCTTCTGGTCTGGGGCTGAAAGGGGGAGTGGGTCAGGTGACACCCCCAGCCCTTGTCTCTCCCTCTGCTCTCCTTTTTCCTCTTTCTCTCCCCGCAGCATGCTGACTGTGGAAACTCCCCCTCATCCAGCCCCACTCTGTTTATGACCTCTCCCATCTCACCGCATGTTGCTTTCCCAGTATTTTCCTTCTTTCCCCAGTATGAAAGTTTGACTCCTTCCCCCTCTTTCCGTCCCTTGTTCTGACACCATGTTTTCTTCTCTGTACTTCTTTCCTTCAGACTGACTCCCAGTGACTACCCCTAGCCTGCCTTCCTCCCTGTCACCACCAGCTCTCCCCTTCCACCTCTGCATCTTCTACAGCTTCCCTAGTTTTTACCAGACCTCTTTCCTCTTGTTCAATCTGAATCTCCAGCACAAACATATGTTGAAGAGATGAAGTCTCCTTTCTGCTGTCCCAGCTGCAACTACATCAAACACACTCCCATCATCCCCTCTTCCTCCAGCAGGCTTCCATCCCCTTCTCTGCAGGTGGAGAGAGGAGACCCCAGCCACTTCAGCACTCCAACAAAATCCTGGGATTGCTGGCCACAGTCTTCCCTGGGGCTGGGGCAAGAAAGCACCCCTCTAAACATGACATTATGCACAGTATGTGCAAATCTGAAACTCAACTCTTATTTCACACTTGTTCTATATAAAAGTTGGTCAGTGCTGTTTTATTATAGGTTGCACTACTGAGCTCAACAAATAACCTACTGGTATCAGCAGTGAGAGCAGAGTCAGGACAACACTGAATGTATTTAAGATCATTAGAAATTCAGATTTGGTGTTTACATAGGAAATCTTCCAGAGAAGGTCTATCAAAAATGTATTGTAATATATTCTATTTAGAGATGTCTACACACAAAATAATGTAACAGTAAAAATGAAAAGTGAAAACATCTTGTGCATGAACACAAAATCTAGAAATTACTCTATTCATAGCTGAGAAAGTAACACATTATTTTTACATGGGCACTATTCAGTTCTATCTTCCTCTTTGTACATGTGTGTCCACTTCTGGCTCCTAGCATAAGGCAAAATACACTGAAGTTTTTCGGTACAGTTCAACAAAACCAGACATTTCACTGACATTTTTTGTCAGACTTAGAAAGAACAGACCACTTTCTTCCATGAGTAGTTTACATGGTATTTTGTTGGCAAAAATAACTACATCAATAAATTGTGGGTACATGCTACAGAGAGCTGTTGATAGAGTAATAGTTGGATTTTGGAATCTGAGCTGTTCTCCAGTGGGTGCTGAAATATTTCCTAGCAATAAGCAAGGATCTACTTTTAGTACAATGTTGGACCACTTAAATTTCTTTGGTGTTTTTGCAAGGCATCTCTGCCTTTTCTTGGAAGTGAAGAGCAAATCTGTTCTCAGGTCCTTCTACTCCCTTACTTTTTAGCCTAGCTGTATCTGCAAATTCTCCCCCTCCCTCCTTTTTTGTTTCCTTTATCCATCCCATTTAAGTTGTTATTCAATCTCTTCCAACTCATGATCTCTTTTCTCTTTTTGGCACTCCCTCCACCCTCTCTCTCTCATTAGTTTAACTTGAGTTAATTAGGAATAGTAGGCAGCCCTCAATCTGTTATGTGTTAAAATAGAACAATCCAAAACAGAGAGGCACAGACACAACTATGTGATTTCATTGTCTACGGGAGACAGAAAACCAGTGGGGATTCTCTTATCTAGACTAACATCTTCCCAGTGGTTAATCTAACTGGCTTCAAAATGTTCTGCAAATGCAGATCTAGGATAACAATCTTTCCGTGTTTCCTTTTCATTTCTTACCCTCCCTCCCACCC
>VXBW01000706.1:84429-112196 GCA_013400375.1 Thinocorus orbignyianus | reverse complement strand
TCATCATTGGCAAGAATGAGTGAATTGGATTGACATGGAGGTGATAGAGGAAGAGAAATAGTCTACACGTCAAAATGACAATGTATATTACATGGTTAACAGAATGAGTGGTACGTGCAATGGCTGCGGGTATTTTCATCTGCTGTGTTGTACAATAAGCTCCTTTTTTTCCCCAAGTGTAGCATCAAGATCACTCCTAATTCAATGCAGATTAAGTGTTTGCTTGAAGGATCTCTTTCTATGAGTAATATCACTTGAAAAACGTGGAACTGAAGTAAGAATCTAAGTATACACTTGTTGCTATTACTCGATTGTGTATATATAGAGGTCATGCCTGGTAATCTGACTGTAGTGCTGATCACAGACCTTAGGGCAGAGTGTGCCGTGGAAGTGAAATATAACAGATCCAAGAAATCAAGCCCTGATTGTAAAGGTAAGGCCTTACATTTTTGATTGACTACATGTGGTACTGTTTGGATGAAATGCATGCTCAGGAAAGATAGACATAACTGTGCAAGTAATACAAAAACATATGTCTGTATAAAATATATATGTGTCTCTGTGTGACTGTATGTTTATATGTGTGTATGTGAATACATAAATACATAAAGTTTAATCCTTCAAAGAGAGTTATGTCAGATTCATAGGCTATCAACAGCCAAATTTATGGCAATGGTTACATTAAATTGCTAATTTTGTATGGATGTGCCTGAATGCATACGAAGATGTGTGGCAGTAATTAGTGTTAATAATCTATCCATTAATTAGCAATGTTAATGCAAATATGCTTGAAATTAAAAGAATTCCAGTGGTCTTTCTGAAATCTGATATCCAGGAAAAGGAATGAAAAATCAATTTGAAAAAAGGAAGAAAGAGAGACATTGAAAGTACTACAATGAAAACATAATATATTTTAAGAAAAATTAACTTACTTTCTTCCAAGGCCACCTCTTTCTTACAGAGAAAACATCAGGTTAATGGGGGGAAAATGGAATGTGTAATGAAAGACAAAGTATAAGCTTGATTATCAGTACATGTAAGAATGTTAAAGTATTACAGAAGTTAATATTCCCTCAAAAATATACCCTTTGCAATTTTGGGGGGGCGGTGTGTGTGTATGTGTGTGTAGAATATAAGGGAGGTTCTGCCTGGACAGAATCAACTTGACACCATATAAAGAAATATTGCACTAAGTTTAGGGTTTTTTTGCAGTTTATGGCTAACACTGATTATTTATGTCCCCAAATTTTGGTATAATTATGTGCAAACTGTATTAAATCTAGTGAGGAGAGACAGATTTGACCCTTGTAACAATCCTTTGTTGGATTTTTGCTTTACATAGTAATGCAGAAATGCAGTGATGGGTGTTGGTTTATTCTACACCATAAATGAAAAATACTGTTTCTGTTGCCATATAATTAATAGAACTTACAGTAACACCTCTGTTGCAATACTGATGATTAGGACTACTTAATTTACACATCATTGTTTTTCTATAAACATTATAGAACACAATGTGGGAGTTGTATAAGAAAAACATATAAGCATATGATTAAATAAAAGTCCAAGGTATTATAAATCTATACACTAGATGATATTAATAATTTTATGCAGTTTTGATGTCTGAGATTATGTTAATTCCAGTATTATATGGATGCTGAAGCGTCTTCAGGAAGTCATAAAATCACCCTTAAAGACACCATTTATTCAAAAAGTAAAATATTTGGGAAAAATAGTAAAACTAAATTAATCTAATATTTATCTTTAAATATCTAGAAAGTGTACACCTTTAGAAAGGCAGAAAATAATACCCATTCTATCAGACTTATAGTAAACAAGCTGGTGATTTTATGACAGTAAACGTATTTATCCCCCTGCGTGCAGTAGATTAGAACCAGTTTTTGTTATTCTTTGCTGCTTTTCCCACATCAAACTGATGTGTAACCTCCTGAAAATTCTCCATGCTTATAACAGTACACTTTTCAGTGCAATGCACACAAAACTCCTGTCTGCAATCAACATATATACTGGTGTGACAAGAGGTCTGAAAAGAACCACTTCCGTATGTATTTGTAATGAGCTGAGTGGAATGACTGTAGAAAATTGTTGTGCAATGCAAAGAACTCCACAGTCCTGAGTGTTTTCAACTCAATGCTCTCTGTGAAATTTAGTACAGACGGTTTCCACAGCAAACGTGGTTTTCAGGTGGACTGGGTATGAGACTTTGTCAAAGATACAGATGCAGAATCAGATACTAAACAGCTAAAGAACCAACAGCAAAGTAACGTCTAAAATGCACAGGTAGTACAGGGTTGGCTGCATCCTGTGTGAGTTTGTGGTACGTAGCTATTCATACATGTTGTTACATAACCCAAAATATTACAAAAGCATGAAACCAATTGTATTAGAAATTATCCTTTAAGAAACACTGTTTCAAGTAGATTAATAACTTTTATATGAAAAACTGCTATAAATGATTAAATGATGTTGATGTTAAGACAGTTGATCATGTGTTATCAATGTTTGTATTGCAATGGATTCTGCCTTATTCTTGAGACATGTAATTTCTTTATCATTTAGAGAAAGATAAATAAAAATATAGGATGAAAAAATGTATTTTGACAGTTGAAGTAATAGTGACTTTGGATTTGATATAATGCTAAAGTTCACCTCACAATTAAAACTCAGACTGAAATATTTAAAAATGCATTGCTTATACGTTTAGAGAGACTGCTAAAAGTTACATAAAAACTAATACTATCACCTAGGCAAAGAAATCCAGGAAAATAGAAAAGAGATACTGGAAGTATAAAGCTAACAAAGCTCGAAATGTTCAGCTTGTAGCAGTGTAATTCATTCTCAAAGATTTTATTTAAGCTGACTATAGGAGAATATTAACTAGGACCAGACATCTTATGTGCTGTCTCAGGAACATGCGGAACATTAATTGGATTGCTAATTTTCTCAGAAACCAGAGGTTAAGAAGAAAATTTTGAGGGTTAATAAGCTATAATGTGTTAATAAGGACACTGGAAAAGGATTTGGATAGTCAGGACAGCTTGCTGTAAACAGAAATATGCTGCAATCTGGGGGTATGCTTCTACAGTATATTCCATCCTGCTTTCTATTGCCTTTGGCAAAAAATGCAGAGACTAATTAGTTCTGTACCTTTAAATGCATTGGCATTGTTGGACTGATGCTAAAAAACCCCGTGATATATTGGACAATGGGGCCCCGTATAGATATTATAAATCTAACATTTTCTCATAAAATATTAACTCCATACTTATAATAATGAAACGTCTCCTTGGGATTTAGATTTAAACAGACTTTTTCAGTACCTGGGTGAGAATAGCAGAGTGAAAAAAAATAAATAGCAGGGGAAAAAAATAAAATATTTTTATATAACTTCATATATATATATAACTTCACAAATGAAATGGAACATATTGAGAAAGGACTGCAAGGTCACAGCAGACACAAGAACCACCCACACCTTTAGGTGAGGAAGCACCAATCAATGACAGTACCTTGCAAAGACCTTGCCCTTGTAAATAATTTACTCTTGCTGACACATGACGTGGTTCTGACTTTTCAAATTTGTTTTGTTTTGTTTCCACACAGCAAACCCTTATTTCAGTTGTTTTCAAAATTGATGCAATATGATGTGATTATTCTAAGAGTTAATTGAAGTTCATTTGATGTTGGGCTGAGGGGATTTCTTTAGTTTGATTTTTTGTTTGTGTGTTTTTTGGTTTTTTTTTGTTTTTTTTTTTTTTTAATTCTGTCTTTTTTTGACTGAAAAAAATACCGAGATATCTAGAGTAGATATCTAAAATATTTTGATGGTATCTGGGTGTCAGGTGACAGTATTTTCTTTTTTATTTTAATACGTCAGCAAAAAATGTACACAGAAAATATTTTCAACTTTTATGCAGAGGTATTTGAGTGCTTTTATACTTCAGTCATTGAGAGAGCGATCTGATATTACTAGGACAAAAACCAGAGAGATTCTTACTGTAATGGAGTCACTCACGCAAATTATCCTTTCCTTATTTGAACCCTGACCATCCCTTTTCACAAACACTCCCTTTTTAATTCACTGCATGGCATTCCATAGAGTCTCTACTTCTGCAAATGTTCACCATCAGGCAAAGAACTTTCTATCATGAATATTCATGCTGAGTTTCCCACATTGGCTGTCCAGTTGCAGACACAAATCTATTTGACAAAATGTCTTTACATGATACTCAGGTTAGTAACTTTTCTTGATTGTTAACATATTGCTTAAGGCTGAATTTGAGGAAGTTAATTTAATTTGTCTTGTTTTCTAACTTCTATTAACATGAATAATTATCCAAAAATTAGTAAAGAGAGTTCAGTGCCCTAAGACACATTACCTTTTAGATCAAACAAAAGCAAACAGCTTTTCTTGTTTTGTGGTCAGGTCTGGGGGGAAATGGTAAAGAACTCAGAGTTTTTATTTGGAGGTATTTGTAAAGTTATAACATCCTCATGTGTTTGGAATTTTAAAGCTTTTTCCAAAATAAATTGCCATTACTTTATTTTAAGAGTTATTCTTTGTGGTCTTTGTATAAACCGAACAATGAAGTGTTCTACAAAAACACATAACCTTAAGAATATGTTATCACTGTATACTACTTAACTAATTCTACACTTCAGTTCATTATAAAATTAGGAATTGGATAGCAGACAAAGGAAAGGGATTTGATATGCCTCATTGAAATTTCATTATTTCTAAGTTCACTCTATGCTACATAAGTCATATTCTCCTATGCTCATAAAAAACCACAAAAATTAGTAGATGTGTTAGTTGGTGTGCATTATTTCTACAACTGTAGCTACACTAAAATGAGAAAAGGTACTGAAGTCCAATCTAGTGAAATGTTAATATTATTTTGTATTACATGGTCTTACAAAGAGAATAAGTAGGAAAAATAAAGTGTGAAACTATTATTGTCAAAACAACTCATGGACTTTGTCTTTCAGAGTTTCTTATGTTGATTATCCTTCCATCCAAAAACTGCTGTCTATGAATATTTTTAATTTTAATTTTTAATTTTATGAAGTGAACTGAAAATGCAGTTCTGGAAAAACTGAACATTTCTGAACTGTGAGTACTAAATATTTGCCTAAAATTACTTACATACTAAGGGACAACTTGATAGTCCTCTTTGACTTAATATGAACTTGCATGACTTTTCTAGATACATGAACCTGCTCTCATCTTGCAATTGCTCTTCCTCTTCTTTGCAATTTACAGCACTTGAATCTCATGTAATTTCCCCTCAGAGAACAGATATTCTGTAATTTTTCTAAGAATAAGGAAAAACATAATTTTCTGTGCTTCTTCAGAAATATGACAGTATTCTTTTCTACTTTTAGTTAAGTGTCCTTGGCAATGCAGGAAACTTTACAAACAAATTAATTAGGAAGATATCAAACAAGTATTGCACAGGTATTGCACAATTAATAGAAGTATCTTTTTTATTATTTTTCCATTTGATTTTTAAGAATAAATCAGCTATGTGAATTTTGCTGTCAAATTGAAAGAGTTGCTATTTATGAAAGGCTGAAAAAGGGAAGTGAGTCTTGTGAAAAACAGATCAAAAAGCATAAGGATTCACAGACTCCATCTTAACACTGCAGTTGCATCAGTGCATAAAGTTACTTGTGAGAGAAGAACAAAATGAAACATATTCTAGGCTACAGTGCATTCAAGTTGCCAGCTTTATCACTTACACTTGTAGTGTGATGTAGTAATTTAAAACAAAGCAGAGGAAAAGTCAATTTATTAAAAGGCCCTGAAAGAGTAAGTAAGAAGTTTCAGTGTTAGAAAGAGGTTTGAGCACCCCTATATGGCCCCAACCATGGTGACTGGGGTGGATATAACCATGGATAGAATAATATGGAAGAACACTGATTTTAAAAATGCATTTACTCCAGTCTGAGCCTCAGCTCCCAGCAACTGACTGCCTTTACAGTAGTTTGGGGAATATTTCTCTTAAAAAGGCAAATCACAGAGATATGGACACTAATGCACAGAATAAGAATGTGTATTGTCTGCTTGTGTTCTCACTGAAGTCGTGAAAGGAGGATTTGGCCATCATTAGCCTATATTGGGAAAATACTCCTTGTGCAAACAACCAACCACAAAATTTCCCCTGGAAGTATTTTCTAATGATTTCACTTATATTTTCTCAGCTAGTTCAAATAGTTTGATATACACAGTTCTCAGATTCTAACACATATCTTAGCCCACAGTAGCTACACCTTCATCTCCTCAAACCTTTCTTTATCTTCACCAGTGTTCTAAGTTTTAGCTTATGTGTATTTTGGTAATCTATTCTTTCTTCACTGCTTCTCTCTTCTGTCGATCTACTTTTTTACCTTCCGGTCTGGCAGAAGTTTTCATACTTGCTTATGGTGAATTACTACAAAATTCCAGTTGAAAAATTGAGATAATGTCAAAATAGTACTTACTTTTGTGCTGAAATTATAAATTTGTCTTGGCAGTGAAAGGAATGGAGTAGTTTTATGCAAAATTTATCCTGAGGAGAACAGCTGTGAATTTATGTTGGTTGTGAAAGACTAGATAACTGTTTTCCACAGCCTGCAAAATTCCTGTGTCTGTTTGGCTAGCTAACTAAACAAGAAAGAGTAGAAGTAATTTAATTGTTCAGGCCAAATTTATAACTTTAGCTACATGCAACTCATTTTTCGGGGATAAATTGTAAGGAATAAATAGCAATTCTGCCTTTGGCCTATCTCTTACTTTTGCTTTTCTGTTTTCTCCAGAATCTGCTGATCACCAGGTAAATTTCAGGTTATTACTGTCCTTATCACCACCACAGAATACAACTTGAAGTTATTAAACACATAATGTAGAATTTATAGAATTTTTTGAGTGCTCAGTATAAGCATAGCAACTGTACATAAGGCTTAATCGTCTTACCACCAAAGCAATAAACCAGAGTATACATATTTGACAAGGCTCATCAGGAATATGAAAAATTCACTTAAATGTTATAACATGTATTGATTTTTCCTGAGAATAAAAAAAAATGATGTTCTCAGGTCTCCCATGTTTCCTTACACAAAGTGACAGAAAGAAGAAGTTTTTCTAATCACTTTGCTGTCTAGTAAACAGAAAAGCCAAGCCAAAACAGAATGTCAATTTTATCTTAGAACTTCAGAAAGACTTTCTTTAAAAGTCTGCATTTGTTTCTTTTTTTGGGACACTTTGGCAGCAACAGCCAGATGATGTTGGACAGAAATGGTGTAAATAAGGAGGTTTTTTATATTCTTAATTATACAGATTACTAATGGGCTGGATTCTGGTGATCAGAGCAAGCAGTTACATGTAATCATATAAGGTGAAAAACAGTGTGGGACTGAAAGGTACTTTTAACTGTTTAATGGGTGTATGGAAAGAAAAGCAAAACATACCACACAACTCTGACCAAAAAAGCCCCCAAAAACCCAGCCCAAAATGAACAAACAAAACCCCAATAAATGTTTTTGTTGCTCCTGTTTTCTTAGAAATTGTATAACAATCTTAAATATTTGCAGCTTTTTTATTTTTTTTTTATTCTCAGAATTACAATAAATTAGTGAAGCATGGTACATTTTATTGGTCTACATTGTTCCCAGGTCAAACATTCTCACTCCTTAGAAAAATGAGGAGTTTTTTTTCCTTTTTTTTTTTAAATTTGATTTCTTAGAAGGGACATGAAACATTTATTGAATGAGTCCCCAGAAGTGGATCTAGTTCTATCTACTAGCGGATCTAATATCTGCAATAATCTACATACACATATTCAAATGCACACACAGGTAACACATCCACAAAACATGTTTCTAATTTTAGATGAAAAGTGGATAATGTCTCACACCACAAGCAGGGATGTTATTTTCTTTGTAAGCCTGACTCCTTACAAGATTTGCAGTTACTGGGTTTGTATTTGCAAATCTGCTGGATAACATGTTTCTGTAGCAAAGCAGGACATTAGCTCCCAGAGCGTATGTTATTTATCTGAATTCTTGTACTAGGATCTAACATCTTTATTTAATCCGAAGTTCAAGGGATCTTGCAGAAATTACTAACATGCTTTAAATTTGTCACAACACACACTCCATTTTAGTTACACTTATTTAATTAAATGGTACACAGGACTTAAAACTACTCCTTCACAATACAATAAGAAGCTCTTGACAGCATTTAGTGAAAGTTAGACTAATCACATCATCTTTCTAAAAATCACAGTCAAGTGTTTTAGCTGTTAATTTTCATTTACCATTGAAGCTAATGAGTTACATATGAAAAGCAGTACAATACTCCTATCAATGAACACATGAGAATTGGATTATGACCATGAAAAAGCACAGAAAAATAAAAATCACAAATGACCAGCTAATGGGGTCAACTTGCTACAGCTAAACCTGAAAATAAGAAATAAACTTCTGTACCAATTGCCTTAAAAGAGAGTAGATTCAACCAACAGGAAAATAGAGACTATTCATAATGTGCTGCAAAAGTCTTATTCTGTAGTGGGATTTGAATTCTAAACCCTAGTTCCCCAGAGTACATACACGTAGAGATTTATAATCTGGTTAAAGTCAACTTTTCAACAGAAACACTAACCTCCGACAGCACCCACAGAAACCTCCCTGAAATCTGCAGACAAGGAGAGGTCTTCCTTTGTGTTAGTTGTTTGTTTGTTTAAGTTAAACAAAATAATTGGGAAATAGAAGAGCTGGAAATCCATCAAAATCCTCCATTGGCACTACAATGCAAGGAAAATACTTGAATGTCACAGTTAATTTGGAAATGTTGAACCACTGTGACAAATTATTTTTTATTTCTAATCATTCATATTCCTACTGCAAATATGTTTCTTTCCTAATATTTCTCGTTCCACTTGAAATGTTATAAAGGTGCCTTTTGATACCAGGATTGCTTACTCTTATGGGCGGTTTCTAGCCAATTCTGTAGGAATTTTCTGGGAATAATCATGGTAAAAGCAAATTGGGGTAGAGGGGAAAAGGATGACATGAACTGTTGTTGATTTCATATTAGTTTTACATCAGTTTAATTGCAACTTCAGTAGATATTACTTTGATTTCTTCTACTAATAGCAAGTTTCAAATCATGTGCTTGCAATTTACTACCATGATGTATGAAAAAATACTCTCTTGCTCTTGAGTGAGAAGGTTTTTCTTATTTTCAGTGCAGAGACCTCAGCACCCAATGCACCCTGTATCAAACGATACAAAAATAAATGTTTCAAATATACTGTTGTTATAATCATGCTGATCAGTAGTATCAAATATTAACATTAGGAATAATAGAAGATGATACAAGGAAATCGCCGAATATGCATTTAGAAAATTATTTTTAAATACCAAAAGAAAAGGTAGATGAAATTCACCCCTGACATTAATTTTTCATTTGTGTGTTTTAGCTGTGCAATAACTTTATTTGAATGCCCTTTTAAACTTTAAAAGTAAAAAGGGGGTTATTCTGACATGTGAGGCTTTCATAACTGCAGAACACAATCACTACGTACAGGCAAAGCACACATAGCAATTATGTAAAATCATTGAAGCTGTCTAAATCTTGGCTTTGAAACAAAGGTTCATGCAGGAAATGCTGAAAATTACTTGGCAGTAATTGTTGCTAACAAAGCAGGTTAATAACTAGTGTTGGGTCTGATTCTGATCTGACCCTGACTAATTTTTCACTTGCATGAACTCTATTGATTTCTGTCAATTCATAATGTTTACTGATAAGAGCTTTTATCTGTGAGCTGTGGCATAAAATGTACCTCCTTATTCATAATCAATTATTTGAGGAAATTTAAAACTGTTTCACTACCTATTATCTGGTCTCATTTGACCTGTACATTGAAAAAGAGTTTTAAAAAATAAATTTAGTTTAATTTTTAATCATTAATATAGGAACAAGTTTGACGTTCTGACTTTTGCAAAATGGACTTTATTTAGTGTCACACTTTTAAAGCGTGGAATAGAGACAGAAATAACTGCACTACAAAAAGCTATTCTAATTACAAAAGTAATTCTATTCTTCGAAGACTGCCATTACTGAAACCATAGTCAATAAATTTGTATTCATTTATTAACTAAGATGTTGTTGTGATAACATTGTTCTTTTATCAGTTTTCATTTTTACAGCCCATATATTCTTTCCAATTTTCTCAGTGTAGTATAGCAAAAGACAAATGTCCATTAGCATTCAGCAAATACTTAGAAAAGCAATAGACCATTATTAATGTTTTAATTAAATAATATCCTGTTGACATGAAAACTAGTTTAGCCTGAGTGAAAAATGCATACTTTTACCAGCTGCTAATTTATGAATGAACTGTTTCTATGACCTTAATTTTGTGAATATTTGATGTCATGATTGAATAATAAGGAGAAATTATTAGAGTAGGAAAATTCTATTGGTATAAGTAAAATACAACTGTTTATGTTCTATATTTTAGAGCAAATACGAGGCACAGATCTTTGTGAATCACAGTTAGATTTTTTGGTATAGTTTATTCTAATTTCATGAGAACTTACTTTTCCAGAAATGTAGGTACGTTTTTGAGGTATCAGACTATAGAGAGTTCTTTTTATTTGTTTTTATTCACTTGATTGCCTTCCTTACAGAAGCCATGGTCTCTTTTACTTTGGTATGAGTTTTCTGACAATAAATTCAAAAAGAGAAAGAAAATGGCAAGTCATATCAATTTAAGGAAATGAAATATATTATATTATATGTTACCAAATACTCTTGCAACTTTCAACAAATCTTGTAGTGATGAAATAGTCTTCCAATTTGTGTTACAAAGAAAATTGCTTACTGTGGTCAAAATAGGTTCTACAGCCAACTGGTTTTTAAAATGGTGTTAACAATTCCTGAAACACTACTCCCTCTGTCATTGTCCTACAGTACATCCAGTTCTTTTTAACATTTATTTTTATTCGTTCTTTGATGTTTTTAGATGACTGCATTTATCTGCAAGTTGCCCTATACACAAAAACAAAAACAACTGTCCCCAAAATCAATATGCAGTATGAAATATGCCACAGAAAACAAAGATCACAAAGAGCACGTGTTCAGGTAGCAGAAAGAGTGTTGTAAAAATGTATTTAGGCTGATGTACATGCTTCTAATAAAGCATTATGCTCTAGATAAACCACTCTAGGTTTCAAATAAATATTCCTGTGCTCCCAATCTTTTAACAAGTAAAGGATCTTTGGCAGAGAGGATGTTTTCATCTTGTCCCGAGGGCTTACTGTCCACAGAACGATATTGTTAAGATGTATTTGCACTCTAGAAGCAATATAATAATTCATAAATGATAGATAATAAGTCCTCTCCCTTGGGTAGAGGGGACTGGGGATGGGGAAGTGCAGAGGTAGTGAAAGTCATTTCACCTGGCAGTACATATCACCAGAAGGTATTTGTATCAGAGGCAGATGAGTAGACTTCCTTTATATCCACCAACACTAATTATTTGCCTATGGGATGCTGTTCAGTTTACTGGAATACTGAGCTACTTTAGAGACCTCCTTTGAAGTGAGAGGATTTCTGCCTCAAAATATCCTGTTTCTCATGATTGATTATGGAAAGCTGTTATACAGTTAGCTCAAACATAGGTAGCTGCATGGCTGCTACATAAATTTACTGGTGCGCTTCGTTACATTAAGCTAGTCATGACATATCATACTGTGTCACACCATCAAAATCTGAGGAAAAGAAAATATGATTGCTTTTCTAAAGGTCGTTTTTGACTTATTTTCTTCAGCAAGCTTGGTTTGCAGAGCCTCTGACTAATGCCCTGGCTAACCTTGCTACCACTGTACTCATGGATTGTGCATGCTGTCAGTGCAACACTGAGTAGGGGTTGTGGATGTCCCACTCTGAGACCCAGGCTTCCTTTCTAGGTGCTCTGCTCTCTCTCACTCTGCTGTCATACTTTGTTGTCTGTTATGAAAGGATTTATGGTGAAATCCTGCAATTTGTTGCAAAGGTCTGTTTTAAACCCAGTCAACTAGAGAGTGTATGAAATCGGAAGAAATTACCTTCCTCCACTAGCAGGACAGGCCCTCTGTGAATGACAAAACATCCAGTTGTGGTGTCACAGGCTTCTGTGTAGGAACAGAGGAAATGCTTATTTGTCCCTCGCTGCAGAAAGTATCTTGGTACTAAACTGTCGTTATGGATTCAGCAGAGAATAGGTCTCATGATAGCATCCAGCGTCAGCCCAAGCACTGATATAAAGAAGTTATTCAATAGCTTTTGATACTAAGATTGCGAAATCAGTAGCATTAGATTTTCTACTGCTTGCTATGCCTCTGTCCTTGTTGCAGTGAACCGGCTCGAGTTAAACCTGGCCATTACTGGAGCAAAGGTGTTTGCATGAATCAGCTAAACAGTAGCTAGCATTATGATGTGTGTTTAGTCTTGTTTGTGGAGGCATTATGCAGAAATTTCTTCCAGGACATATCTTCATACACTGTTATTGTTCACGTAGCAAAAGGGAAAGATTTTTGACTAAGTGAGTTCAGATTTCAAACTCAAATAAATAGTCATGCATGTCAGCTGCATCACTCCATGAGTTTATACCTTATGGAAATTTTACTACTAAAGAACTGCTAATTGTGCTCAGAAATACCTGCATTTATATAAAAGAAACACTTGGATTTTCAGAAATTCAGGATACTCACTGTGCTGCAAAAGCCAAAGGAATTTGCTCAGTAGCCTCAAAAATCTTGTCATTTTTACCTCAATACTTCACAATTAGAGTTATCAGAGTTTGTACATCCCGTCCAACTTTGGACTCTCAGTTTAGATGAGTGAATATGGCACAAATTTCACACCAGTTCTGCCCAGTTTCTGATGTGTCTGCCTTTCCACATCATGCTAAATAGTGACCACTATTTCTCGTCAATTGCCATTAATGAGATGACATTAAAAATATCAGCAAGGTGAATAAGGCATTTCAGAGTGAGAATCCAGTGTTTTAATGAATCTCAAAGATTTCTACTTTCTAAACATATTTTGGTGGTTTTGACACTTAAATCTTCCTCTTCTAACTTAATGCCAGTTCCTGTCAGTACCATCAGGAGATCTGCATGATTCACTGAGTAATTCCCTTTCTTAACTCTCTGTATAATCCTAATTTGGAAGAACTGGTTCACCCAACCAGGATTTTCAACAACAGTGATACTGTCTCAGTAGAGACTTTTTGAGTAATTATTTTATTATAAGGTTTTATAAAATATAAACACATATGCAAGCATTAAAGACTCTATAAATTCAACACAGAAGACACAACACAGCTACCAAGCTGTGGAGTGCAGCAGCCATTCTGTCCATTTGCTAATCCAGGGAACTTTTCACAACAGTGCCCTAAGTCACTATGAAAGATCATTTGCCATAAGTGTTTTAAATTATTGTGATTGCAACTTTCTAGAGGCTACTTATATATTTATGCTACCTTTAAGAAGGCATAATTTTTATGCAGTTCAAAGTGTAATTTTGATAGATCATCAGATGTTGAAAATATGCAATTTGTAACATTACCAGAGCTGTAAATGACAAAAAAACCCAAACCCAAACACATACCAAAAGTAGACAACATCCACCATTTGTTTACCTGAAATAAAATTCATGTACTGCCCTAATTTAGAGGTAATCAAAGCTAAATATATGCAGTGCTATCTGATCCTCACAGCTTTGAACGTATCTAGTACAATAATTAGATTTCTCTAATGATCAAATATATGTATTTTGAAGGGTAAAGTCTACTTTCTGTAGGAACCTATGTACCAGAATTTCCTACTACTGCGATTACAATCTCAGCATTACTCAAAAAGTAAGTCACCTATCCCCTATTTCTGGAGAATGGAGACACTCAGACTGTGGGAACTGGGAAGATAGTTTGGCAGTCATTCAAAAAAAAAAAAAAAAAAAAGGAAAAATAAAAGACTGCTTTGAAAAAAGTCAAGCTTGTGCCTACTTCTGGGGAAAAAGTCCAATAGTGTCTGGCCTTTAGAAAAGTCCGAGTAATTTCAGGATAAGAGGTAATTCTATTCTCAAACTGATCTTATTCTACAATGTAAAGTAAATATTTTGCTATTAAGTGCGGGAAGGGGGATTTCTATAACAAATATATGGCTTTCAGACCGTATTAGCCCAGCATGAAAATGCCAAGCAGAATCATAAGCCTTCTGGTCAAGCCATTTCCTTCAACATGGGCATCAAGTGTCATTTGAGCTGCACAAGGGTTTTGGAGGCACTGCTACAACTTTGGCAAGGTGACACACGATCTACAGAACTCTTCTGGACCGACATGTCAGGGCAGCTAGGAAAGCTCAGGGCATTTCAGATAGTGCTGGTATTGTGTTTAAGGAAGTGAATCCAGTCACAGATTACCTCTGGCTGATTCTTGTGACACACTGATTTCATTAGTTGAATTGCAAGCTAGCCCAACTAAAAGCTCTGCTTTTGTGTGTGTGCTGCTTGCTATTGAAGCATATCTCACGTAATGAATATGGTGCTGCAACAAATTTCGAGAACATAGTCCAATTAGTTTGCCCACCTCAACTACAAAGAACATGAACACTAACTGCTAACAACGATGGCAATATCCCACTGTATGATCACATCTGAGGAAAAAGGTTACTGTATCTGGGAAGAAAGGTTACTTGTACTCTGGAATGCTATGTTTGGTTAGTTATTAATTATTTTTTTAATTGCTGTAAAGAAACACATGGACAAATTATTTACAGCTTCTTCCACCATAAAACTTCCTTTAACTTACTGACATAGACACATCAGACCAAAAGTTCATGCAGCCATCGATCTTGTGTTTTAACAACTTTCATGTCAAGCAGCAAGGCATCTCATAGCTTAATTACCACTTGCATCGTGAACCACTACCTTTTGTCTGTTCCTCTTTGACCTTGTACTGAATAGGGGAGCTCAGTAAGTTTCAACTAGGAGAACTGTTGTGAATTACAGTGTATAAAGCAATATCATGTAGTTACATATCATATAGTTCTTCAAGGTGTGGATTGGCTAAGGTTCATTCCTTAGCAGTGAAAAGACATTAAGAATCACTGAGCAAAAGAAAGGAAAAAAAACAGACAGAATCTAACACTTTCCAAGAAAATCTGAACAACAAAACTATGTAAACTTCCATGTAGAATATCTGTAATATCCAAGTTGCTGTAAAATCTACTACATGAAAGAACAATGCAGTCCACTAAAGTTATAGTGCTTGAAGTTCACACCCTTATTTGTGTTGAATGCACAGCAGTAGTGATGCAGTATGGGGGGAAAAAGTCACAGAATGAAAATAGCAGGAAGCTGTAATATGCAGGAACATGGCATGTGGGGAAAAGAGAATCATCTCTACACTAGGTTAAAAGGAATCCTAGGCTGAAGATGAATAGGAAAATAATTGGGTGGGAGATGATTGGGAAGCTCATAAACAGCTGGTCTAAGGAACAGATAGAATTTCCCAGAGAAAGGTGGGGGAGTCAGGCATATGAGGACACAGGGAAGTTAAAAGTACCGTTGACATTAATGGTAATGTTTGGAGCAAGTCTCGGCAGATAAGGGCCAGTCACAGGATAAGCAAATTGCTCAAGATAGCAAGTAATCTTTTTAAGACATGAGACCTTTTTAACAATACACAAGGTTTAGAGAGAAAAGAAAGGACTCACAGGAAACGTAATAGTGAAGGTGATTCATGCAATCCAAGAGTGAAAGAGGGAAACAAAAAGGAAAAAAAAGGGTAAAGTATGTGTTAAGTGAATTAGGGTGGAAAATACAGTAATGATTACCAGCACGTTTTGAAAAGCTGAAATTTTTCACTGAGGGAAGCATCTCTGAAGCCTGTCTAAGCAGATTTCAGGCTGATCTTGTAGCCGTGGGATGAGGGTTATTGTTATCGTTTTCCAAAGAAGTTGTCATAATAGCCTAATATTATTAAGATGTCAGGAAGGCAACAGTATCTAAATATGAGAATGTATTTAAACCACTCCTACTTGGGAGAAATATGTTTTGTTTTGCTTGAAATCAGACAATACCACTGATCTCTATCGTACAACACCAATTAAATTCTCTTTAATTTAGGCAAACCTGAGCAACTAGCAGGTGAATTAAATAGAGACAAACTCATGTGGGTCGATGGAGAAATGAGTGGAAGGAAGATTATTAGAGTGAACTTTAGTATCTAAACTAGAAAAACACACGTAAACTGAAAAAAAAAAAAAAAAAAGCCACAAAAATTTGCTATATGAAGATAACACTGAAAATCTATATTCCAACTATATTCCAAATAAAAGTGAACAAGCCTTATTTAGACATTGTGGTTTTTCATGGGACTCAAGACATTCTAGAAGACAGGCAAATATTACAAGCCAAAATGCTAAGGTCTGAAAACGCTGTTAACAAAACATACTGTTCTACATTGGGCTATTTTGAGCCAGCCAGCTAAGGCAGAAGAGCTAGGAGACATGTTCAAAAGGAAGAAACTTAACTTGTAACCTTGGATATCATGGCTTTATAGCAGTAGGAATGGGTGCCCTTCATGCACATAACAGAGTGAATGGAGGAAAGTTGTTCAAGTCCAAAAAGCTTTTTACATCTCAGTGAGATGCCTATTGTGAGAAAAGAATTCTCTCATATCCAGAATTACATGGACTTTCTAGAAGTCAGAAAGTCTTGCTCCGATCGTATGTCCAAACAGAAAAATCAACAATGATAATTATAGCGTGCTCTTCAATTCAGAATGTATGTTACATATAACTAATGCACTGTAAAATTAATCTCATGCTATGTTCTTTATCATTCAGCAGTTAAAAGCAATGATGTTTTCATTTCCAGATGGTTTAGATGATGTCTGATACATGAATTAATTGAGCTCAATGAGTTTTTCAACCATCTGTGTAGTCACAATGAAAGCAATAAGATATTTTTTTCTTTATTTCTATTGTACAAATCCATTTCATACATCAGAAGCTTAGCATATAAAAACAAATGCTCGTTCAGTCTCAGTTTGTTCTGTATCACCATTCATCAGAAAAGATAAGACTCAATGAAGAAAGGAATTTCTTCTGCCTTATGAGGTAATTTTTCATCACCAGAAGTAGGTTTGTCATTGAAAAATTAGAACTGGACATATATACACCACTGGGTTCTACCTGGGTAGAAAAGTCCTGTCTATTAAATAATTTCTTTTGAAAGGCACAAACTCAGATTTTACAAAGAGTACTGGAGTAAAAATTTTGTCCTTAAAATTCTGCTGCTATCTGGAAGAAAACAACAAGCTTTTGCTTGGTTCTACCTACAGACAATTTTTCCTGGATTGATTAATTTTATCGTACATTCACATTTTTTGAAAAACATATGGAACATTTTGTGTGACCATAGACATCTCTTATCTTTTTAGTCTGAAAATCAGGTATTAATAGCAGGAAACATGATGTACTCTGAACATATTAAAGTGTAACTCAAGGTGGCTTGCTTTCCAGTGAACACTTCCCAGCTCTGGGAAATATTCTTGCCAATTGTCCGGTGCAAAAGGCTTAGTTTGTTTCCAGAGCTAAGAAGTCTTTTTTTACCTTCAGAGCTGCCTTCAAGTACGTGAAGAACTTTAAGTCTGGGGACCTGACTGCTGAGATAAAGCAATTTTACAGGTAAGACGAAGAGGCCTTAAACTGTGTCCCCCAGTAAGAAATTTGTAGTGCCAGGCTAAGCAGATTGCTTCAGTAGCATTTGTTTCATCAAGGTCTCAGTTCAGTGAAAAGGCTGTTGCTTTTGGTCTTGAAAATAAGTAGTGTCATTTTCTCTTTGCAATGAATTCTTTCATCCAATCATATTCCTGTATGCAAATATACCATAGCTGGTACAGATAAAAAAGCACAAATAAAGCTAAGAGCTCAGTCTGGACAAAAATCACTGCACTTCCCTTATACTTTATTTCACCTGTGTTTCAGGAACGTCCTCAAATTCCTCAACTGAAAATATGAAGAAGCAAGGCTCAGACAGTAATCCTGCTCCAGTTTTGCCAGCGCTGCCAGAACCACTCAAAGATCTGAAAATTAAGTACACCAAGGTTAGTAGTGTTTATTTCTCAGTTTTTCTTATGCATTCAGCTCAGGCAGTATGATCTGCTCATTTTAATCTTGTATGAACCACGGAGGTAAATCAGTGCTTAAAATGTTTATTCTGACCTGTTTCTGATATTATACATATTAGCAATTAATCTTCAGTGATCCTTTTAACCTAAGTATTTCAGGAAGTGTGATAGAGTTATCTCATATTTCGGTTGAGGTGAGTGTTGTTTTTCTCCCGAAACAAACTTTCTGCAGTGATAAATTTCACAGAAGGTATAAATGGAACAAAGTAGGAAAGGTTTCTATTACTATGTTATTTTCAGAACAGGGAGAAAAAAATTAAAATGTTAGCATATCGCATCATATTACAGTCAGATATAAATAATTATACCAAATAAGCTGATGTGTAGAGGGAAAATGAAATTAAATATAAAAAAATAAAATTCATTCCACTCGGTTTTTGTAGTGATAATGAATCTGTGTTTCAGCTTAAAAAAAGTAACTATCAAGAAAGCAGACAATGTCTGCTATTATTAAATACTCAGTATTGCCATCAACTTTTTGTAAGCATGTTCTTTCCATATGCAATTAGAAATACACAGATAAAGACGGTCTGAATCCAGACTTGTGTTCTCAGCTTGAAAAGACTCTTTGCTTATTTTATATCATAGTATGCAGATATCTACAAGAACTTTGAACAAACTTGGCAGAAAATATTGAAGGTCTGCCCTCTGAAACATTCAGGTAGAAAAACTGATCGTAAAGGACCTTTTCGCTTTAGACTTCTTGGTTGTTAATTTTTTTTCTGTACTTTTGCAATGGAAATGAATTTATCTACTAAAAACACTGCATAGTTTCTTTTCCAAAAGGAAGGTGTTCAGTGATTATCTAGATTAGTTCTTTTGGATTCTATTCTATCCTTTTTTATTTTTTCATGGAAGAAACCTAACCAGATTTCAATGGATATCTTTCTCGAACAAATCACACAGGACCTTACTTTGTAAATATTTAACCAGCTATGAAAGATATGTAGTTCTGTCATGTGATAGCTCTTTACCACTCTTCCTGACTCAAAAAAACCCATCAAACAAAAAAACCACAACTTAATTCAGAGAAGATACTTCAGTACCTATTACAAAGTGGTGTTCCAGAAACTACAGTTTCATTTGTTTGATTTTTTTATTTTTCCAAAGGAAAACAACTCATATAAGCAAAATATCAGCTCAGAAATGTGTTGTAACAAAATATGCAGGACATAAATTTCTGTAAAGTTTTCTATCCTTCTAATATATTTAGTTAGCAAAAAACTACTTCATTAATAGAAAAAGTAACCACAAGACAGTCAGCATGGCTGAAATGTCTGTAGTGCTCAACTGAGGAATGTCACATAGCAAATATATGTTTCTTTTGCCTTGACATCCACTTCCTTAAAAAGTGCATATAATGTGCAATGTACTTGTTTGTGAAAGTGTGTACCCAAAAGAGATCAAACCCAACACAACTTTGCAGAGGCTTGATTTTTAAATGCTTTCCTCCTCTCTTGAAATATCACAAAGAATTGTCTGAAAGGCACAACAGTATACTGAGGGACAGGAATATGGAGTAATAGAAATGTCATCCCATATACAGCATTTGTCCCACAATTTAATAAAGCTTTCCCACTCTTGCATTTTTATCCATCCTTTTCCTCTCCTGTCCCATGCAAGTTAGAACGTGGGGCGTGGGACTGTTTAGACTGGTTACGTTGTAGACATCAAGATGAGGGAAGCATTAATTACTGCTGATGTATATTAATCTTTCTGTCTGAAGCACCTTGGACATCAGCAAATCTTTCAGCTCTGGAAACTCAGTTTTCCCATTTTCTACTTTGGCATAATATCAATAGCCATCACACAAAGTTGTGAAGAAGGGTCTGCAGGAGATATTCCAAGGACTTTCCTCTTTACTTAACACTCTTTCTGTTTTATTTTTCTGTGAGAGGGATCACCTGGGGCCTTTTACAGAGATCATTTAACTAAGTATTTCCATATGTCTACGGATCTATAGGTTGGTATGGTTATATTTCAGATTAGGCCTTTCACATATAGCATAAAACTAAGGGCTCTTCATGGAATTTGAAGTTCCAGGATTTAATTGAATGCTTTTAAAACAGCTAAATTGGATTGGACATTGAATCACAAAGTGATCTTGAGTTGGTTTCGTATCTGAATCTCCTTTAGAGATGTTCCAGTGAACTGAATGAGCATTGGTAACTGGCTAAAAATGTTCTAGTAAATATTTTACTTAGTCAACACTAAGGAATTAGACAACGATTGTCTGACAAATGATTTCTGTCATGATGCTTTCACACATACTAATCCCTGTGGCGTGCCTTTAATCAGAGAAACTCAGATAAGTTAATTATTAGGTTGTCAAATTACATGAGGGAGAGAAAAAGGTTGCACATTCTCTCACTAAGATGCATGTGGAATATCAGAAAGTGTGGAAGGGTAAGCCACTATAAATGAAGTAAAATTGTAGGTGGGTATCACATATGTTGCAATCGCTTGCTTCACAAAGAAAGATGAAGGGTAAAACCACAAACATTTATTTAGTATACATGGGGAAAGTTTATCAGCCGGATAGGTACTACAGAAACATGTTCTTTCTAAGATCAGCTAATGTTAGATACAAAACCACTAACAAACAAATCAAAAAGTTTAAGTAAATAATTAAAAGAAGGAGTATACTTTCTAGTTACTAGGTCATTTCAGTGGTAAAAAAGTAATTTCTGAATCAATAATGACGTACAATTCCAAGGGGAAAAAAAAAATTATATAAAATACAAGCCAAATATCAACTTTGTATAAGGAAAAGCCAAGGGCGTGGGTGTGGCGGGGAGAGGTGGAAGAGACTTCATGGCAAGTATTCTGTACTGTTCAAATATAGAACAATTGTAAGTTCAAAGGCTTACGATTTCAACCTTTAGTAGTTCTAAATAACTTAATATACTTTAACTATATTGCTTAAAGAATAGAGTGAGACTCCCTGACATGTTTTGGGACTAATAAATCAGAATTTACAGAATTTGAAATGAACCTCCCCTTGGGCCACAAATTTCTTCAGATTTAGATGTAAGATTTACTTCCATCATCAAACTCAAGAATTTCTGAATGACTCTCACAATTTATACAAGCAGGTGTGAATAGAAGCCAACAATTTTTCAGCACTGTGCATCACCTCACCAGAGTGACGCTGACTTGCCGCGAGCATGTGTGAGTCCAGCCACAGCTGTGGTGATTCTTCACTGCTCCTGAGCTCTAAAAAAAATGCTAGTGGTGTCATTCCTTGGCTTACTGTCTGTACACAAAATCTTGTGAGCAGTCAGCTGAGCAACTGATGAAATTTGGTGATAGTTTTTCGCTCTGCAAAACAAGCAGCTGGGCTCATTTGAAGATCATTGTCAAGAAAAGCTTTATCATAGCAAGAGTTAGAGGGTATCTGGAGACAGGTTTATGGTGGGAAGAGGTACACTTTTTCTTGTTCTTTAAGTTTTTGCCATCTAGAGAGAACTTAGACATTTCATTCTATGTTTAGAAAGCTAAAATTAATACCTAGGTTTGGGATAGCCCATATTTTAGATAGTTCTATTACTTCTCTTGGCTACATCTCTGTAGTATGGATAATAGTTTGTAACAATAATGGTGAATTCCATTAAAATTCTTACCTGACTAAGGAAAAATTTATGAAGAGGTGCTGAATATGTGATCATGTATAGGAAATTTGCAGCATCAGAAATTAAGTATTTTCTTCTCTAAACTAGATTTTTAAGTCACTTCAACAGAAGCACTGAAGCCTGAGATACTTTACAGACTTCGTCTCTTTTGTACCCACAAAAAGAGGATACTTATTCTAAGAAAGCTGGCAGCAATAAAGTTTCACAAGGTAATGGCACCAAACATAGAGGTCCTGAAAACTATTTCAGCATACCTATGATGTGGTTCACCTGAGATAAAGTTATCTGGAGTCAAATACTTTCTTTCCTCATGCAGCACAGACACAAATATGGCACTTCCTATCTAGCGGATACTTCACAAAATGAACTCATGATCCTTTCAAAATACTCAAGGACTGAAGGGAAAAAAAAGCATTGGGATAACGAAGAAAAGCTAAGAGCAGGTCTTGTCTCCCTCTTCTCTGCTCAGGTCACTTGAGTAACTATATCAACTGTCTAAACAATGACAGAAATACTGTAGTCCTGTAGATAATTTCAACCTCAAATGGTCCATGACATCAGATTATCTGAACTAAAATAAATCATTTCAGAGAACCAAGACCTTATTGCAATCCGACACTGGGAAATAAAGACAGTCAAAGGGTTTTTGCCTGCAATAGCCTGTTACCTGGATTGTATTTTAAGAACTAAACATTAGTAGCGTGCAGTTCCCTCTACAGTAAATTTGTAATCCTAGTTTGAATACAAAGAAGTCTGAAAGTCATCAGTTTTTCAGGTTGTTGAATTAAAAACTGTATCCTCTCCTAAAAATACCAATGAAATAACAGTTACAAAATGCTTGCAACAACATTTCTAAATCCTTGCAAAATAAATTTGCAGCCCTAAGTCTCATGTGATCACAGACGACCCTCTGCACAGCACATGACACAGAAGCATAGGTCTTTCACACTTATGTTTAATAAATGAGCAGAAAAAAAACCCCTTAGCTGCAGTGGAGTTCTGCCTGACAGACAAACCACTGCAACCTACTGCATGATGATTCCAGATGTATTTTTTCAGTGGGGCAGGGGAGTTGCCAGAGGCTGCTGGTGTTGATTAGGACTTCAATGTCGACTGGATTGAGAGATCCACACTGTATGTTTGCAGCGTACACTCCACAGTAGTAAATAAGGATGGCTGCATGCACAATTTTAAGTGCAGCTGCCCATAATGTAGGTAACACTGGTTACATTGCCAGTTTTGAATTTTTACCTTTTTTTCTTGTTTTTCATACCTGCATAAGCAAGACTGCTATCTAGCATACAGAAGACATCTGGATAGTTTGATTTATACAACCCTGATAAGATGTTGTGTATACATTTAATATAATGAAGTTATGCTTTAAATGGGAATGGTATTAGAAACATTAATAAGAACGATATTCTAAACTAATATTATGGGTGATACTGCCTGGTGCAATAAATGTTGTATTTAAACAAATACTTTAAAAACTTCCAAAAATGGTATGTTTTGATAATACTCCTTTCAGAGACAGATATGAATTTGGCATACTGTAACATCATAGCAGTGTTATGTTAATATTTACCTTTTACTTTGTCTCTTTTCTTGGCAATGTAGCTAGTTACTAAAGATGGCTTTTTTCATATTAACTATTTAACTGCTGTCTTTAGTGATTCAAAACAGTCAGAATTTTATGTGGATGTTCCTATAATCAAATTCATCACATATCTGAAATTTCCAGGGACTTACATATTTATTTCCCTGGCAGCTTTTGTCATATCAGTTTACTGATCAGTCGATGGCTGGAGGTAACAATAGCACTCTATGTACACAGTGCCTCCATATAAACAAGCTGAAATATACAGGAATATATTAACAGCAAATTCTTACCGTATCAATTTAGAGGTAACACTTTTATTGATCTTGATAGTTTTTAACAAACTATTTATCGCTTACTATCAACCACCCAGACAGTTAGTGTGAGCAATTTCAATAATATGCAAAAATCCTGTTCCCTGAAAGCTGGTATGTTTTCATTTCATATGTGGTTGTAGGGTTTAAAACCCTGGTCTGTGTAACAAAAGCATTTACCTTGCAGTTTTGCTGTCTTGACTTTGTCCTGCAAGCAAAGCAATCATTTGCTTTGATTTACGTGCCCCAAAGTATTTTCTTTTTTTTCAATTTAAATATTCCTGCTACTCTGAGCGGTAACAAAGTAGCTCCTTTACCCTCTGCTTTATCCGAATGGAGGTGGGAAAAACATCTTTTCTGGTAGTTGGTTTCACAGCTAAGCTCCAGAGACTAAAGGTCAGTTAAAATGCCACGGCCCTAAAGATAGTCACAGTTGGAGCTCAAAAATACCCAGTACAGTCAGTCAGTGCCTGCCATGGTCTCGATGACAAGAATGACAAAGATCTCACACGTGTCCCATCAATGCAGCCGCACTGGGAGTCAGTGAGAAGGGAAAGCACCAGTCCATAAGCAGCAAGAAGGTGGACTCATGTACTGGGAGGGCGGCTTAGGGTGAGGATCCCATTTCTGCACTGAATAAAAGCCAAAGACTGAAGAAATGGTTAGACAGAGGATGACAGGTATTGTTAAGATTGGACTGTATACAATATATTGTCCATTTTAAAGAACAACCTACACATTACTTGGTAGCCACACAGCCTCCTCCTTTCAAGCTCTGTGCCATGCATCAGATCTTTCCAATGGAGTTTCTGTCTCTGTTTCTAGGCTAATCTACAGAGTCAGAAATAAAAAGTTAACTTTTTTAAACAATTTCATCAGAAGTGTCTCAGAGATGGTAGCTCTAGGCCTATGGGTAGGCCTATGGGTACAGCCTACTTCTATTTTGCATTTGTGAACAGGGTTAAGTACCTCAAATATCACCCGGAGCTCCTTTATCTTACTTGGCTTGCCCTCCAAATTTTCACAGCTGTGTAATATCATATAGTTTCCTAGTAACAACAATTAAATTACAGCCTATTTTTAATGGATTATTTTATTCTCTGTCACTTTAAAATTGCTGAATCAATTTGTTTTGTATAATCTTTAATATGACAGAAAATTCAGAAATATTATATTTATTTTAATAATAGAATAAAGTGCATCTTTTAAAAGACAATATTTACTTATGTATGTATTTATATAAAACATGCATAGCGTGTATGGTGACATATTTTCCCTACACAAATGAAAAATACTGATTTTTCAGGAACAACTGGTTGATTTCCTGTTGTTTTTTTTTTTTTTGTTCATTTGATTTATTTGAAAAGAAGAATAATTTCTACAGATTTCAGGAAGAATCTTATTAATATTCAGTAAGCAAAAATCTATAGAGATGCAGGACTGCTCAGTCCTAAAACCCTCTTTGGACATAGCTCTAAGGGATATATAACATAAATGAAATTAGGACACCAGTGCCTGAAAGTTAAGAAAAGCTCAAATACCAAACAGACAACAAAATTGGTAGTAAAAGCAGAGTAGACATGGTGGGAATTTTGTATTGTCTTTAGAGAAAGCATTGTTGTATGATGCCTTTGTCTAGAATTTATAAGGATTTCAAATATTTAATTATTGCTTCAGCTGCAACAGTACCTTTGCCAATTATTTGTTCCCATACAAAAGAGTGTAGGATTGAATTTCTGGGCCTATTATACCACAAAAGGTTACAGATCATAAAAATTCAATATGGGAAATAACAATGCCCACCTTGCTTTGTTTAGGTTTTGTTCCAAGTGTGCCAGCAATGTTGAAATCAAGAATTGATGGTATTTGTTCCAGCCTTACAAAGTAAATTCAGCACACAATGTGCTTTCAGCCAGTATAAAAGTTTAATCTTTGAGTAAGGATACAGTTCCTACTTTTATTAAATGAACTCTGGATATCAATTTCATTGCTGCTGGGTAAGCAGCTATGAAATAATATGATACATATGTTACTGGCTTATGATTAACTTTGGAATAGCTCAGGTGTTATGCTATTGTTCTTTTGTGCTTAGTAGCTAGCTATATATTTGGCATCAGAAAAAGTTTGAAATAAAAAGATTATTTAATATGAAAAGATAAGGTATCCTAGTAAAAGTGAGGAAATCACTATTTTAACCTATTTTCTTTATTTTATGTTAGATTTTTTTCCCAGTCTTGGTCAGGTAAAAGTCAGGAGAAAGTTAAATGAGCAATGCATTATGATCTGTTTTCCTGGTACATGGCTGTTCTACACAAATGCAAGAAATCAATAAATTGAGTTAGATAGTGTCTAGGAGGTCTGAAAATCAAGAGTGTTGCTGAGGCAATTCAGTGTTGGGGTGTAACAGAGATCCTCAGAGTTGGAACAAAGTCTGAAAAATTATGAAAATTACACAAGTAACATTAATTTGCTGTAGTATCCCTTGCAGTAAAAACAATAATAGAGTAACAGGAATATGTTTGCATTTTATGCCTAAAGGCTGAATAGGAGGCAGGAAACAGTCACCTGTGTCAGGGTGATAAAACATTTGTTAACTGACACCATCATATTGGAGATAATTAAGGCATTGATAGAAATTATTGAATGAAAAATAAATAACATTAAAGGGGTAGGATCACTTTAAACAGAACATAATCACACTGATTATAAAACAATGACAGCTAAAATGATCACCCAAGGATCCTCTTGTAGAAGTCTGGAGTTGTATGAGGCAAGTAGCTTCACCTGTCAAAAGTAGGAACTGCACCACGTGCTGAAGGCCAAAACCAGAGAGGTTTGAATTCCTGGTGTTTAGCAGAGAAACTTTGAGACAGAGAGGGACAAGAAAAAAGTCCTCCCATATACACGACCATCAACTGTAATCCTGATGAGTTGTGAGAGCATATATGCTGTCAGTACTCACATTTACTCTGTCTTTTTATGAATATATTCACATGCTGATTATGGTAATACAGCACAACCCCACTTCTGCTATCCATACTACAGCCCCTGGAGAATAACAGCATTGTGATGTGAAAACATTCAGACTGAGATCCTGCAAACAGTTTTTCCAAAAGAAGATTTTGAAAATGACAATGAGAAGTGCCGTTGTTTCCCATTTCCTTACATTTAGGAGCTACTGGGTTGTACAGGGTTATATGTGAAGCTGAGGACCACAGACATCTTCACCCCATAAGGCACCCTTGAAGTTCGTCTCGTCAACTCTTGGACATTTTAATTTCATAATTCCAGTGTAAATATTTGGCAAGTGCTGGTTCAACCTGGAAAGCTAGTCTTCCTTTCCTTGTAAGATTATGACAGACAGAAAAACAACAATTAAAGAAATTTCATCAATACAGCAATTGAATTTGTTTTCAAAGTAACAATTATACATGAGAGAGGGCTTTTCTCCCAGCTTGGCCTGCTAAGTGTGGTTTAAGAGAGTGTCTCTGTGAAATGCACCAGCTACCAGCAGCAAGGACAGTCTAGGCCTTCTCTGACTTTCCTAACTTTACACTTCCAGCTGTACATCAGCCATTTCCTCTTGATTCAAGATTGCTATCTTTATTTAATAGAGTAAATTCTGCTGGGTTTTTTTGTTGTTGTTTTGGGGTGGTTTTTTTTTGTGTTGTTTCTTTGTTTTTCTGCAAAAGACTAAGAACACAATGTTTCTGCTGTTAAGTCTTGATTAGGGTTACATCCAGTGAAGCACTGATCGACAAAGCCAAATAATTTTGATGAAAAAGAAAAGAGTCTCACCCTAATCTCAAATTATTTTTCTCCCATAACATGAAAATACTGAAATATGCTTGCTTTCTTTTTATTCAGCTTGAGTGATTCCTTAATTCAATTGAATGTGGTGAGGTTTTTTTTGCCTTTAATCTCAGAAAAGCACATATTAGTTATTTTTTATTGGATTTTCCCTTTTTTTTTTTTT
>VXBW01000706.1:29588-84417 GCA_013400375.1 Thinocorus orbignyianus | reverse complement strand
TTTTTTTTTTTTTTTTTTTTTTGTCAGAGTGACGAGAAATCAGAGAAAAACTAAATAGTGTCCTCCAAGATACTACATGTTCTATATGTACTAAACCCAAGGACTGGGTTTACTTCTGTTGAGGCCTGTAACAGGCAAGCCCTCCGTTGTTAGCAACCCCATGAGCGTGGTAAACCCAGGCAGTTTTAGACAGGTCAGATTGAGCTGTACCTCCCTCGTACATCACAGTTTGAGAGAGGGAGGTCCCCTTTGTAACAGTATATTTCTATGATACCAAACAAAGTGAAAATATCATGGAGAAAGAGAGTTCACCTCTCCAAATGAAGTTAATTTTAAAAAGCTGTTCCTGGTTAAGTGCTTATGTGATTACTCTTCAGAATAATGTCAAAAGAGCTATTCCAATTTTAATTAAGGTCTCATACAATTAGGGAGTTCTCAGCTATGAAAAGTATTCAAGCATTCATTCAAACAGATAACAGACAACAGCTAGACAATGTTACTGATATTGTTGCACTGTATCTTCTTCTGTAGATATTTATAAACAATGAATGGCATGACTCCATCAGTGGTAAAAAATTTGAAGTCTTCAACCCTGCAAATGAAGAGAAAATCTGTGAGGTTGAAGAAGGTGATAAGGTAGGAGTTTTATATTTGCTCTTAATTCTAGCTTTAAGTTTAATTCTGCATATTAAAAGCAGGAAGACAAGCATCTATTTCTGCTGATGTAAAATATCACCTCATAGATGTACCCATCCTGCATATCTTCTGCTAAAAATATAATTCTTAACTTTTTTTATGAAACCTTAATATTGTTTGTAAACAGATACCAAAAAACTGCTTTATTCTTAGGACTTTGTTCATATGAAGAAAGTTCCAAAGAAATATTTTTTGTTGTTTTTTTAAGTTTTGTTTTGCTGTTGGTTTTTAATAGTATCAATTCTTTTTATTATCTTTGATTAGAGGCATTTAATAATTTAATGGTTTGGACTACTTTTTTGTTATTTTTTCCTGACTCAACGCAGTGGTGTCATCTGTTCATTTCACCTTTATGCAAGGCTTTTGATTTTAGATAACATGAATTGGATGAATACAGATATTTTCCCCCACAGATTCTGTAAAGATGATCAATGTCATCATCATTTTTATCTATTAATATTTTCTCATTGCTGCCCCCTACAAACATTTTACATTGTGAAAAATATATTGGAACATAGTCCTAAAAAAAAGCTCTGAAGCTGAATGTAGCCTATCAAATAGACAAAAATTCCACCAAAGCTGTTTTTTTTACAGCTTGTTGAATTGAGGAATTTAAGCAAAGGACTGAAAAGGTAGTTGGCACCTATAAACATACTTTTATTTTTTATATTTTTGAGGTTACCTGGTGAAAAATTACAGATAGGTACCACATAATCAAAAATATAATGAAAATATAAGCTCTCAAATGGGCAGCACTGTATTTTTGTTTCTGCTGAAAAAGATTTCCCTAGTACTATGGTGCAGTTTAAATATAAGTTATCAAGTAAAGGCATTACTTTTTTAATAGAACAGACAGTGTTGCTTCAATAGTTTTAAAACCTATGACCGGGTAATGTTATTTTTTATTATAAACACTGAGAAATTAAGTATGGGAAATTAATGTTCTATATCCAGCTCACAAGTATACAAAAAGTGATGACTGTGACTGAAAATAAAATTGATTTTTAAAATACTCTTTTGTTTCTTACATATATTTTTTTCCTTTTTGAAAATTTCCTCTTCAAAGTAAAATTTTTACATTGAAAAGTGAGAAATTTTTCTCACATTTCTCAAAAAATGAAATCTGATGTTTATTTTAGTCAAGAAAGGTGGATATCTAGAATGATTTGTATGACAAATGTGTTTCAAATGTAGGAGCAAAATGTACCTTAGACACCTTTATGCCCATGAAAACTACCATAAAATTTATAAGTTGTTTATCTGTGTTATAAGTTCACCAAAAATTTCATGCCAATACAATAAGTAGAATCTTTTTCAGAATATTTTAATTTCCTCTACAAAGATTCACTCTGAAATGAAATGGTCTTTTGAGAAATATGTAGAAACTCAGTTCATTCAGCATCCTGTGCTCATTGGATCACAGTTATTCTGTTCTGTAGTATCATTGTGAATCCGTTGATAAATCATGGCTCAAACGTTGCCTAGCATAGTAGTGATAGTTATTACACACTATTAAGAAGGCAGGAGTGAAGACATTTAAAAATTTTATTAGACAAAGATGGCTGAGAAAGTCTTCATGAATCTGGCTTATGATCATTTCATAAATCTAATCATGAGTTCTTCAAATACCACCTTCTTGTTTTTCTTTATTCCCAGTTACTTGTGCACAGTGGTCAGAGTCACTGAGACTATTTCAGGCTTTTTCTTGTTCTCAGCCAAAGCATTTCATAAGCATGCTGTTAACTGCTGAATCGTATCCCACTAGAACCTGACAGGCTTTTGATGTGAAATACTACTTCTCTTTTCAGTGTCTAAAAAACCAAATTACACTGGCTGGCCTGATATTTGATCATCCTCAAATTAAATTACTTATGACCTGCAACTGTTCACTTACCATTCAGAATTTTTGGTAGTTTTCATTCCTTTCAAGCAAGCTAACAATTTACTAAATAAAGAGATAATGCTGTTCGACACAGAGATTTGCTTTCTCTCCAATAATTTTGCAAACTAATGTGTAATGACAACCGCTATTAACTAAATTGCCAAGTGAAATGTACAAATCTAGTAAATTACACAGTCATTGTGAACCTAATATTCTAGAGCCTAGTCTTTAGATAATGAGCCAAGAGATTTTAGGAATTTAATTTGTGTGTACAATGGGGTTGACAAAGGGCTGTACACTGCCTTGTAGAGGTATTTTAAAAAAACAAGTGGAGATTACAAAGCACAAGCATGTATGTGGGTGGGAACTGTTTTCCTTTCAGTTTGATGTCTCTTTCAAGCTACATTTGCTAAAGCTAAAGCCCCCTAGTAATCATAAAACAGCTCAACAAATGCCCACTGAGATGTAAAATAAACAGATTTCTATAAAAGTCTAAACTAGCTCTGGAAGGAGTTATCTGCCT
Organism: Thinocorus orbignyianus; assembly: GCA_013400375.1. Classification (NCBI taxonomy): domain Eukaryota; kingdom Metazoa; phylum Chordata; class Aves; order Ciconiiformes; family Thinocoridae; genus Thinocorus; species Thinocorus orbignyianus. The sequence goes on along the minus strand of VXBW01000706.1, from coordinate 81,316 downwards.
TGATATTCATGGTGTAGATTTATGTACCCAAATTAAATTCCACATAGATGGAGTACATTTTTTTTTTTCTTACTTTTCATTCACAGCCCTATACTACCTTTATATAATTTTTTTATGGTTTAAATTATTTCTGCACTCGTAGTAGAAAGAACACTTGGTGCTGTATTTAATTTATATTATTCACATAAGTATGACTGATGCAAAGCTGTAACGTAATTATGATAGAAAGAGATGAAAGGAACATAGAATTAATTAAATATTCATTGAATGTGGTTTTCCAGATCACAAATAAGTGATGAGGTATTTGATGACATTCTGACAGATTCCAAAGAAAAGTAACACTTTTTAACCTGGTATATTTCAGCTACCTGAGACAGGTGACTGGTCAATATTACTCTATAGTAATGACTGTGCCATTTGTGGGGATCCTTCCTGTCTTTTTCCCAAACTTCTTGAAAAAAACTTTGGGAAGTTCTGCGGACCTTCTGCCTAGCATGTCTGTGCTGGGCTTTCAAAGCCACTTACCCAACCCATTCCTGACTTTTAAAAATTAGTTGTTGGCCACTGACAGTCAAAGATTTAAGATCCCGCTCAAATATAGAACAATTAACTTTAGGGTTGACAGTTAACTTTGCTGACTTAGTTAACCTCAATAGTGACTAGCATTGAGGTTATTCTAGCAATTAGCAGTACAAAAAAAAAATGTTTGAAAGAAATGTATGCAAATTGCTCAGGGAAATGTGACATGGACAGATTCCTCTTTTTTCCCCTTGAAATATATTTCTAATTTCTAATAAACAACAACAAAAAAAAATAGAATAAACCTCCTGGTTTTGTTATTGTTTTCCCAGGAAAATTTTTATACAAATTTTGAAATATAGAAGAATTCCGAATACTAAAAGCCATTTCTTAAAAGATTTTTAGTTTGGGGTTTTTTTGTATCCTGGAACACCCTTACAGAGAAAAGAGTTTCATATAATTCATTGTAGATTTTCCTGGTATAGCAAAACCCAAACAATAACTAATAAATTATGCTATGAAAAATATTAATGGGCTGACAAATTAGCTTGCTTAATGCAAAGACAGTGCTTAGCATTCAGAATATTTAGGATTAGCATTTTAAATTTGGTCAATGAGTTAATTGCTAAAAAGATTTCAAATACAAATGTTACTTAAAACTTTCAAAACCAAATGCATTGATTTGTCTTCCTCAATACAAAATTTTATTAAACACTCTAAGGAACAGATTTTTCTAACCTGGTCTTCATCACACCAAGGGATACTTTTAGATAATTTCGAGTGCCTAAATATTTAACTTACAGATTTGGGCATCTCTGTACATAAAGGCAATTGAATTGCATCAGCAGTGTAATTGGTGGGTGTATCCCCAATTACAGATATAAAGAGGCAGAGTGTTTGAAAATGTAAATTTTAAAAATAAGTTCCTTAGTATGTTTTGTATTTTAGAAACTCTGAGAACACATCTGTTTCTCATACAACTTCGCATTGCTGAAATGATAGCACAAGTGTTAGAAAGCAAATTACCCACGTAACTAACATTACTGTACTAATTCTGATTAGATTGGGGCTGGTGTCTCTCATTTATCTTGCAGAACACCTTTCACATTTAACAACCAACAAGAGTGATGAAAGAATCTATTACTGACTATAAAAGTGCCTCTGTTTTCCTCACAGGCAGACATCGACAAGGCTGTCAAAGCAGCTAGAAAAGCTTTTGAGCTTGGATCACCCTGGCGTACAATGGATGCTTCAGAGCGAGGAAGGCTCTTGAATAAACTAGCTGACTTAGTTGAAAGAGATCGGCTGATTTTAGCTGTAAGTATGATATGTGAACATAAAAGCTGGGGAAGAAAAAGGCCTATGTGCTGATTTTTAAAGAAAGATATAAGTGAGCAAGTGTAACAGACTTAATCCTTGGAAAGTCAGGCTGTCACAATACTTACGTTTCTACTGTATTGCAAATGAACCTCATTAAACTGGCTTTCACTCTAGTCTACTAACACCCCACAGCCACAAAGTACTTGAGTATTTGATTAGGTTTAAGATGATACTTAGGCCACTTGCAATTGATGCAATTTCAATTGTTGATTCTTAAGAACACACTGACATTGACCACATTAACACTTGCTTAAACCAAGGCCTGTATAAAGTCTAAACTCAAAACCTGGCTCAGGTCTTACAGATGATTTAAGTCAAAACTGGGACAAATTTTTAATTTCATGCCTATGTATTTTGTTAGCACCAGTCCTTCATTAACTCCAGATTGTAACTGGCAAGGAGTCAAAAAACAGACCCAGAACCAGAGTCAAAAGTAACAATAAGTTACTTACCAGTAGAAAAAATATACAGGGTGGGAAATGGTGTCCTGCCTTTACCATCTACTGTGTACTCATCATTTTACAACTCCTTACAGGAGACACATAAGCTACAATACCAACACCTACTAATTTTGCACTAAAGCAACAAAGAACATTTAAAATAAAAATGCATCACTGATTTGATAGAGGGTAGTACCACTCACTCTTGTTTTAAACTCCATATATGATGCTACCTGTAATATGATAAGTTTGCTTTTTCAACCACCTTCTGGAATTGACATTTAGGCAAGACAGTTGTTCACACATTTCCTGAATATGATCCTCGCTTTTCTGCCAACTGTATTAAAAATTTAAGAGAGCAGGAAAGGAGTATTGAGCATTCAGGATTGTCACTTAGATTGATCTAGCCACAATTTGAAGTATTTAGCCATTAGGTAAATTAGTAAAAGCAGGCTACTGAAAGAGCCACTGAGAATTTTTTATCTTATGTTTCAGTCTGTTCTGATGTTCAAAGCTATAGAGCTCATAAGTTTGAAGCCAGGGAAGAATTTTCTCCCTTCTCCTCACAGAACAACATAGTGCCAGATATATTGCCTGGAATGACAGAGACATATCTCATTTAATCAATTCCTTACTGCTGAAAGCCATCAAACATTGATGCCTTCTGAGTTTGTTTTGTTCTCTTCCCAAGTGTTATACCTGCAACGTGTTCAGTTAACTATAACAGCACACTTCCCAGGGGAGATGTTGGTGACACATTGTGCTTGCAGGATGAGTCTGCAGACTTGGCCTGAAATGCTAATGCACCTTGGACATATAGAATAACAAATTTAGAAAAAAAAATACTATTTCTAAGATGTGGCTAGATCTTGAAACTGTAGGGCATTTCCTACTAAACATCCTAACAGGATTGTTTGCAAGGCTGAAGATCTCCAGCATCTCTCTGCTGAAAAACTTGAGAAAACTAGCTGTGTCAAGAATATCTTGACACTACTTAAGAACTGCACATGGTCTTCAATTAGATGTCCCAACAATACAGGAGTATTTGAAAGGCATAAATCCAAACCACAGTCCCTAGATTTGGCTGGAAATCAACCTTGTTTCAGGCTGGTGTCCCTGTGGGATCATTAAAGCACTGTCGGTGAAACAGAATTGATCAACTGAAAAGTCTTAGATGTTGAATGAATATTTGTTGATTATTGTTCTCAAGGTTCCTATCTGCCTGGAATTGAGATTCACACTATGGACAACTAGGTCTGGCTTCAAATAAGACCAGTTAGTTAACTCAGTTAGTAGTTAGCCAATGAAAGAGAGTCTCTTTTGTGTAAATATTCATTTGTCATGGTGATTTTTTCTAAACTAAGAGTTCTTGATGATTCAGATCTTTCCTTTGCACATCAAATACTCAAGGTATGTTTGGGGTATTTTATTCTATGCTTTGAGTCTTCTTCCTCATATAAATTGCTAATTAAGTGCCTAGAAAGGTGTTCCTTAATAATTAAAAAGCACATGATCCTAAGTTAACGAGGCAGTGGTTTCCAGCAAACTACTGACTAACTTGAGTGTCAATGCAAATAGGCTCATTTTATTTGCATCGGTTAGTTGCACAGACTCCTGGATGTTTTTTTCATCTACACTTGTAGAATATGTAAGATAAACTAGAATAGTGCAACTGACTCAGATGGGAGAAATCTTACTGTTTTTTCGGAAGATCTCAACATTACAAATGTGCCATGATCACACTATTTGCATAGCCCACTGCAAGTAAACCATCATGAAAATTTCTCATTTGTAAATTGCTAGCTTGGGTTTTTCAAATGCTAAGTGTTCTTCAGAGCGGAATTAATACAAATCTTTGTATTAAAGCTAAAAACCTCTGAACTGAACAACCAAAAGCTAAGTGACAAAGTCATGAGAACCATTATCACTACTTGATATTAACTTTGTCATTGTTGTTGTCCACAGACAATGGAAGCCATTGATGGTGGGAAACTCTTTTCCACTGCCTACCTAATGGATTTAGGAGCCTGCATCAAAACTCTACGCTACTGTGCAGGCTGGGCTGATAAAATCCATGGACGTACTGTTCCAATGGGTGAGTAGTTTTGAGATAACAAAAGTACAGGACTGAGGCCAATGTGATCTGTAAAAAAATGCCTTTTCCTAAAAGTTGTGCAACACAGAAATTATCTTGAATGGAAAACATTTCGGACAGTTCTTAATATAGGTTGTTTAAGATTTTTAACTGTGTTTATTTTGAGCATTTAGTGAAGTTATTCACATTTATTTCTTGTTCTATACACCACTAATATGTACTGTTTACTAATCAAAAGATTTTAGCCTGTATGTACATCTAAGAAGTCTGGTAGGTTTCTTTTGCATAGCAATGTATAGTTTGTACAGTTGTACAGTAAGGAAAACCAGTTATTTGCTTATTGAAGCTAAGATTAACACAAACAGTAACATTTGTTTCAGTTACTAGATAATGCATTAAGAAGTGTACTAAGAGATAGGAATGAGGAAACATTCCTTTATTTTGCTGAAATTTCATTCCATTCCCTCTCCCATTAAGCACCTCTATGAAAACATTGTTTCTAGCTTCATTCTCTCAGAAGAACAAAGAAAAGAATGGTAATAAAGAAGGAATTAAGGAAAACTAGTGATAAATACTTCCAACTTTTTTGCATCACCTAGATCTCTATTCTAGGCTTAATGGCACACATGTTTATTTGAATCAAAGAGAATTTTATACTTAATGGATTTGATCTAAGCTATGATCAAATATTAAAAAAATGTCTGATATGTACCTAGGACTGAAAGTAGTTTTTGAAAAGCACTTTCCAAAAACATATCACAAAAGGTGATAAAAGCAAAATAAAATGAGGAATGCTCATTGGTGTGTTATGCATACCATATTGAGAAACAGGGTTATCCCTGCAGAAAGTCAGTCAGACTGGTAGAATCAAACCTTGGAGCTATGAAGAAACTAGATATTGAATCCAGATGTACCTTATGGCTGCTTTTTTGCATAGTTATGATTTTGGAAATATCGTTTATAAGTAAAATCACATCCAGCTACGTTTAGTATCCAACTTTGCCTTCCTTCAGATTTGTTTCTCACAAATGCTTTTTCTGAATGTCTAATTTATTTCTTCTTTCCCTAGATGGAAACTTTTTTACGTATACAAGACACGAGCCTATTGGAGTCTGCGGCCAAATTATTCCTGTAAGTTGAAGCCTTGTAGATATGTACAACAGAAATGTTCCTGTTACAAATAGAAATGCTTTTGAAATTTCGTCTATGCAAGTGTATTTATGAAACATTACCAATCAGAAACTCATCAAATTTTGCAACATGGAATTTTTGATGAGTCAGACCAGTCCAGCCTCATCTCTGTTCTCCTTGCATATGGGGGAAAATAAATCTCAAAAGGCTGACTGATGGATTAGTTTGAAAGACGGGATTGTGGTTTGCTGGAACTGAAAGAATTAGAAATAAACAAGTAGGAGAGGGTAATATTTAAATCCTATAAACAATAAGCTTTTTAGGATCTGGAATGTCTGTTCTGCTCTGTACAGCATCCAGACAGCTGGATCTTTGTTTATTACTAAGAGTCACTCACCATGTAGATGGTACAAGTAACAACACAAAGAATGCGTCCAACAAGCACAGTGATAGCGAGCTATACGTTCCTAAACTCCTGTTCAGAGTGTCTAAATTCCCAATTTTGAAGTCACTTATTTTAAGTGAAGATTTTAAGAGCCTGCCTGAGTCTGACCATCCAAAATACTGAGGAACTCAACTTTTAAACGTGATTGTGAGGTCTACACAGGTTCAGTGGGTTACTGTGAAAATGGCTGTACGAACTAAACACTCTTAATCCACCTACATCCTTGCACATGGCTAACGTGGGCATCCTGACCTGACTTGCTTGACAACTTAAATGGATTTTGAAATAGTTGGCTTGTCTATCAGGTTTGCTCAGACATGTGTGTCCCACACATGTTCCTAATGTCTTTCAGTTAAACTTGCAGAGGTGCTATCTGTTTTTACCACCATATTGATTTAGAGAACATCTCTGGAATATGTACCCAGACTCATACTTGCGAATTCTCTTGTATGTCAGGCACAAGGTATTTCAAGCAAAGCACTCAGACTCAAGATATGCTAAAGGATTAGACCCACTAGATATGGCCATTTAAAAAAATAAAATAAAATTGCATTCTGGAAGTATAAGCAGTTAGTACAAACACTGACTTCCCTTATAAAAAGTTCAAAGATTTCTGAGCATATCTTTGTTTTCACTTCATTGAAATGGGAACTCAACAAGTTGGAGTTTTGCGCATAAACTGAAAACTTTGTAGATTATGTGAATGCCACAAAATGCTTTTGCTAGCTCAGCAATTCCATTTCTCTTCCACTCTCACAGTTCCTCTGTAATGATGAAGATTAAAAAAAAAAACCCTGCAGTCCCTTACTTTGTGTTATTTGTGCTCCTGTAATTTTTTGGGGGTGGAGTGAGATCGAAATGAGATCAGGAGAGTCATAAAGACCAGTTGCATGTATACTGCTCCAAGCTTTTCTGACAGAATATGTGACTGTTAACTGCCTTTTCCCCCATTTCTGTACAGGTAAGGCACACAGCATCTTTTATAATGATGCTCATGGGCTCACTGCTTCTAAAACCATTAGAAATATTCTCAAAGGGATCAACCCATTTTTTCCCAGCAACATTGTTGCTCAAACTGTTGAATATGGGGTCCAAAGGAGTCAGTTGCTCTGCAGTCTGGCTGGATTGACCACAATGGAGAGCTGCCAGTGAAACCTCCAGGGAAGAGGGCAGAGGCATTGTTACATGTTATCACCTTGTCTCTCTTAGAAAGCTGAATTATTGATGGCTGTGATCATTTGAGATAACAAAACTCCCAATTTTGCAGCTAGTCCAACAACTTTCTGTAAGGCTTTGTTAGAGGAGTACACCTTGTGTCTCGAGTTTTTTAACCAAAACTTTGGATCCCTTGGACTAACATACACTAAAATTACTGTTCTTTGTATAACACAGTTTGACAGTTGCTTTTTGCAAAGTGTCTTCAGTCTAGAAAGAGTTCAACAAAGAATTCAACCGCCCAGTCGACAATTTGTACTGTTATAGAAAAAGCAAAAAGCGTATTGGTGATGTATGAGAAATGGGATACATCTTCACATTTGTGTTTCAGTGGAACTTCCCATTGGTTATGTTCATCTGGAAGATCGCCCCTGCCCTTTGTTGTGGAAACACAGTGGTGGTCAAACCAGCAGAACAAACTCCACTGACTGCCCTTTACATGGGATCCTTAATTAAAGAGGTAAGTCAGCAACAACAGAGTTTTTTGTCTTTCTCAAAAATCTAAGAACATAGTTCCGCTGGGGTGCTGCAGGAGTAATAGGAACCAGAGTGACCTTTGCAAGCACTTCTCATTGCATGTCTAGCTTGTACTATGGAGCTCACCTTACTGTAAACCAGTGGAGCAAATCCAGGGCAAAAGCATGCATATCCTTCAGCCTAGTTCACGCACATAAAAAAAAAACCCTACCATAGCAATTTAGTAAACTTCTTTCCTTGGCATATATATTTGCATTATAAAAGTACAGTACCTTTCAAAGTCAAAAGTAAACAAAGAGTCAAGAGCAGAGTACTTAGAGTTCAATGACAAATACTATATTAATGTAATTGTCACAGAAAAATGACTTGTTTGTATAGCTAATTATTATTGTTTTTTAACTGAACAAACCTTTCATCCACCTGGGGTTTTCATTAACAGGGAGCTGTAAAATTGAACTGGTGACTGCTGCCAAGTTTGTGAACTCTTTTCACAGATACTGGGAGAATACGTTTTGTGCTCTTGAACACAAGAAGCGAAATAGTTTCTCCAGTATCTCTGAAGTTACGTTGACTATTGTGCCCAACCCAGCAAATACCTAAAGAAGAGCATTTAAATAGTTTAGTTATCTTGCTTCCCAATGCAATCAACAAATGTAATCTAACATGTTTGACAAGTTAGCACAGATGTCAGTAATCACCAGTGCAGTAACCTTGCAGAGTCTTAACGGAAATGACTTCGCACTTTTTATTATTCTGCTTCAAAACAATGATTCAGCAGATCATACTGGCTCGTTACACATTAATGTTTCACAGAAACTACATGACTACCAGGAAAGACCCAAGTCCTGCTGTTACTCTATCACATAGTAAATGTTATTAGATTACACCATGGAGGAAGAATTGCTTAAAAAAATATATCAGAGATACCTTCTCTATTAATTTTTAACTTTAGATTTCAGAAAGTATATTTCTCTGAAATAGGAACTTTTCAGGGAAAATAATTCAGTTCTGCTCTGAGTCTAATTAAATATCTGTTCTGATATTTTGATTTTCTCAGCTCATAAGTGGAAATGTGATGAGTGGTTGTCTTTGTATGCACGCTTACAACAGTTACAGATTGGCAGTAACTGTGGTAACCATCAGAGTATTTTTAGTAAAAGGCAAGATGAGTCTCATTTCACCCATTCATTAAGTGTTCAACTGGATGAGAAGCTTGAGTATATAATAGTTTAATGGATTTGATGTATTACATGGTGGATATTGTGGAGCTTTAAAACAGACAAATATTTATTTTATCAAGTCCTTCAAGATTTATTCACTCCAATCTAGTTGAGTTTCAATTTATACCCAGATTATGCAAACAAAGTTGGTGTCCAAATCCCTGATGGTGATCATAACCTCAGTGATCACTTAAGTAGCTGCTTTAGACTTTTTATGAAACTTTCCGAAGATTTACTTTAACTTTCTACTTCTCAAGTATCCATGTTAAATATTTTATTAACTTTTGACATTTCTCACTGTCTTTTTTAATAAGACTGACAAGGCTTCTTTGCTAACATGTAGACAATAACTTCTAATACAAACATGGAAATTAAGTGCACAAAGCAATACAGTGTGAATTAGTCCCACAAATAATACTCTTCATACTTTGTTCTACAAATTAAGTATGAAACACAATGCTAAGGAAGTAGAAGGAAACTCATTATCTCATCAGTTCTAGGGTAAATTTTAACCTAGAATATTAAATGAGAATAAAAAGTATTTATGGAGCATATTTGATCATAAACCTGCAGGGAACACAGGTAATTGTCTGGTGTCCATAAAAAAGGACATGATGTTTAGGAGCTGTAACTCACCAGCTGAAAATCACTGTTTTCCAAGTGAAAAAGGAATCTTCGCAAGTAATTCCAAAGTCCTGTATAAATCTAAAAATAGACTAATTTAAGTGATAACACAGGAAGTGCATCTTTTTGGTCTTTTAATTCTGTGTTTGCTTTGCTTCTTAAGTGTCATCAAGACCCCATAGCTGCTTCAGATGTTGAAAGGAAATCCAGTTGCATTTCACACATCTATAGAAGTTTTCCTGACAAACTGTTGGAAGAAAATGACTTATTTTGCCTATGATTGAAATGTAAATAATATAGAATTGGTGGGAAACAGTAGGTTTGACTGGTTGACAGTAAAAGCCCCTTCAAATAGAAAATTTATAAATACTTGAAATGTGCATGTCTCAGGTGGCCAGGATTTTACTGTTTAGTAGCTAATCTGCTCCTTTTGTGCTGTAGGCTCTCATGTTGCTCACTTTAACCTACATCCAGAGGAATAAGCAAAGATATTGAGTTTGAAGTACTATTTACATCACCTTACTTAATGAAATTTCATCATAAGTCAGGATATCATGAATTAAATTCCATCTAGCTTGAGGAATAAAGAACAGAAGTCAGCAAGCATGCAGGAAGTTTCAAATAGCTTTAATGATTCAGACATGAAATTAAACAAATTTTTCTTTACACATCTGACTGGGGGAGAAAAGAAAAAATAGTTTTATCCCTTATCAATGACAATGAATAAGAATGAAAATAAAATATTTTTTTAAAAGAACTAGTTCAGTAGCCTAAAATATAAGTGAGGAAAAAAGGGCATGAATAAAGTGAGAATGAAAACATGGGGCTCTAGTGCTGAGAATAACCGTATGCCTGAGAAAAGGTGACTGGAGAACTAAAAAAGGAAGTAAAACTGTATGATGTTCTCTTCTAGCCATTATTCTTCCCCAAATTTACAGGGTTCTGTCTTCCAATACAGGCAGGATTTCCACCTGGAGTTGTGAACATTGTGCCAGGCTTTGGACCCACCGCTGGAGCAGCAATTTCTCATCACATGGATATAGATAAAGTAGCTTTCACAGGCTCTACAGAGGTATGATAATGAATGCAAGAAAATATAACAAGGAACTGTGCCCTTCTGATTTCCAGGAATGATTTAATGTCTAACTTGTTCTATGTAACTATTTTAACTTCTTTTTTTCTTTTGGCTTCTGGTTTGTTAAACAAAGTCTGTTTAATGATTTGTTGGTTATTATTAACTTTGAACATATTTAAACGATGTTTGTAGTGCAGAAAAGCTCTTCAAACAAAGGCACTCTATGAGATACAATAGATTCTAGTATAGCAAGGCTATTTTAAGACTTGTCCTGTAAAAAAAAAAATTTTCATAACCTTTCTTCATTTTTTAAAAGAATAATTATTTTTTAAAAATGAAAAAAACAAACCTGGACCAGGCTGTGCTCCATTCTGCTTAATTTTATGAACAATGGGATGGTAGGAGGGTACTTCAGAAATCTCATTCCTGGTTCTGCATACAGTTAGGTGAGGTGTTGGCCTTTTGGTATTTGAACAATACTGATGATCATCTGGGTGGTCTTAGAAGTGTATTTGAGTATTTATCAGTCTAATAATTGAAAGGAAAATCACTGTTAATTTTCCCTAACCTTCACTCTGAAGAAGTGTCAGTAATACGATTGAAGACTCCTCAGTGCAGACACTATATAACTACATCCTTAAAGTTATATTATCTCTCTACGTGCATGCTACATGGAAGAGCTGCCAAATGTCTACTTCTTGGATGTAGATTCCAAAGATAAATATCATTGCCTCATGTCAAAGATCAGCACACATTGAGTACAAGAGCTATGTCTACTCTTAGACACCTTTAGCTTTAAAGTGACAGGGAAAATAACCAACTCAAGACCCCAACATCTCAGAAATATCCCACAAATGTTCCAAATGGACTGTAACAGATACAATTCCCAATGCCCCTGTCCCTCTAATGCCAGGTGGTCCAGAGCATGTATTCATAGACTTTGGTGACAGTCCTCTTCTTCTAACAATATAATCTAGCAGCAAGAAATGAAGACAGAAAGGCTGGCAGAGAAAGGAAGATACCTGATGGTTGCTACACATTAACAGTTACAGACGAAAACCATAAAGACTACAAGCATGTTTTCCCTTCGGAATTTTTCCAGGACAATTCATATTAAGCAGTTCCCTTAAATATGCCATCAGTAGAAAGAAGTGGGATAGACATTTTGTCCATTTCCTCCTCTCCTTTCTTTTAATGGAAAAACTATAATAAGCAAGAGTTAGCCATGCAGGCAGTGTAGATAACGACTTATTCTCTCACACATTTTGTGTGCCAAAGGTCTTTCCGATGTATAAAACAGAAGAGTTTCAACTCAATGGGAGTAACTTGCAGAGCAGGAATCAGTACCTACTTTAAGTTACAAGCAGGTGGTGTAGTGCTTAAAAAAAAAATAAAAAAAAAAAAAAAAAAAAAAAAGAAAAACCTCTTCTTTTAACATCTCTGTATTTATTTATTTTTCATTTCTACAAATACTGGGATAGTAGACAACTGTGAACTGATTTTCACTTTTGAGGAACTCAGATAAGTTTTATTGATGTCAGAATAATTTTTTTGAGACCAAGCTGTCTTCTCCCTCCCTTTTAGGTTGGCAAACTGATTAAAGAAGCAGCAGGGAAGAGCAATCTGAAGAGAGTTACACTGGAACTTGGAGGGAAAAGTCCTAACATTATATTTGCGGACGCAGACTGTTAGTAGCATTTTTATTATATAAACCTACTCGTCCTGAGAATCCCATGTTATTTTTCTTTTATTCGTCGGTAAATTTTTTGTATTTGTTTAATGTTCTGAGTTTTCCTGGTTATACCATAATTTTAAGTTAGATTGCCACCAAAAATTATTAGCTCCTGAATGGATATGAACCTCTGACTATCTGTCCACCCTTACTGCAATTAAATATCACCCTAATGCGACATGAATGCAGAACTAAAAGCAGCTGGATGGATCTTGAACAGTTTTATTAACTTTCTAGTTGAATATTTCTCTTGGTACTCCTGATATGGCAAATAATGTTGAATCTACATTTAACATGGAACAGCTGAATGTGTATTTGTCTAGATGCTACTTTTGATACCAGTAGGTTTTGGACATAAGTAAAGGGATGAATATCTGTGTTTGAAAGTGCCATAAAAATAAAAACTGCTAGAAGGGGAAATGAGATGCAGCAATAAAGGTTTGTGAAGAATTTATGACGTGACCATTAAAATTTATGATCTGATGAACTCTACGTTTCTTTGCAGTGGACACCGCTGTGGAATTTGCACATATTGGTCTGTTTTACCACCAGGGACAGTGTTGTGTAGCAGGATCTAGGATCTTTGTGGAAGAGCCTATTTATGATGAGTTTGTTCGACGGAGTGTTGAACGAGCAAAGAAGTATACTCTCGGGAATCCTCTGTTGCCTAGTGTACAGCAAGGCCCTCAAGTAAGTAATGCTATGTGTTTCCCATATATCTGTAATACGACATCACAGTTTAATGTATTTCTAAACCTATTAGTGCCAAGGCAAATACAGTTTCCTAGTGGCTAGACTGAAGGACCAACAGGAAAAAACTGGAGTGATGGCTGTTTGTGCCACTATCATAGACCTAAGTGTGAGACTTCTTTCTCTTTTTTAGTTCCTTTTATTATGGAATAGGAACAACTATATAGAAATAAAATGCTTTGAGAAGGTTCCAACACAACAGCTGCATAAGAGCAAGTGTCTATGCCAAAGATTACTAACATTATATTCAAACGGTACCACTGTAAGTGGGTAGCTTGAGGAAATAAAGTTTAATAGTGTCTAAAAAACATTGCTATCACAATGCTGTGGATTCAGTGGATCACAGTAGACCATTGTTAAGTTAGTTTTCACCTAGAATCTTATTTCCATATCAGCTTGTACTACGGGATGTATACTTTCTTGGCAAAGCTATTATGCACATATTTGACTATCATAGAATAGAAGAACTGTAATAGAGACAAAGCAAAAGCGTAGAGAAAGAAGCTCCCACACATTTGATAATGTTACATGTTGTTCATTGGTTATCACGTCATTTTCTGTAATCAAAGGCGCCAAATAAATTGCAAAACTGCATTCCAAGCCACACAAGATTTGGAGAATTTAAAAATACTAAGGATACTGTTTCGGTATCCTGCAGTGTGTCTTGCTAATAAGCTAATATGCTCAGCTGAATAAATCAAAATGTCAGAGGACTGGAAGATTGAAACAAGTAAGCTCCAGCTGTCTGCTATATAGCTAATAGAAAACTAACAGGAATCTGCTCTCATGTCATTGTGGCTTTACTGAGTTTGAAATTCATACTAAGGTAAATGAGAGACAAAAGTAACCTCTTACTAAAAAAAAAAAAAACCAAACCAAAACCAACAAAAAAAAAAAATCCTCAAGCCACTACTGAAAACATTTGAAAAGCCATGAAGATTCTTTTCTCATCCAGTCTCATCATTTGGCTATCTTAACCTTTTTTTTCTCCTTAGCAAGCCTTAGCAGAAATCTTAACATTTTCGTAGGTTAGCAAAGTTATCCTTTTAGAAGTGATATGATCCAATTTAATGGAAAATTGTAACCATGCAGTTTAGGGGGCTTTTTTTGTGTGTGTGTGTGGTGATTGTGTTAAATATCTCTTTTTGTCTTCAAATTCCTAGTTGTGCTTTGACTAGTTCTTTCTAGAAAGAAAAAATTATAGCCTGTGTCAGGCATATTCACAGTGCTCTTTTGTTGTAGAGACTCCTTTCCTACAGTTCACAGGCTCACTGAGGCCACACCTGCCTCAGGCAGCAAGTTTGGGTAATGCTTTGCACAGTGAGAACCAAAGAAGAGTCAAAAATCCCACTGGAATGCAAAAGATCGTATATATGTTAATTCACACATTATTAAGAAAAACAATGATGACAATAATAGCAAAGGAACAACTGACAGCAATGTGAGCTATATCATCTAAACCTTGTCTTCTCTTCAAGATGTTTATGAACAAGAGGTATTTGGCCACCAGGGTAGCAGAAATTTTATGTCTTCAGCATGCAGTAAGGCAACTGTTTGAAAGTAAAATAACAAGGGAAGTACGGTGAACTAAAAATCACCTCCTTACAAATATCCTTATAAATTCATACCCTTATAAATATAAGCTTTTATCACAGCTTTAGCTGAATAGCTGTTTAGTCTAATACACATCCAGGATTTCCCAGAACCTTTGAAAATATTGCTGTGTCTTATCATCGTGGAAATACTTGTTCAAACTGAAATGCAACCTTTTTACTGAATGAATAAGAGAATTAGATACACACCAAGATATGTGCCTACTCTGCTGACTGATGAGTATGATCACAGAGAAGCTTCGCTGCAACAGCACCCAGAAGTTATCTCAGTATCTTCATCAGCACTTGAAAAGCTGAACTCTGAAAGAGTTCAGCTTTTCAAAAAGAATCATGAAATGGACAAAATGAAAAAAACAAACAAACAAACAAACAAACAAGAAAAAGGGTGTTAAAGACATCTACCAAACAAGCTTTACTACTGAGTTTTTCCTGACGCATATGTTTCTTATGCACAGTTTCCCTTCAGGTCTGAAGTGGTGATTGGTTGATTTTGGAATGGGACAAGACAAAACAATGTGTGATCTGTTTGTAGCCCACATTTGCATGGTTTCCTTCTGTGGTCATTGTCACTGAAAACTAAAAAAACCTGGAAAATACAAACCACTATTGCACTTCCACCATAAACTCATTTTCCAGTCAAAGAACTAGCCTTTTGCTATACTATACTGACAAACTGCAATATGCTTTGAATTTGTTGAATTTGTTGCCAGGCTTGAGTGAGTGGAGGGAAAGAGACTGGCTTTATACCCTAAACAATCTACCACCTCAAACCACAAATGTCACTGTCCTTATTCCACTAATAAATCAGAATGAATTGAAAACAGCATTTAATTTCAGTTCTATTTTGCTGTTACTTTTAGCTTCCTTTAGTAGTTAGGAAAAGAGCATAGCCAATCTAACAGACTTAGTGAGTATAAAAGAGTCTCCCTGCTTAGACCAAGCCCTCTGTTATTTTTGCAGAATAAAGTTCAGCAATTTTTATTTTAATGAACCACTTGCAATTGACAAGTTCTGGGAGAAGCATAAAACACATTAATTTTATAGATTTTTTCTCCTCTTTTTAATAAATAAAAACAGGGTATGAGTCCCTGTACAGGTGATTCTCCTATGTCAAAAATTCTGATTACTGCTCTATCTGAGAAAAGCTTGTGAAGTTTTGAGAAGTTACTGACAAGAACATTTGCAGGGGTCTCCAGCTGTTCCACTTCAACACATGCAATTGAACAAAGCTGAAACATTGTTAAAATTTGCTTGATGAGCTAGAAGACCGATTATTATCAGTGTGTGCTTTTTTATCACTGTGATATCTTTTCATTTAGATTGATAAGGAGCAGTTTCAAAAAATCCTGGAGCTAATTGAGAGTGGGAAAAAAGAAGGAGCCAAACTGGAATGTGGAGGCGGTCCATGGGGAGACAAAGGTTACTTCATCCAGCCCACAGTTTTTTCTAATGTTACAGATGATATGCGCATTGCCAAAGAAGAGGTAACTAAATTCTTGGCAGTCTGTACTCTCACTGGAAATTGTCTGTTTAAATGTTTGTACAAAATATCCATTTGGAAGGTCAAGTGGCTGCATAAAAATGTTCTCAGTAAATCTGTAGTTCCATCCTGGTGGTGTTTAAAATACTTTTATAGGTTTCTGATAGCTGTTTCACCAACTCAGTGGAGGTGAGAGAGGAGAGTATGAGGCAGGCCTGCCAATAAAGCCTCCAGTTTAAGCTGAACCTAGATAAGAAATGCTGAGGTTCAGACTACTTACATCACCCCATACTCCCCATGTCTCACGTATCAGGGTCACAGTAACCTGTACCAGAGAAGCAAACCTCGAAGGCACAGTTTGTGAACTCTTTGCACTACTGAAGGAGCCACTTAAGTTGGGGTTTGAACAGAAAATGCACCAAGCTGCTGTTTTGCAAGAAGATAGAATAGATTGCACTTCCACAGGCATTTTGTTGGTGGCAAAAATTGCAA
This sequence comes from Thinocorus orbignyianus, assembly GCA_013400375.1. Lineage (NCBI taxonomy): Eukaryota > Metazoa > Chordata > Aves > Ciconiiformes > Thinocoridae > Thinocorus > Thinocorus orbignyianus. Next base: position 64,628 of record VXBW01000706.1, on the reverse strand, counting down.
AGCAGACTTTTGCCTCTTGCAGGGTTGTTTAACTTAGATGAGTTTGCAGTCTACACAGTGTTGAAGGTGCCTTTACTGACCCAGCTAAGGTGGCAGTGGCCAGAAATGGGAGCTGAACTGCAGAGTTGCTATGCCATTGAGAAAAACAATTCTGTAAACATAACCTCGAAATCTGGTCATGACCTCTTCTTTGTGTTTTCTATATTCATCTTGATTAATAACTGCTGCAATTGTGCTGCAATTGATCTCCTTTAAACTTCTTCATACTAGAAAGCTTCTTCAAAATTCTTACAAATCAAGGGGTTTTTTTTGTGTAGTCAGTGATACTGCTGAAGCAGTCTGCTGAACATTCCTAGTACATTCAGCAAGAGTCAAAGGGCTGAGTTAAAATGAACACCAGAGCATCTAGGGCTAATTGTGAGTCTGAGAGAGGTGTAAAGCAGGAGAGAATTGTATGAGAAATAATTTGGATTGTTTCTCTCGGTCTGGAAGGCAGAAACTGCACAGAGGTATGTTTCTTCATAGATATATTAGCTTCTTTTGGGTCAGCAGAGCAAGAATTGCTTATCTCACACTATTTTCAGTGTACTGAATAATGAAGCCCCAGAGAGCCAAGGCAACTTAAGGAATATCAAGGTTCTGAAACTCACAGTTTGGACAGCAGGGGAACTTTCAATGTTTTTTTGGTCTATATAAATCAATCCCTGCAACTCTAGTTAGACACTCGCACTAAATGCTTTTCAGGCAAATCAAGTGGAAAGCTCGTAATCTATGGAAATGGAAGTAATGAAATGTGGTAATGTCCCCTTGGCCTACACATACTTTGCACTGTGTAGTGGTCATGGGCATCTCAGAGAACACAGAGTGGCAGTACTGGGAAAGTCAAACCTGAGGGACTATTATCTCACTTCACACTCATAACAGGGAGCAGAATTATGTATTTCACTTGGCATACGAACACAGTTGTGCAGCTACCTGTAGAAATAAAAGTCTAATAGAAATTTTAGGAGAAGAAAAAGTTGAATGTCTTTCTCAACTCTGAAACTGGAGCTTACCAAGAAAACACCAGTTTGTTGATAACTAGTATAGACATGTTACATGCTCTGACTCCGTGCTAACTACCTTTTAAATGGTTGTCTTTTCATTTTCATTTATTTGTTTTATTTATTTATTGTTTTATTAGTCATTTTACAATAGGCTAACTTGATTTGCTCCATGATATAAGAAATCTCATCTTTAGGTGAATTTATAATCCTTTTTAGAACTCTGTTCTGAGATGTACACTCCTGACTGAATGAATTCAGGAATAATATCATCTGACAGAAATAAAATTTAAAAACATGAGTTATTTACTTTACTACATTATTATTATTTATAGTAAGCTATACTGGTCCACTTCATATATTTACATGTGTCTGAAACAGATATTTGGACCTGTTCAACAAATCATGAAGTTTAAAACTACAGATGAGGTTATCAAGAGGGCAAATAATACTACCTATGGCTTAGCAGCAGCAGTTTTTACCAAAGACATTGATAAAGCACTGACATTCGCAGCTGCTCTTCAGGCTGGAACAGTATGGTAAGTAAAGCATTCTTATAATTCTTCCTTTAGAACTGCAGGTGCCAATGGCAGTAACTGTAGGACATTTTAACACTTCTTTGGGTGGTATAGTTTCATAATTAAATATTTTGCCACCTCTAGAAAGGTAGATCAGTGCTATCCTCCAAGGTATTTTTTCCCTTCACCTTTTCTTACAAGTATTAAAAAATACTTGTAAGTCTTTGTGGGATTGTCCTATAAAATTAGTCTGAAAAAAAATATTAAATTGGCCTGCTAAAAAGGAAAAGAGACAAAAGGATATAGAGTGATACTTCCTTTCTGTTTAGAATCTGGGGAGAGCCCAAGAACATACTTAATTTGTGGTAATCATTTTCTATATTATGTAAAGAAATTAATTATCTGAAGTTCTCCGCCCATTAACCTGGGTAGAACATTCACCTGTGATGGAAAAGATTGACAAAAAGTGTTGAAAAAAGGAAGGAAATATAAATGGGGGAAAAGTGCTACAAGTACCAGGAAAGCTATTTCCAGAGATGGAAAAAAAAAAAAAAAGAAAAGAAAAGAGGCAATCTACACAGAGCTGGAAAGGCAAGAGCTGAGAGACACAGGAGTGAAAACTTAGAGGAATAATAAATTCAGTCTAAATGACTATCCCTGACAGAGGCCTGCATTTCCCTGTAGTTATCTAAATGCATCAGAATGAAACCAACCAGTTTCACTTGAACACAAAGCCTGTGTCAAATTTACATTTTGTCTGAAAGAACTTGCAGCTAGCACAAATTGCTGCTTGGATACTGTGATCTAAAAACATGCACTTTCTAAAAATAAGTTAACTGTTTTGATTTAGGAGTTGGTATTCTTTAAATGGAAGACAATTTAAAATAGGACTGGGCACCAGTAGATGGAAGTAGGAGAATGCCTTAAATATGATTTTCCAATGTTGAAAGACAAATAGAGCTTCTCAGTTAGGAAACAGGATGCATGTTCTGTTAAAACTCTTTTTACTACAAATTCCCCGGTGAAATTCCTTTCTTACTTGTTATTACATTTTTGTTCTCAACCATAATATAGAATATGGTTAAACATTGAGTAGAACCAAAAAAAATTTCCTAAATATATACTGAACCAATCCTCAATTTACTTATTTGAAGTGTACCTGCAGAAGGCTTAACTGTGACCAGTCTTTGGTTTGAGCGCTTGTGCTCTAGTTAGGAAGGAATTTTATCTTAGCTATCAGAGAAAGATATGACTGTCATTCTGCCTGAAGACCCTTGCTGAGTGTTAGAATTGTGACCAGAAGTGTTGTTTCTGATAATGCTATCTTTCCTTTAACTACACGTATTTTTGCAAATATATTACTGAGATACAATTTGTGAATATCATGAAAGGCTTTTTACAGTCAACTGAAAGACACTGATTTTTCCAGGAGTGAAAAAAAAAGTTATTTTACACAGTCAGAAGTAATTTTTCTGTTCTTCCAGGGTTAATTGTTACAGTGCGATATCTGCTCAGTGTCCTTTTGGAGGATTTAAGATGTCAGGAAATGGACGAGAACTGTAAGTAAATACTTCTAAAGATTTAGATTCACAGGAACTGCAAAATGAAAATCCAAGTCCCAACTTTATACATTCATAACTAGCATATCCAGTTTGAGAGTTTCTTAAATTAGTATACACAGTGTTTAGAGACTTCATGTTGTCAGAGAAGATGTCAAGTAAACAATTCATCTATAAAACAAATAAGAAAAAAAAAAACCACATTTTTTCAAAATGACCATTTTTTGTATTTTTCAGTCTATTGATATGTAAGTCTGATCACTGTGTTTATAGTTTACATTTTTTGCATATATGTAGAAAGTATCATTTGCATGAAGATACATATGTCTGTATTCTATGGAATCCTCTTTAAATGCTAGATTTTTGAAAACACAAAACATTTCAAAATCCTTGATTTAAAAAAGAGTTTTCAGTTTAAAAGTCTTGTGACAACAATGTTTTCCCAGGACATTCCAGCTTGGTCAAAAGTTGTGGTGAAAACAGTCCTCTTTAGTCTTTGGACCTTTGGTCTTTTCCCAAACTAGAAGTGGAGAAGTAGACAGAAATGCTAAACCAACCAAATTCTTTCAAATTTGTAAGATTTAGTCTAGTTTCCCAACAATCCAGTATCCCAGCAATCGTGCTCTGTCTTACCAGTACTCATCTTGATCTTCATATTAGCAAGAGAATAATGTAATGTGTTATGTCATGAAACATGCTATATCATAAATGCTCATTATATTATGTAGAATTATGTCTTCTGGGTTCTTTTGGAACATAAATCACTGGCAGTCATTTTTAAAAATGCCGTATATCTGAGAGCTACAAATTATTTTTAAAGCAATGAATAAAAATCAAAATATATAAGTTTTCCCTTATGCTAAGCCAAATGCATGCAAGTGAATAATGGAAACAATTTTAAAAACATATGTGCAGATGAAGTGCTTCAGAGCTTCGTTTTCTCTTTTTTTCATATATATATATTTTTTTAAGAGAGAGAGGCTGGGGTTTTAATGCTTGTTCTTCACTGGACTCAATTTGCTCTCGATGGCAGAGCTCCCACTGACTTCAAAAGAAACAGTTATACCAATGTTGAGAGCTTTAGAAAATGTTAAAATAAAAAAAAAATTAAAAACCCCAAACAAACAAACAAACCAACCAACCAAACCAGAAACTGAAAAACCCACAATATTTTAGACCATTGCTATCAAAGACTGGTTTGCATTTAATGAATGCGAAAAATTGTGAGATAGTCACTCCTGAATTGCAGAGTTTTGCAGAAATACTTTCGTGATTTATTTCCGATAAATAACATGGTAACAATAATATACTACCATCAAGATTAATATTCTCTATAACAGTGCATTTTCAAGGATTTCAGCTGTTGTGCAAATTAAGTCTTTCGGGATGCTTTGTCCAAAATCGCAATTAGAGCAATCAAACATTTCCTGCCAGACAGCAGGTCAGGAATTAGCTCCAGACAGAAAGCTCCTATGGAAAAAATACTGTAAACAAGTGGCAATCAATTTTAGGAGGGGCAGAAACATATATGAAACAACTGCACAAAATAATCGAGAAGCTAGTGTGTCAAGCAACTGACTTCCTTCAGTCCCAGAATGAAATGCCTTGTATAATTCTTAGAATGACAATACCATTATGAATTAAACTACTGAATGTCAAGTACAGAGGACCTCTTAAAAAATGAAGTCAATCAGTAAACATTTTCCTGTAGCAAAAGAGTCTTGAACACAGATTTCTGTTTTGCATATGTACGTGTTTCGTGGGATGGCAGTGAGAAATGGATAACATCAACCTGTAGCGAACACTTCTATAAAATATTTGTGTCTAAATAGTTCATGTGAGTCAGCTGTCAAACATCTTGGCGCACAGGCAAGCTTCATCTCACCAAGTGAAATATAAAGGTGGAATCATGCTAAGAACATGTCAGTAAGACTTAAGTGTTTTTCACTGTCTGGGAGATTTCATAGTCCCTCATTTACTTGAGATGAAGTATATATTCTTTGACTCTGGGGAAAACTCCTGACATCAGAGGAAGGCCTTTGCAAATATACATGCTTGCACATGTTTGCAAATACCTATCATGTACCAAATTCGCTGCCTAAAAACCCAGTTTAGAAATGCACTAAATTGATTAAACACTGTTCTTTTGCACAGAAATTAAATTACTCTCCCATTTTTCTCAGAAGTCAGTTGCTGTAGCTTTTCAAAAGACTTCCAGCAGCAGAATAGCTTCACAGATGTCTTCCGAATATGTCCACTATGCTTCTTATAAATCTGGCCAATTGCACAGCACCAACAAAAATCCCATCCAGGACATAACTCATATAAAATGCATTAGCATAAATACTACTCTTTGATCTCTTTTATCTAGGGGAGAATACGGCCTTCATGAATACACAGAAGTGAAGACTGTCACAATCAAAATCCCACAGAAGAACTCATAATGCTGCTTGAAGAACAGAATTTAGCATTTTCAAATTAATCTGAAAAGGCTATCTGAATTCTGATAAATGTTAAATCCCAAATTAATCATTAACCATTTCACTTTCTGATTGTATAAGAGGTACTTGCTTGCATTAACAATTAAAAAAAAAGTAGAAAAATTTAATATGACTAACTGAGAAAAGGAAACTTTAGTGTCTGGTACATAGCTAACTAATTTTGAAACTTATGTTTAAAAAGAACTATTTTTTATTTTCAGTGGAAGGTCTCTGTAGTGCTATGAAAGTTCTTTTTTCAATATATACTACAAGTACAGTCTGAATTTATGTGCTTTTCTAAATGTTCTAAGCTTTCTTTGCATTTTCTTTTCTTTGTGACATCACAAAAGCACTTAAGAGTAATTAGCAGATAGATACTTTTCTTTGTGTTACAAAAATGATAGACCTCTAGGTGTACTTCTTAGCCTACTGCATTTGTTCATCATACTACACAAATGTAATCTGGATAATATTAAACAATATTAAAAGTCTCTGTCAAATGTAATATTGCTCCTTTCATTAGTCTTTTCTACTACACTGGCTTACCCCTGGGCACTATCTAGCACATGTTTTATATCTTTAAAGAGGCACTAGTGTGTTTAGATCACCAGAAGTACACTATATAGGCTATATGGAGAATAAAATCCCCAATTTTCTGATAGTATTATAAAAGGAAAAATATGAACACACAGTACATTGGACAATTTGCAAAGAGACTGCACTTGGGTTTGTAGCAGTACATATATAAAGAAGTCATAACAGAAAATAAACAAGGAATACTGAAGGGAAAGAAGAGAAGAGGAGACGAGGGAAGACAATCTCCTTCTGATTTATACCTGCTCCATTTTCCTGTACTCATATGCCTGCAAGTAACTTGCATGTTTTCCTCCTCTGCTTTCCTCTTCTAGTCCATTGTTCCCTTCCTCCTTTTTCTCAACCTCTCTTTTTCATATAGTCGCTTATTCTCATAAAGGCCCTCTGTAGATCTATCTGTCTTAAGTAGATCATAACCTCTAAGGTCTCCCAGTCTGTGCAGCTTTGATGCTTCACAGCTTTCTGCCAGTACAACTGCCAGCACTGTCTGATGGTGCTAACCATCAGCAGCTACCAGATAAACTCTGAGATAGTGGTCTACAGACTAAGTACAGCAATTACATAACCTGCTACTGGCAGTGTAATATTTTCTCTGGACTGAATCCAGAGCAAGAGTTCATCTCTTTTTAGAGGGGGTCAGCCTTGCTTACAAACTTACATACAAGCTCTGCACATTAGTAATAACAGCACACCACAAACTTTTAAGGAGCAAGTATGGAGACTTTGCACAGTATTGAAATGAAAGAGGCTTTGTTTGTTTGGATATGTTTGTTTATTTATTTTTTTTTTTTTTATAAAGTGCTGAAAACAAAACCCAGCTCAGCCTTTCACCTTATGACTCTCTCTGGATGCCCTTTTTCATGAAGTTAGGAACTGGAATTGAGACTTGTGGCACAGGTATTTCTCCACACAGGCCTCTACATTATCTTTTCTTGAAAGGTGTCAATTAAAAATCCCATACGTTTGCCATCTGAGATGATTTCATTACCCACAGTCATCAAACAAACCCAAACCTATTCCCACGTCAAGAGACAAGTAATGAAATAAAGGAAGAAAAGAAGAAAGAGAGAATCAAAAGTGAAAATGTAGTGTGGCAATAATTAACAGAGATTGTTCAGCACAGGAAAGTGTACAGAAGAAAACACAGAAATCAAAATAAATGCCAAATACAGGGAAAAGGAAAAAAATACGCTAAAGGAATAAGCTGCAAAGAAGAAAAGAATGGATAAAGACTCAGAAATATTCTAAAACGGTAACGAGCACAGTATTAGAGAACACCTGGACACAAAGAAAGATTAAATATTTAAAACAGTTGAAAAACAGTATGTAGACCAGGTACTGGTCTACAAATTCTGCCTTTGCTGAACTCCATTGTAGAAGTCTTAAAGGAGAACAAATAAGCCAAATGGAAGGAAGTCCACATTTGCATTTTGGTTTGGATCAGAACTTCCACAATTATATTTCTGGTCATCCTCACTTACATTTTTTGGTTCACATGGGAGAAGGATACAGGGTAACAAAATTGAGTTCCTCTTTGATGACACTAAGCCAGAAGGGGCACACTTAGCCTCTGTCCGATATGATCCAACCACTAATAACTGCTCTTAGAAACAGACTAGGACTAATTTGAAGCAACTCCTCTCTGAATGTGTACTATGTGGGTGGTTGATTCTCATTTCCTAACAGCGACCTTTGGCAGCATAGGATTGCAAATCCAGTTGTACCAGGCTATGCTGCCTGAAACTTCAAGCACAAGGAGAAGATGACTTTGAAATATAACCCAAGGAAAGAGAATACCTAACATAAATAGAGGGGTATAAGGGAAGGATCAATCTGACCCTAGTGTGCACATGTATGTTCTTCTATACAATATCTAAAATATTTTAATATATTTCTCAGCAATACTTTGAATCTATTTTAGCTCTTGTTTGACAGAGCAAAAAGGCAGAAGAAAGCTGGTAGTAGTCTTGTTTTGCCAACTTAAATGTTCCATATGATCAAAATGTAGCACCTAGTAGTGACTTAAAGTTCTATTTTTTCAAAAGCCTTGACTCAGAGAGTTTTTCCATATGTATATGACACATGAGAAAGAGCAAGAGAAAAAGAAGAACAAAGGAAGGCAAACAGGTTGAAATCATTCGACCAAGCTGAAACACCCAACTTTTTCAGCAGAGCCAAGTATAGCTTTAGGTTAATCTGATTAACGATCTTGCTTCCAAGAGATGCCAATGTAAAGAGATACACCTTTTGGCATTCAGTAAGTTTAAGGAATTCAATGTGTGCATGTTTACCAAAAGCACTTGAGATGTGTTTGAAGGACACAAACAAGGTCTCAATAAATTGCATAATCTGGTTTACTTTACAAGAGCACATCAGTTCATAATGCATAGTAGGAGTGTCCAGCCCAGAAGAATTTCAGAATCCTGTCCCATTTGTTTCTCAGCTACCTGGCTACTAACTCATAGTCAAGTTCAGGAGGAGATTTCTCCCCACAATGCACACAAATACAAATACAAAATACAATACAAATTATACAAATACAATCTCTCTGTGAGTACAAGAAATGTCCTTCCACAATTAAGAGTGTTTGTATCTCTGTTAATAGCGTTAAAGACTCCCTCTGATGTTTAGATGTCTTCCATATGCCTTTGTTTCTATCTGAACATGGGTACTGTGGCTTGTGATCACTCAGTCCATGCAGGAAAAAGTGACAACTTAAACTCTGCAAATATTACACAGGTAATTAAGTAGGCCCTTTCTTTCTGGATTTGAATCACTATCATGTTACTCCTGTTAGTGTTTAGTGCCAAAGCAGCACCATTGAAAATTACTGTGATGAAACATGAGAAGAGTAACAGTTGATCTGTATACAAATATTGCTTATAATGTTAGTGAAAATGTAATCAGAATTTCACAAAGGATAGAAATGAGCAAGAGAGCAGAGCTTCTTGCTCTTCCTTTCACAGCTTCTAGAAACTGAGCACTATGGTCAGCAGCAATTACTAAACTTATACTTATGGGACTGGATTGAAATGGTGCTCTTTCTCATACAAGGCAGTGGGTGCCTGAGTAAACAACCTACTAGCAAAATTCCAGCAGATTTGAACGGTACTATTTCTTTTTCCAGTGAACTACCTTTGTAGCCCCTTAACATTTCTGATTCCATACCTTTAAGTTTCATGAAAATATGACCAAGGAGATCCTATAGCAGTCTTCTTCAAAAGTTATCTGTTTCAGGCAATTTTATACCATATAGAAAAGAAAGTCTTAGAAACTTGGGAACCTCAAAGACATTGTCTTGCCATCACAGAGGCCATCCCTGCCCCTCCTCTACCCCTGACACACTGTTTCTTAAAAGGGAGGAAGCTGTTGAATGGCAACAGCAGGACAGAGGGAGCCTCAGGCTATTTCAGACAAAATAGTGAAGCTGTAAGGAATTCTCATTCTTTCTCAAGAAAGAAAATTACTGATAATCCTTAACTGCCAGATATCCAGATCTTAAGACAGACAAGAGAAGATATGGGAAAAATATTCAGAGCAAGAAAGGCATCTGGCTTGGATAAGGAGTGAAAATTCCATGATGAAGTAGGTTTTAGAGAGGAATTTGAAAGATGTGGGGTCTTGGCAGGCAAAAAATCTTGGACAGAGGAGAGTGGGATATTACACCTGGGGAACAAAAGATGAATGCAGAAAAGAAAAGTGCATGAAAAAGAGGGAGAAAAGAAAAGAGCTATAGCAGAAGTATTAGGAGTGTGGCAAGGAATGAAAGCAAAGCTGAGGATCACTTTGAGATTCTGTAAGGTCTCGCTGTAAGATCTCATTATAATTCTGTAAGAGCTAACATAAAGAGTTTTAACAGACAAAGTGTCCTTACCCAGCCCCTCTATCACCATTTTTGCTGTCAGATTGTATTTGTCCTGCCTGATCCTTCTGCTTTCCTTCTTCAAGTCATGCTCCAGTGTTAATATTTTCTTCCATCTATTCCACTACTGAAAGGTGAGATTTAAATAACTCCTTATTAGGAAAAGTCCACTTTAAAATAAAGTAGCAAAAGCAAGAGTTTCTAAAAATGTGGGAGTAATAGTTCCCTGTGAACTTAGTGGGAGGCCCTAAAGACTGGATTATAACCTTTGCTATGTTGAGAGAAAAACAATGGTTTGATGAATATACTACTCTGGAAACAGAATTTCAAGATCTGGAAGCACAACATAAACTGACTCAGTTAAACAAAATGCTGCATAGTTTTGTAAGAAGGACATAAATCACTTGTTACATGAAAAATTGGACAGGCATAAAGATCCAATAAACAGAAATGAGTATTTCACTGGTTGTTTCACTGTTGAAAATCCAACTTGTGAAACAGTCCTCGAAGGGCAGCAATGAATAAGATTCACACACAGTATAATAAATGGGACATGCAAGAGGAAAAGAGCACAGCTCTCTTCACATATTACTAGTAGGTGTTGCAGAGAGATTTGGGAGAAGCATTAACCAATACAGTTGTCCTCTACAGGAGCAGAATAGATGTAGCTAACTCTTCCAAGAAAAATTATTAGTACTGAAGGTTATTTAGAAGCAAACAAGTTAGAAAACACAGCAGCAAAGGGTGGGATTGTTTTATTATTTCAGTTTATATGCACACATTGCTTACAGTTCTACATGCAGTGTAAGATTATGACTAAATAATAGCTTGACAATTACAAATGCTCAGTACACCCCAATCCAAAAGAGCAATTTGCCATATTCTGACAAGCATTTCAATTTATTAAACAAACCACTGTATCTGGGCACCATTCTTTTATAGTCACTGCAAAAAAGTTCCTCTAGCCACCAGTACCTCTTTCGTGGACTATTAAGAAGCTTTGATAATATAGCATGATCCATACAGCACAAATCCAGATGTGGCAAACAGAATAATGCCCTTGTATCATCATATCTTGGCAAATGATGCAAGCTGTCAAGGTCTTACCTGTGGACTCTTTTCAGATTGGTAATTCAAATAATATGGGTTCTACGTTCATTCTGATTAAAAGTCCTCATTACACGTAGATTACACATAGTGTCTGTGCATGACTGAGGAGTACACCGTGTGGCAACAGCAAGAATGAAAGTGACAAAATTGAGCAAGATTAGAGATTTATTGCCTTTTAGAAGAGTGTCTGACAGGCAAGCAAGTGAACGAAACAGAACAACCACCACTGTCCACAGTTAACTATATTCAAGAACCCAGCAAGATTTTGCATGTGTGAAGGAAGAAATGTGTCAGCTGCACGTTGCGTCTGGACCAGAAATATACCCCATGCATAGATAGATCGACACCTATTTTAGAACTCTTATTATGGACAAATAGCATGTGTTGCTAAGAACAGTGCCTATTAGACAGCTTACTCTTACATAAAGAATCTTTGACCTTTGCTTATCTACTATGTTGATGGCAATCCTTAAAAGACAAGATTCTGTGGTCTTCCCCATGTCCAGAAATCTTCAAGGAAAAGAATCCATGCACGTTATTTCTTATAAATTGTCATCATCAATCAACAGGGCATTTATTTTTAGCATAATTATTAGAAAAAGGTGAAATCTTACACAAGACCAAGTTAATCGGGACAATAACAAAGAAGCTCTTGGGTACAAAGTGCCTTCCTCATGCCAACTGCTGGCTGCCTGTTCTCAGGTTTGGGAGAACAATCATAGAATCATAGCATGGTTTAGGTTGGAAGGCACCTTAAAAATCATGCTGGTCTCAACCCCTCTGCCATAGGCAGGAACACCCCCTCTGCCATAGGCAGGGACACCTCCCACAAGACCAGGTTGCTCAAAGCCTCATCCAACCTGGTCTTGAACACTTCCAGGAATTGGGCCTCAACAGCTTCTCTGGACAACCTGTTCCAGTGCTTTGCCATATCCATAGTGAAAAAATTCTTCCCGATATGTAATCTAAATCTAAATCTCCTCTTTTCCAGATTGAAGCCATTACCCCTCATCTGTCACTACATGCCCAACTTTCATGCTTTCATGCAGGCCTGCTTCAAGAACTAGAAGGCTGCTATAAGGTCTTCCAGGTGCCTTCTCTGATCTAGGCTGAACAACCCCAGATCTCTCAGTCTGTCCTCATTGGAGGTGCTACAGCCCTGTGATGACCTTCATGACCCTCCTCTGGACCCACTCCAACATGTCCATGTCCTTTTTTTGCTGACTTCAAAGCTGGATGCAATACACTAAGTGGGATGTCATGAGTGCAGAGGAGCAAGAATCACCTCCCTCAACCTGCTGACTACGCTTCTTCTGATGTAGCTCATAATATGGTTGGCTTTCTGGGCTGTATCAGCCAAAATAATACTAAGGAGATAGGGGAGAGGAGCACTCCCAGCTCACATAAACAAATTCTGTCACAGCAAATCCCCACCCATACAGCCTCTTTGTTAGTTTCACCTTATGACATCTAATGTGTAGTGGGAAAAGCAGTAAGGATTCTACCACTTCAGCCTCCTCTTGATACAAATACTCCCCTGTGCTCCATGGACACCTCTCTGTTAACATTTATATAAAGGAAACGTTTAATATAAAATTAGCTTTACATGTTGAATTCCATAAGTAATTTCAATATGACTGAGAAATGCTGGTGTATAGCTATTGATATTTACAATTAGCCATGGTAGAAATGGGTAAAAAAAGAAGAAAAAAAAAAAGTACAGAGCTAAAGGAACTTCACAGTCTGATAAGTAGCATGTTTCATATCTTGTATTTTACTAATTTGTTGGTGGAAATGTTAGGTTTCATTATGTTTCTCTCTAGACCTCAGCAAACAATCAGAAGTAAATGATGCCATAATACTAAGGAGAGGTTAATCTCCATAAGAAAGTATGCTAGGGATCTAAACCTTACACTCAGCAAAGCAAGGCGTGTTTTTCATTCACAGTGTTTCCTCAGCCTGTGCTTTGTCACTGCTACTCCTCTTCAGAGAGGTCTTAGTTATTTTTAACAAAAGGAAAAATGGTCATGCATCACACTATTCACTGATATGAGATAGATCATGTCTGACAATATGTTGCTTTCTGAGGAATCACCTACTGTTGTTTTCTTTTCTATATGTGATGTACTATCCATCACTAAACAAGGAAACCACTGTAAAACCTTCAGCATTTAATCTGTCACTTTTCCCTGCCTCTATGAATATTTAGGCTGAATAGTTAGCCTCCTCTGACTTACTCACTGCTAGAAATCAGGCTACTTAGGTATGTGGCTTTATGGACACTGGAAGATGTTTTTTAAACTTTATTTAGTCAAGTGATTTTTTTCTTATGAGAGATGTATTTGTTGAACGTGTACTGTTTATTTACTTCATTCTTATTTTTCTCAGCAAATATTTTGCTTACAAAAAATACGTTAGGTACTAATCCTGTACAAATGATACGCAAATTTGAGCTTATATATAAGTCATTGTATTATGGAGTATATTCACAAGAATAGGACATGGCAGAACTTTATTTTATAAAAGTGGTTTATGAAAATTTAAAATTTTGACACACTAGACATATAGGAAGAAAAGTACATATGTCTACTCCCTCACAGCAAATATAGCTGTCCAGATCAAGGTCATAGCAGTTTCATTGCCTCCTTCCCTAGCACACAAGCAGCTGCATGTGAGGGGAGTGGAGTGAGTGCTTTTATGTGTTTTTATATCACTATTAGAGATGGAAAGAAGTCCACAGCTCATTAGAAGCTCCTTCATATTATACGAACAGTATGGGGGAAGCTTCCTGTGTATAGGAGTTATTAATTCCTAACAGAATCCTGAAAATTTCCGAAACTACCAAATCAAGCACAGACTGATATGATTTTTGACTGTTTAATCAAGTACTCAGCACTGTCCATGCTGGCACTGACTTTTCAACCACAAAGGCCAGCCTGAACATCCCACAGCCTATCCGAAAATCTTCAGTCTCATCCATGAAGCGACTTTTTAAACTGAAGATTTCTAGGGGTGTTAGCTGTCACTAGCACTAATTTTGACAGCTCCAGATGAGCATGTGATTCAGGTAAACATATCCTGTGAGTATTGCCATGCTCTGAATAGAAGAATCAGTTATTCACTACGGTCTGGTGCTTTGCTGCCTCGAGGCTGCTTGCATGACGTTACTACTTTAACTTCCAAAAACATGTTCTATCTGAAAGATGCATTTTAGTCCTTTAATTTTTAAACAATCCAAATGGACACCTTTAAAACTAATCTTTCTCTTGAATGCTGCATAAAATAAATTATTTTGAAGGCGAAACTTTTAATAATGGGATTCAGCTAGGGAAATGTATAACAAATGTGAGGACAGAAGAAAGGAGCACGCCAGTTGAGAGAATCCAGAAACAAGTTAAATATTTAAAACTAAATTCTCATTGTATAAATAAGACATTACATGATTAAACAGAAAATATCTGTTTACGTTTTAGTCATTGTGCTCTCTGTGAGAAAACTTGCTTCTCTGTACTAATGTACAAATCTGAGAGTGTGAGTGGCAGTGGATGTTTGCACATGGAATACAACCACGTAGCAAAATCTATAATGCCAAGGTCAAATCTTGTGCATAGCAATCAGATGAAGGCAGAGAGACTCTAGTGAATGAGGTGGACAAGATTTTATCTCCCCAAACCTTTGTGAATTTAAAAAGTAAAGCTCAAAAAAACAATCGGGGCAAAGATACAAAGTAAGTTTAAAAACTTTACTGAGAAGGGAGTAAATATATATACCCACAGGAAAGATACGCTAGCAGATAAGCCAAGAGGCTTGATGTAGAAAAACACATTGAACCTTTTATAAATACAGAAAAGAAGTCTCATATTATGGAAATAAGGATATTTTAGCATTTGTAAGAATGAAATTCTGGTTACAACATTTGAAAGTGATAATAAATTAAACATTACACCCATTACACTTTTTGGTCATCTTCTGAAAAGTTCAGCTTCTAAGCTTTATAGCTCTTCCTTTATATTTACTTGAAGAATACCTATCCCAGAAGGCTAGAGATCAGCATATATATGAAAAATTTAGAATGGAGAGAAAAAGATACATAGAACAAATGCAGTATACCAGACAGATTCAGAGAATTCATAGCTAAGATTAGACTTAAAAGAAATACAAGTACATAAGGCAGAAAAAACCACCATGTGGTGTTTTATATCAGTAATATTACATCAGTAATATTTATAGTGATACTCAGTAATTAACAAAGGATAAACAGCCATTTGAGAACCTACGTAGCCAGCTCAGAACAATTAGTTTATACAATTTAATTTATGTTTCAGCTTTTTCTATTTTCTCCTTTCTTATCGATACTTAAGATATAGGTGTGTAAAAGAGCAGTGTCATCCACAGATAACCTGCTACCTAATGTGCAGGTTGCCATTCAGCTCAATTTTTGATGTAGTTATTAATGTGGATCTCAAGAAGGCTTTGAACAATGACTTATCTGTGAAATTTGATCGTACCGTTATAACATTTGTGACAGATGGGTCTTGTTTTCTTTTCACAGCAACTACATTTTTGCATTGCTGTAACACAATACAAATACTTCCTCAACAAAACAACAAAAAAAAAATGTATATATGAAGAAAAATTATCTGTCAAAAGAATACCTACAGAAGGATTTATATGAAGGAAATGCTCCTAGCCTCAAGGAGGTGATGGTACAACATTACTTTAACTCTCCTTGTCTGTCAGTGAAATAAGAAACACATGAAGGAACAATGATATAGCTACTGCAGAAAGAGGAACGGTCCTATTTTAACCTGGGATCAGAGTATTCTTTATTTCATTGTATGTATACGTAGGAGAAAATCACAATTTGTATACCATAATCCCATGTAAATGATGTGTAAAGCTACAACACAATTGAGTTAAATAATTAAAACCAAAAAATTAGTTTACTTTTAGTTGAAATCCGTCCTAGAACACACCTTTGAACTTCTAGGAAATTGACAAAGGACCAGAAAAGTTGCCCTTCTTAGGCCTGCAGTCTAGCTGAAAGGCACCCTGCTGTCCATGAACATTTCCAGGAAGTGCCCTGGGCTTTCAGTATCCAGTCGGTATATTAAAAACACAAAAATGAAGTCTGCAAAATCTTATATTCTAAGGACTGAGCTAGCAATTGTTAAATGTTCAAGAGTAATGGGGGGACTAAACACAGCACAGATGAGGGCCCAGCTTCCTGCATTTGCAGAGAACAGCCCGTGTAATCACTAAACTCTGGAGTTAATCTGTCTCAGTCTTGGGCACAAGACCACTTTCTTGCAAATGAAACCAGAGGAAAGGAAAAAGTGCCATCTACAGAGCAGACTGCTGTATTTGCATTTCCTGGAGAGAGAAAAGACACTGAGAAAAGACTGGTACTGGGGATTTGAAACTGAAGACCTGCACAACAAAATCCATTCACCACCAGGACCCCAGGACAGAAAACAAGGAACACTGGCTTGACTGTTCGCATAGTGTTAATCATGCTGCCCGACACTTACAAGCTTGAAGCTGACACAGTTTAAGCCTAAATTTGAGTTTGTTACTCTCAGTGTAATTTAGGCATATACCAGGTGACCTGTCTTCTGGCCCTTGTAACAGTCAAGTCTTAAGCAGATCTATGTGTGCTCTAATTGACATTTTGGGTAAAAGGGTAACTTTGCTAGTGGAAACGTGCTTTCACAGAAACTTCAGATAACTTCAAGCAAGGAAGGAAGGAGGAAAGAAAGACAGGGAAATATTTTTACTCTTTAATTCTGAATGCACACAATGAAAGTGGAATCTAAATGCCTAGATTGTTTGCACATTCAGCTACTGCTCCCTACTTTGTACCTCCCATCTAGATGCAGCAGACAAAGGAAAAGTATCCACTAATTCCTTGATCATCTAGCAGATGGATGGCCATGCACTTGTTTGTAGACTGACCTTATAAAGAGAATCCAAACCAAAAGGGTAGTTTCAAGCATCAGCCTTGCTGCAGTATTCTGCAGCCTTGTTGAGTTACGACAAAAGTTCACCACATGTGCAGACACTGTACCATCACTTGAAATGTAGTATGAATGATTTTCTTATCTATCTTTGGCACACCATAAAATACCACAGAAAAGTGATCTACATAAGTAGTGTAATATTGCTAGAAATTAATACAGAGAAGAAAACTATCCTGATGATGCTGGGTTTTGTATTCATACTTCCTTTGATTTAGCTTTCCTTGTTTCTTGCTATGAGAATCCCATAGTATTTTAGTTTGCCCATGACTCATAGAAGACAGAAAAACTTACTCCACATTGTACAGTTGTAGCTGGATATATGTCTTTTCTAGTGTTTAGAGGTTACAGAAAATGTACTGTTTGCCACTGTATGTTTATTAGTTGTAGTTAACTGAAATATAAAATGGGGATTGGATATACCACAGCTGTGCACAGAACTTGATTGCCCCTCTGCTTTACATTGGAAATAAGATTCTTCCCACACCTGCATTCTTGTTTTGTGTTAGGGAACCAAAAGGTGAAGTCTATGGCAATCTTGATCCCGTTCATGTGTGACATGGAAAAGAAGGGATAGGTACCTGTAACTTCATGCAATGGATGCTTCATCTTTCAGTTTTTAAAGTTGTATTGTACTTTATGCGAGATGGGACCATCTTTCTACCTGCCCTATTCTGTCACAGTTTATAAAGGCCATGGCTTTATCTTTAATCATGTCTCTTCATGTGATTTCTCATTATTGTTGTGTTTGGGCCATCATAATTGCTCCATAATACGTAGTGCTGGATTCTTTGCAGAGCTATTTGCTACGGGCACTCAAGGAGCAACAATTTACAGTTTTTCCACGCATCTTTGCTTTGCAAAAATGCTCCTGAAATTATTCTGGATAAGGCTTTTCTGTCTGAATATTACCACATATCTATGCATTTATCCAGAAAAATACAAAATCATTACTCAGTTACCTTAAACAAGACATGCAAGACAGAGCATATCATTTTTCCTTTACCAAATAGGGACTTCTGAAAAGAAAGTTCACTTTGATGAGTATGCAGTTTGCTTTTCCTGTGTACTTACAAATAATGTTTAAAGCTGGCTTCTTGAACAAGCATTACATATTATCTTGTTTGAAATGTGGGAATAGATGGACTATTTTGACCTGAAAAATACATATGGGTCAGACTATGATTCAGCAATATTGCTTTTAAAAACAGAAACCAACAGACTTATTCCCAAGCAGTTACACTATCATTTATTGTATCTGAAAACATAAAAATGCTGGAAAGATTATTTTTTTCCCTTAATTTTTCCACACACTGCTTCAGAGGGCCTATTAAATTTTTTGTTTCTGTTCCTATTAGATAGTGACAGCACAACAAAGCTTGTTTCGGACTACCATCATTACACCCAACATTGTAGCAACAAACTTCTGGCATTCCTACAAATTCCCAGTCGATCTGAAACTTTACTAGTAGCCTTAATTCTGTCAGATTTGATGGGATCGATGGGATCAAATACTAAGAATTTATCCTCTCCTGAGGCAATTGTCACATGGGTGGAGTGATATATCTTATGTTGTTGTGACCTCTGCTGGAGGAAAGACGAAGGANTATTTTATTTTATTTTATTTTATTTTATTTTATTTTTTTAAGGTGGAGGGAGACCTGGAAAGGAAGGCAAATAAGCACTTTTTACCTCACTATGCTCTAAAATAATTTCTTATTATGCATTCAGGTAATACATTAATTCATACCTGATGGCATATATCAATGTGAAACTAATGGTTAAGTGCTTACACATCTAGATGTTCACTTTAGTAGTAGCACTCAAAGATCCTGGTCAATTTGGAGCAGCTCTGCAGTGGAAGCCTCTCAAACAGATGAAAAGTTTAGGCTACCCCAAAGAGTTTACATATACCTTAAGACATGATGTAATCAGTAAGTTTGACAAAGAAACATAGCTGAAAAGGAATGTGGCTAGACAGATGAAGGCAATAGTGATTTTTTACTTTTGTTCATAAGTTAACTTTAACTTAAATTGAGCAGTTATTAAAGTGAGTACACAAGGCATTCTTCTGCAGTCAGTGAACTATTTACTAAACTCATTCTTAAATCCTGGATAATGACCTCTGTACCTATATTTTCAAGTGATAGAGTGAATAGGGTAGAAGCTAAACTAGATTGAAGCAAGGATCATAGAAAGGCAAAGAGTGTGATTTCAGGAGACGTTTGAAGGTTGAGAGAATGACAAGAAAAATTCAGGGACACAACTTCATGAAATTAAGAAACTGACAAGAAAAATCTCTCATATTTGTCTTCAGTTAAAGCTGATGCCCTGCTGAGATAAACTATCTCCTAGATCAAACACTGTGGAATATAAAAATACAAGGGATTTTACCAATCTAATTTAATTTGGTTTAGGGCATCTTCTAATAAAGAAACAGGCTAATGATTCAAGAGTTAATGACTGCCTTTT
The DNA here is from genome assembly GCA_013400375.1 of Thinocorus orbignyianus. NCBI lineage: Eukaryota > Metazoa > Chordata > Aves > Ciconiiformes > Thinocoridae > Thinocorus > Thinocorus orbignyianus. The sequence goes on along the minus strand of VXBW01000706.1, from coordinate 44,973 downwards.
GGAGAACATTAGAGTCATGTCCGAGAGACCATGTAATCTTTAAAACTAAAGTTATCCAGTTTTACTAGAGTAAAGTAAAGCTTGCTCAGTTAAAGGCCTAAAAGACTCTACGTACAACCAGTGACTTTTTTTCCCCAGTGGTATTTTGAAAAATTGCAGCATGAAAGTGAGCACAGAAAGTATAAGGCAGTGAGGTAAACTCTTATGTTAAGTGAACAAATATAATGTTAGTCTCTTGACCCAGTCAAATTCTGCTGTGAACTGTAAAGTGAAATGGTAGAAAGAGAGTACTGTGATTTCTATCTGTTGTTTATCAAAACAGGAATGAAATGATAGATTGCCCATGTGGGAATGACTTGTAGAATATTTCAGGAAAAGAAACCAATATGTAGATGGGGGGAGTTAGGGAAGTAATTGGAATTGTGAGAGTTTCTTCATTAAAATGCAGTTCTAAAGAAACTTTCTTTGTTTATTAAATCATACACATTGCATACAAAAAAAAGGAGGAAAAAAACAGAGACCTACATGAAATTATGTAAACAAGACACTGATCCCTGGCAGCTGACCCTGTGTGTAAAAGAAGGAGGACTTCAGATTACAGAAAAAGTCTGGCTGGGAGGGCTGCTCTTCCAACAGCATTGATTAAACACAGGGCACCTTCCCTCCTTCTTCAGCTGCTGAGTGTCCACCCCAGCACAATGCCACTAGTGCAGTATGCATAACCTAACACTCCGGGACCACCAGTCTCAGGTTTGGTAGAAAGCAAATGGCCATGAACAGAGGGGAAATATGAATATACCTCCCCAGTCCCAGGTATGGGGCTGAGTTGTGACATAATGGAGTAGCAGCTTCAGATCCAGGAAAGGGTTGGAAGCCTCTCACCGTGCTGCAGGTAGACAGCGTGGCAATCTCAGAAAGAACAGATCCTGCCTCTGCTTGGTCAGGGTGGTCTCTACAGTGCATGGGCAGGCCATGTTGTCACTCGAGTGGTGGGACTACAGCCAGAATTACTGCTAGAGCTGCGCTGATACAATGCTGCACTGAGAAGAAAAAGCAATTTATTTCCCTATTCTTATCGCTATCTGCCTGCTCTTTGTTGTGCCTGCTGCCTTCTTCTTCTGTCATCAAAAGCTCGGTGCAAAGCCAAAACAGAGATCAAGCAAGGGTTAGAGGCAGTTCTGTACTGACGATCATGCATTTTTGTTTTCACTGAACAAATCTGCCAGGAGACAGTCCAGCTATAAACAAAGGAAATTCCTTGTGGCTTCCATGTGGCTTAGTTTGTTTTAATTTAACTCATCGTTCTCCCACAAATTGGTGTACAAAGCAGGAAAGAGAGAGATTTTCCGTCTTGGTGCTCAGTTTGCTGAATCAGATCTGCTTCCTCTCTGATTTAAGGTAATATTTAGGAGACAGGGGCCCACAAGTTGATGACCAGGATTCCCAGTGCCTTCAGCACCCTGATGTGGAGCTGATGGCACTGGGAATCAGGTCCTTTAATCACAGATGATTCAGAAAACCCCTGGGAGACAACACTGAAGAAAGACAGGAAATCAGATGTTAACACATATGTGCTTTGTGTTCTTTATTGTAGCTCATGTCCCATTTTCTAAGCTATTAGAAAACCGAGAATAGAGGCTGTTTGTAGGTAGGTAGATAGATAAATAGATAGATAGATTTATTCTTAGTCTTTCCTGGTGATGAAAGTAACCTTGTATTATATAGGCAGACATCATGATACTCAGTTTCTTTGAAAATCACTATTTATAGTAATTAGTCGTCATGCCCCAGAGTATCTTACTTCCAACGCATGTTACACCACTTTCTTCTGTGTGTGGAAATGACAGAAAAATTACTTTCTACTGTACAGCAAACTTAATTTGGGGAGAGGAAATACCAAGTGCCAGTGAGCTTAATTTAGCAAACAAAATTAGTAAAAGCATGGTTTATGATCTGAGAACACCAGTCTTCACGATGCTAATGCAGCTCATGAGAGCAGCAGTGGCACAGACTGAGCTGTCAGTCTGCTTTTGCATGCTAGGTAGGACTGACGCTGATCTTGACAAAAAGAAACTGCTAATTAAAAAAACCCCAACAACAACAACAACAACATAAACAAACAAACAAAAAAACAACAAAAAAAACCAACCAAACAAACAAAAACAGAGCAAAACAAAACAAAAAACCACCAACAACAACAAAAAAGCCCCCCCCCCAAAAAAAAAAAACAACAAACAAAACCAAAGAAAAACAAAACCAAACAAAAACAAACAAAAAAAAAACAAACAAAAAAACCCCAACCCAACAAAAGCCTTCCATATTTTTAATCTAGTTGCAGCTGGAACATAAGTTCATTTGTGGTCCACAGGCATTACTGTTATGTGTGGTCATCAGAGATACTTGAAGATGTCAGACTGGTGCTATATGCTGGTGACAAGAACAAGCTTTTAGAATGGTATAAGAGATTTTAGATTATTTCAGTCTTTGTTTTTCACAAGCAGGAGCAAGGTTTACAAGGTGTTTGGAAAAATGTCCTCAATGTTTTAAATATGATTTCTTTAAACAAATGAATGTATCTTGCAAACTTTCTAAAAACATCCTTTATGAAAGATGGCTGTAGCTGTGGTTCCATCTTGAGAAGCAGTCATCAAGTGATTTAAAAAAATAAGAAAAAACTACAAGAAAAAGTTCTTTAGTTTAGAGAAATACTGTTCTTCATAGCTTGTTTATAACCACTGAGCATGGGTGTTTCTCATATTATAATGACCTTTCCTACAGGAGATAACAGAATATTGTTTGTGCCACCATATTTTTTTTCTTATTTTATTTTTTTTTGCCCATTCAATGATTTTGAGGAAATAATACAGGATGGTTCTATGGCACTGATAGCACAAAGCTCATTGTGAGCTCATACAGCCTCATTTTTCAACAAAGGACAAACAGACTGGATGTTACCTGATTTTAAAGTTTATCTAGCCATAATTATTTTAAAAGACTGATTTTTCAGAGAGAACTGGAAAGTGAAGCAAAGTATTCAAAACAGAAGGAAACTCCATTTAATTTTCCAGTGAGTATTTTGTGGGTTTTTTTTAAACAGCGTGGAGTAATAAAATGGTTTCTTGGACTTCAAACTCTATCAGCTTTACAGCATCTCTACATTTCTGCAGATCTCCAGGGGTGTTATTATTACCAGTACTAAACTTGCTATTTTCAGGTACCAGCTATGTATCTAATGTTAAAAAGAATGTGTTGTAAAAAGTTATGTCTTTTATTTGCTGTGAATTTTGTCAAGTCTGGACTTTATTTTCATCCTTTTCCTTCCTGTTCATCTGAGAGCATTGTACAGTCCCTGGTTAGGACTTTGTCACCAAGTAAAAATATTTAATTTAACAGCAGGAAAAAAAAAGACAAATTGGAGATGGGATATTTATTCAATAACCATTATTTTACAGAAATTACAAATTTCACAAGTCAGCAAGAAATTAAAACTTTGGCAGGGAAGTCAAAATATTTTGAAGGTCCCTCTGCACGAGTACACTAATATAGTGAAGTGCACTTTTATTATGCAGAAAACTATGTGAAATGCTCAGCCAAATGCTATGAAGACAGAATGTAAATTGTGCAAAGGACGACGTGGGACATGCTAAGATGCACTGCACCCTCATTTTCCCTGAAAGCAATTGGATAATAGAGCTCTGAGAAATCCTGAGCACAATTTGTGTGTCTAACACAGAAAATAGAAAATGGTCTGTATTTCACTGATGAAAGCACAGTATATTCTGCTACTATAAGATCATTCACTGTTATTTGAATCACAGTAAGTCAGGAGTACAAAACTCGAACAGAGCAGGAGCAGTGTGGGTAAGTGGATAAGCTTAAGGTTCTTTTTCAAAAAAAAGCAGAGACAAAGAATTTTAACTGAAAGACTCAAAATATAGGAGGGCTAGAGAAAGGTTGTAGAGAAAGGAAATATTACTTGAAATCTGAACATGAAAATTATTGTAAACATTTGAATAACAGCATGTTTTCTTAAAGGTGGACATAATATAGGACATTGGATGATATAATGCCACATCTTGCCTGCTGAGTTGATGTTGTGTTATGAATGAGATGGCAAGCTAGGGAACATTGAAAACACAGCTTCATGAAACACAGCAATGAAAGACCTTTACTTAGAAGTACCAAAGAATAAGAATAAATATTTAATTTTCCGTCACAGCAATCTGATGTGGATCACAGGGCACAAACAACAACTACCTTTGTTATTGTTTTTTGTGTTGTCTCGTACATGCTCATCACTGCATATACAGGTGCATTCTGAGAACACATTTATTGTTTAAAATCAATACAGCATGAAGATGTAACAGAAAGTTACTCAGAAAAATTTCAGCCAGGCCATTCCTTCCTGTGTCTCTCCCAATCATGATGTAAAAAATCCCACAGAATTAAATAATAAGGCTACTAATAATGAGAAAGCCCTTAATATAGAAAAATCGACTACTGAAAGAACAAGGAGTCCTTATTAAGATCTCTGTGTGTCGCATAAACCTCTCTCTACATTTTAGGGAACAAGATTTCATCAAAAGCAATTTAAAACTCCCTTTTCTTCTAACATGCTTAGAAAATCTCAAATGGATCACCCAATGTCTTTGAAATCAGTTTCTTCACTTCTATATACAATCTTCCTCTTTTTAAGGAATTTATAGTGGGGTTTTTTTGTTAAAAAATGTTAACAGTGAGATGAAACCTCTATGCAAATCAGTGTCTCATGAGAGATCAATCCTAATCTGTAGGGGAAAAAACATCTTAAAAGCATGAAATCCCCAGAGCACTGGGGCCCACGGCAATCTTCAATGTGACCCTTGACAAACTTATAGGTCTGTGGGATAAAAACATATGCAGTTTAAAAATTAATCATGTTACAAAAGGATCTCAAATTAAAAGAAAGTTTGAATTGCTGTATTCTTTCCACGTCTGAAGTCCATAGATTAGAAATCTTATCTGACAAAGATAAAACAATTTACACTGCATTTCACTGTAGTTTATCTAATTTAAAATAGAAGACTTACTGCACCCCATATGCAGACATGTCTTTGGTTCCAGTCTTAAATTATTTGTCTTCTCCCTTAGTAACAGTGTGTTTCCAGTCTTCTCCTGGAAAAGACCCTCTCTTGTAGGTATTCCAGTACACTTTCTTCTTGATTGGGTTATCAGTGCTTAGTGTTTACAGGCAGAACAGCCACACTGGTGCTCACTAAAGGTCTGATTGATGTAATACGTTTGCTCTGGCTAATAGCAGGTATTTATGGAAGCAGTGCAGGAGTCATGCCACATATGATGTGAACTTTCCCTTGATTTATCCCCCAGGTTTCTGGCAGTTGATTTTAGGACTGCTTGAGCTGGACATTACATCTGGATCATTGTTGTTTATGGAGATACACACACTAGGTTTTTATTTCTTTCGGTAGGTTCCGTAATTTAATTACACGGAAGTAATTGCAATGTCACAGACTTGTTTTATTCTGAGACATTTTTGTCCTGCACAATATGGGCTTGTATTATATAGAAGTATTATTATTACTGTATTTTATATTACTTAATTCCCCAATTACCTTTATTTTTTTAGAAGACAGTAAATTGACTAATTTTGTTGTTATTAAGTCTTAAAATAATTATCAAAGCCAAAATTCTGAACAAGGGAATAAAATCAGAACACGAAAATAAAGCTGTCTCATTGGAATAAGTAACATCAACTCGCACCTGGGCATGCATTTATCCTGTGTTTCCACAAGGCCTATTAGACTAACTACCTCTTCCACCTATTGAACTCTACAAAGTTCAATACAAGTATACAATGATAAATCCACAGAATAGATTTTACACCACATATTCTTATGCTATAATAAGTCTCTCTGTGCCATAACACAATTCTGGGGAGTATTTGGGAGAAACGATTGTGTAACTGTCTTAACTCTATTCCTCAAATATGGTTTTATGCACAGGAGATATTTCTTCACGACTTTGATCTTTTTTTAATTCATTTTTAGTCTTTCAATATGTGATAAAAATATTATTAGCTAAAAGTGGTACTATAGAAGGAGATAATTTTTCTCCATAGCAGTGGGGAGGACATTGCTTTTCTTTCACCTTTTTAATACTTTCCCAAAGACTTTAGATGTAACCATCCAGCTTTTGAAAAGATCCTAGTCTTGTCATGTACAATCTGAAAAGTTTGGGAAAATAAATCTAACCCACAGAAGACAAACTATGTGCAGTGTTCAAAAATAACTAACTCTCATATACTCTATATGAAGTTATGGTTTCAGTGAACTGTGCTTCTACGAATAAGGGAAAGACGTTAGGGACACACTTTCAGGCTTCTAAGAAAATAACCGAGTACAAAATGCCTTTCACTCTTCTAATAAATATCTTCCAACAAATATCCCCAAGTTTAGCAATTTATTGACACAGATAGTGCACTTTTGCAATGCCTTCAGATGCAAATAGACACATGCAATGTTTCCTTCTGAAGGCTTCAATCTTGCGAAGACTGAAATGTGTGGGCAACTTCTACGCACATGGAGATTTCGGGGTTCTGCACTTGCAGGAGTGTGTTTGGGGTTAGGGCCATTCTTCTGTCCCTCAGCATCCTTCATCATATCACAATGTGCTTGAGGCTCTTTATCTGTAGTTGGGAGGCCCCCTGGGCATTCCTAGCTGCGCCCCCGGGAAACGTGGGTTTCCAGGCGGGTAGCCCGGCATTCCATAGCCTCTGGGCCCAGGTGGCCTTGTCACAGCTATAGATGGAGGAGGAAAATTTCCTCCTCTGCCCTGCGGTAGATAGTGGCCATTCAGGGCAGGACCTGGATGTTGGAATGCCTGAGAGGAGCCGGCTTCTTGCGGCTGGCCAGTCTTCTTCACTTCATTGCCGTCCTGTACTTTCTTGTTGTCTGAAATGTGTTTGGAGAACAAAATTAAAAAATGAACATGCAAACCAGAAATTCACTGACAGGGAAATCCTGCAGCTGCCTGTCTGCTCCAGAGTGTGGTGGAAAGTCTGGGTCTTCCCCAGCTGACAGCATGAAATCTGGGATAAAGCACCTTCACCGTTTTTGCACTGTATTTTCCCTCCAGTCCTTTCAGCAAGGCCCCAGTGGAGGGAAGTGAAGGCTTTTCCCAAGAAGTTAGATACACTTGGATATCCTCTGTAAATGACAATGAAAGAGCTAGTACTTGTGATTACTTATTGCAAGTATGTTTCAGGAAACTAGTCAAGGCAATGAGCAAAGCCATGGTCTGGCACATGTGAATTCCTCATCCTGAGTAGTTCACCTTACCTTACACACCTTACCTTGGTTTTGAGTGCATTCTTCTTGCTTGCCTCCTTTTTGCTTGGGCTGTGGTGGTTCTGTCTCAAATGGATTTTCCTCTTGCTCATTTGATTTTTGTGCCTTTTGTTTATTTCTTCTTTTATTTTCTTCTGCTTGCTAATGACAAGGAGAGAGAGAGAAGGCATCTTTCAGTGACCTGAGCAGCTTCTTCAATATTTAGCAAACCCCAGAACAATAATTTTCTACTTCTTACACTCTGTAGCTTCTTTTTAAGTTCCAAGTTAGCTTCCTTGTAGGACTTGGATGTAGCGTTGAGATAATAAATACTGAGGCTAAATTTAAAAAAAATAATAGTTCTGGTTAGGTAATGATCTAAGTATAAAGACTCTTCCACATTTATCATGCTTAATCAGTAGTAGTATTTTGAAAAATAACAATGTGCTTCCTTACAGTATGAAGAAGGTAGTGTTATTTCAGGGAAAATAAAGCTGAAATAAACTATTATGTCTCCTAATACTCCATGTTCAATCTTATATTAGTTAAGGAAGACCCTCCATAAACCTGCTAGATTAAAACACACTCACTATCAAGCATGTTCTAATGAATAACTTATGAAATTTAACTAATTTATATGATACATCTTAAAAGGAGTAAATCATATTTATGAAAGCTTTTGAGCTAATACTACAGGTAAACTCAAGTAAACAGCCCAAAGCATAGATTTTAATATTTTTTTAAACTACAACCTCCTTCTTCTACTAAACAAAACCATAACTGTATAATACAACATCATTTTTCAGTGTGTTGTAGTAATTTTGTGATAACAATGAAATTAGTNTTAATATTATAATAATTAATAATTATCATTAATAATTTAATATTAATTAATATTATAAAATTACTTTCATTAAATAATTCTAATATATTTGCCTTGGACCATTCCAAGAAAACAATTGTGCTAAAAAAAAAATCATCAGGAATTGATCACATACTTCAGAGGATAGCTCAGATTCTTTGTTTTTCTAGCCAATGATTAAAATAAAGTATGATACTAAGAGAATGTTGGTAAAATTCAATCTCACAATTTCATTTGCTCATGCAAAATCCTTCACAATCTATATTGCGTTATGTAATCTTCTTTATGTTTATTGGCAGTGATATGGTGCAGGATTAAATCTCAGCTCATCTCTATGTAGAATTACTTCTAGTTCAGCAGTATGATAAATAATCCAATATATGAATTCAGGAGTTTAAAATGCCTTTATAAAGCAGGATCAAATACTGTCTCTGAGAAATACTGTTCTGTGGTTATTGTTCTTTACCAGGTACTGGTAAAAGATAGAAAATCTCTTCTAATCCTGTTCCACAAAGTCTCCAACACCCTATCTCACACTCCTCAAAGAAGTTGAAGATGAGACTTGCTGAAAGCTACTGACAAATAACTCTGCTTCGTGGTGGTCATGTTTCTACTGAACTTGCTAAGGAATTATGATGCCTGCTGTAAAAGCTGATCAAATCATAGCACTTCAGATCCCTTATAGGCTTCTGCATTTTAATAGCTTTTCCATTATTGTGGCAACAATATTTTTGAAAAGCAAAACCAAAAAGAAAGCCATTGAACAAAACAAAGACAGAGCACTTGTGCAAAGGTACATTAATTATGATCAAATAAAAGGCCGATGTCCCTCACCAGAGGGCAATCAACATTGTGTTTAATTAGATATACAGACAATGAAGATTCAGAGTAAAGAAACAGAGCTTAGATCAAGCAAATTTTGAGGAAATATTCTATACGTACACCATCAGCAATATAAAAGGTAGGATGAGTCCAGGGTTGGAAGCATAACCAAATACCTTCCCAAACCAGGAAGGGAAGTCATGCTCCAGAGTTTCTGATATGACTTCAAACATTCTAGTCTTTCCACTATTAAAAAGAAAAGTTGACAATATATGACATGCAAATCAGTCACGTATAGGTTAACCACATCAAATCAAACCTGTGAAAAGGACAATAGACTACATGCTAACATTATTTAAAACTTGACACTCTGAAAGGAATACTATTTAAAGTAGTGTTTATGTATTTTAAGGGGAAAACAATAAACACCAATATTTTTATTGTATGGCAACAGATTTTACTTGCAGTTACTACCAAGATTACTCCTCAGAGAATCAGTGTACTGAATTGTGAACTCCGTGCTACTGACCAAAGAGTGAAATACAATTTGTGCTCTGTAAAGTCCTGGTTAAAACATCAAATCCCATCTTTGTATGACAAGCAAAAATGGCCTGATTGCAATTGTTTTCTGTTCAGCACTTTTCAGCCTAATTCCCTCCCTCTTTGCAGTGTACCAATGCTATAGTGTCCATATTTTAGGAGCTTCTTGTTACCATTACAACAATCTAATAACCTTCCCTTATAATTGTTCCATGGCTCCCATGGAACATAGGACATGAAACATGTTTCCATAGATTATGTAAAAAGCATTTTCTACCTGGACTATTAACATTAAGGTGTTTTTGCAGAAGCATTTAAATAGATGTTCCAAAAGTCGTTTTCTGTTTATGTTGCTTTTGGCTATGCCTTACAATAGTGAGTGTGATCTTTTTTACCTGAACAAAACCAGCAAAATGAGTCTTTGCATTGAAACTAATTGATAGTTTTAGCTAGTTAAAGGAATTGTCACCAAAGTGATTTCATATTTTTTATGAAGAATGATGTATCTCTCCATTTGACAGAGGAAAAGTTGCAGGCACTATTTTTTCTTATTTTGAACAGTAATCTTACCATTTCAGCAACATCCAATTCAATAACTGCAGCTACTCAGATCTGACTCCAGATGTCTCCCTCTGTACTTTCTTTGCTATGACAAATAAAAAATCTTACTTTGCATCACTTGTTTTGTTACCATTGCTTCTGTAAATTCAAGCAATTTTCTCTCTCAGAATTTTTGGATTGTAATGCAATTCTCCCTCTTAGGAGACTGTGACTATTGCAGGTGCCTAGGAATAATCTCCCATACATTTTGCCCTTGACCAAAATTAATGGGGCAAGACTTCTGCTCCTTTACAAAGTACACTGAGGATCCTGCAGATACCACTTTGCTCACAACCATAATCTATTATTCACACCTTTCACTGGAATTAGGATGTTTCTTTTACTGTTCTCCTACTCTTCCTTTGCTAATACTTCGTTCAAAACTGAAGATTACAATATTTTAAAATTTTTCATTGCACATATTGACTGTTCTGTGCTCATTACAGTTGTATGTCATGCTACCAGGCAAGTAAAGATAACAAAAATGGTCCTGAAATTCCCAGGCAGTGTGAACAGAGGGAGAAAGTGAGGGAACATCTAAGTTAGCTTGAATGTAAGGAACATGTTTGCACAGGCCAGGTAGGCCTTTAGTTTCTAGTAGGGATTAATAAACGTGGAGATCTTGAAGACTTCAGAAACAGATCAGCTTCACACTGGTAATACAGATGCATGAAATATTGTGTCATCACCATATTTTTAGCACACCACCATGCATTCTGATAAGTCTCTCCTACAGGCCATAGGTACACATTTCCTGAAAGCCATCACTCTCAAGCCAGGAAACCAGAGATGCATAACAGGTCACTGTTGTACTCCTCAAGAGTAGCTTCTGGCTTAATTACAGCAGTAATGACATTTTTTTACATTAAAACTAACTAATATGAAAAAAAATATCTTTTCTACACTTCACATAAAAATTTCTAAAGAATTACTCAGTTTTCTAGGATTCCAGCTTCAGGAATTATCCACAATAAAAAAATATGATACATATTAACACTCAGCCTATCAGAAGCTAAGATGTATAATAGGAACTCTTTTTCTTTACTGGATCGTTTAGTGTGGTGTGATGAGGTGGTTCATTACATCAACTACAAAAAGTGGAGGTACAATGCAAAAAACCTGAAAGGACCACAGTCAAAAGATGGTGGGATGGAGACAATGGTGTACACAGCAGGCAGTGTGGAGAGAAAGAGGATGAAAAGCAGCATGGCCATGTAGAAATTATTGGATCTGGAAGCCTTGAAGACCCTCTCTTGGGGAACGTTGCAACACATCACTGCCCAGCACTGCAAGTACATGGAAGTGTGGAGGCGGAATACGTTGATTGCTGGGAGACATGGTGCATAAAAAGATCCCATCCTAGAAAAGAAGCAAAGACAAAAATAACCACCTAATTCTAGGACTTATTTTTTCATAGATATGCCACCTATGCTATGTGTCAATGTGCTTTGCAGCCATATGTGCTGTACAATCAGAAATCTAGTTCATAAACCATCTTCACATTCTTTTTAGTGCTCTGGTTTCTTCAGTCCTGCTTTAAGAAGAACTGGGTTTGTATGTAGAGAATTCTCCATATGAACATTTTGTTTCAAAGTTACAAAACTCCCTTTCACTGCAAATTAAATGATCCCCTGATGAAATCTCATCCATTCTTACTTTTCACGTTAGTTTAGGTATCACCTCACTTGTGTTGTATAAAAACAGATAGCCCAAAAGCTAGGTATTACCAAAATAATCTAGTTTAGTATTTTTCGTAATACACTGGCACCCTTGTAGGAAAGACATTTTTGCTTAGCTGAAATTTAGTTTACCTGTGTTACCATAGTTATTTTGTCCTTCATTCTAACAAACTGTATATTGATTCTGCTAAGGATGGTTTTGTCCTTATTATACATGGTGGCATGGTGTAACTCTGAAACAGATGGGACTGTTTTATTTTTATCATACCTTTTTTCTTGTGCTACTCCAACTGAAGAGTGATTATTTCCATTTGCCTGGACAAATGATACAGAATGTAAAAAATTGGGAATCTACTTTTTCTTAATCATTGTCCATTCGACCAGGGTTGAGTTGTTTTGCCTTGGAATGCCTCAGGTTTTCTATTTAAAAAAGTAGGAAATAGGTCTACATGGTTGGAAAGAGACCTGAGTACATAAATACTATGACAGTGTTTATTATATTTTTGTCTCTCCTTCCTCTTTTCACAAATCTTCAGTGAAAAGATAAAGGGTTTGCTAGGTTACAGTTAAAGGGAGAGAGCACCTCATGGCCCTATTCCTTGCTCGCATGGAAGTCAGTTGCAAAATAATCCTCCATTTCAAGGTGTTCAAAATGTGTATAACTTACAGCTGTTATAATAATATTTCAGTATAATGTTTATTATACGGTAGAAATTTTTTTGCCAAAGCTTATTAATAAGGAGAATAGTTGCCAATTATTTGCATTCCATTTGCTTTGTGAAAACATGGAGATAGAGAAGATAGTTTCCCTATCCACATGATCTCCCTCTCATATGCAAAAATAGATGCACATATAAATAATACTGGTACCCTTTCTAGTTCTGTGGTAGCCTAAGCTCACCATCTGCACCAGAAACTCTTTTTTATTCTGTTTCAGATGAGCACAAACATGTGCAATAGAATTTGTAAAGTTCAAATAGAACAGAAGCCAATTTATCCTTCCTGTGTATTAATTATAAACATGATTTGGGCAATGCATGTTTATTATTCAGTTAACCTTTTTTTACTCTTCTGCTGTATTTGGTTCAGTTTAAATCATCAAATACTATTTTGAACAGCACTCCAGCTCTAGTGCCTTACTTGGCCCTGCAAATATCAATTAGTGTGTAAATGCGGTCCCAACTGTGATAAACAGTAAGCAGAAGGATATTGTAGGATGGAGCATTGCAGGTTACCATTGAATGCAGTCTTTACAAGTAATTAAGTATAATAGGTATGCATAGAAGTTTTCTTAGAGAATAATCAGGAATTGACTCCTTTACCAGTCCTCAACATCTCTCAGGTGAAGAATTATTTCCAACAGTCTTCCAAAGAGTTACAGCATTAATTAGTAGTAGAAAGTATTAGTGCCATCAATTGTGTATAAAATGTTGCAGCCTCATCATTTCGAACAAACAGCAGCCTTAGAAATGTTTCCTATGAGAAATCAGGCAGATAGCAGCATGCCAATTGCAAGCCTAAACTGCTTCTCTAGATACCAAACACAACATAGGTGCCTCACATGCCAGCAGCAGGGCTGGACTCTCTCCAGTCATATTCTTATAGTATGCCATCACTACACCACCATAGGAAGTGCCATGTGCATCCTCAGCAACATACCCTCCTTCTGAGCAAGTCCACCTTGCTGCTGCTGAGGCCCTCAGTGCATCCCCCCAACAAACTTTGGTTGCAGGGTCTGCAAGATATTTGTAGCCTCTTTGCCGTATTTCTGTGGCTTTTATTTGACATGCACACAACACACAGTCTTTGGACTTTATAAAAGTGAGGGCTTTAACCAAGCAAAAAGACTGATCAACAAAGACATAGTGAAGGTGAAAAAGAAGACCCTAGCAAGAATTAAATTTGAGAAGTCAAGAGTGGTTGGGGAGGATAGATTCTGAGGAAGATGGAGCATCTTGCACAAGGATTCAACACACTGGTATTCTTTACTGCCCACATAAAGTCCAAATATGTGAAATGTAGACTTCTTCTACAGCTAGAGAAGAGTACTGAAGCAGTAGCATTTAATGCACATTTATATGTCTGCAAAGATAATTTTACACACATTTGTTTTATGGTCTTTTTCTCATAAGACACATAGGTCATTGCAAAATTCTTTTGTGTCTAGTCCCATAATCTTAGCCCAAAACTAGTTTTGAAGTGGTCCCACTAATGGCGGTGTAGCAAAGTTTGATACATGTTGCATTGCGCTTCCATCAACCAAAGCAATGGGACAAGATTAGGGTTTCAAAGCAATCTTTCACAAATACAGCTGAAACCTGCAGTCCTGCAGATGTAACATGCTTTGCAACCTACCAGATCATGCCTTGGTTAAAGATTAGTCCCAGCACATTTCCACTTATATCGAACTCAGAATATGATGGCTGAAAGAGATAACACAGATGCTTTCATTAAGCTTGCACAAAGGGTTTCAAGATGACTTACAGCAGGCTAAAACTTTCATTTCCAACAGCAGCAGCATACTGACATTGAGTTGTAAGGCATCTTGTTGCATTNAGCATAAATAATTAATATGCATATGCTGCTTTCTCTGTTTTGCCTGATTCTGTTTTGGTTTTAACTTATTAAAATTATAAAAAAACTTTTAAACCTTGANAAATTACTATTATTTTTGTACAGCTTGTAGTATTTTACTGAGATTGATTCAGACAAAAGAGAATTAAAGACAGTTCTGGGAAGTGGGCAAATTTTAAAACAATAAATAAATAAATAAACTTTCCATTGGAGTGGCTAGTGGTGGTCATCTAATGTGTCCTCCAGTGCAGCACCAGCCATGAAGCTGCTGTGATTTAATTCCTGTTTGAACTATAACTCTATCCTTCATATTTTAACAGTTACACTGCTGTAGAATTCTTTTTACACATGGAAAGATGTTGACAATCTTTGTCTTCCCTGCTAATATGAATATCATATGTCTAGTTTGCTTGTGTTTGATGCTAATTTTTACTTCCAGATGCAGCCATAGGGCCTGATTATCTCTTTGTCTGCTGAAGAAAATAATGTATCATAAATTTATGTTTCCAGTACAGACACATAAATACTGTAAAAAATTAATTCTTTAGTATTATATCTCTAAACTATTCATCTGACTATTTCTTTGTAGTTTTCCAAAAATTTAAGCATTTCTACGTATCATCTTTTACCCATTTTATTTGTCTGTTACTCAGAAACATTTCCATCTGCAAACATTGAATACACTGCATTTAAACAATGATTGGAATACCCACATACATATTAGTCTGTCTGAATATGAACTAGAAAAAAGCTTTCTGGTAAGAAATTGTGGCTGTGAACTTTTTGTTTACACCTAAATGTCTGATTCAAGCATTTTATTCCTATGGGTTTGCATTGTCGCATTTTGTTTAATCAGTTTTCTCATTAAAAAATTTTGCTACACTATAACTGGTGACTTGCAAAATTCACCATAGTGACTGGATAAAAAAGTCATGAATAATGTGTACCTTCCAAGTATTAAATATACAGATGACTGGCAGAGA
>VXBW01000706.1:12184-27722 GCA_013400375.1 Thinocorus orbignyianus | reverse complement strand
AAAAGAAGCAAAGACAAAAATAACCACCTAATTCTAGGACTTATTTTTTCATAGATATGCCACCTATGCTATGTGTCAATGTGCTTTGCAGCCATATGTGCTGTACAATCAGAAATCTAGTTCATAAACCATCTTCACATTCTTTTTAGTGCTCTGGTTTCTTCAGTCCTGCTTTAAGAAGAACTGGGTTTGTATGTAGAGAATTCTCCATATGAACATTTTGTTTCAAAGTTACAAAACTCCCTTTCACTGCAAATTAAATGATCCCCTGATGAAATCTCATCCATTCTTACTTTTCACGTTAGTTTAGGTATCACCTCACTTGTGTTGTATAAAAACAGATAGCCCAAAAGCTAGGTATTACCAAAATAATCTAGTTTAGTATTTTTCGTAATACACTGGCACCCTTGTAGGAAAGACATTTTTGCTTAGCTGAAATTTAGTTTACCTGTGTTACCATAGTTATTTTGTCCTTCATTCTAACAAACTGTATATTGATTCTGCTAAGGATGGTTTTGTCCTTATTATACATGGTGGCATGGTGTAACTCTGAAACAGATGGGACTGTTTTATTTTTATCATACCTTTTTTCTTGTGCTACTCCAACTGAAGAGTGATTATTTCCATTTGCCTGGACAAATGATACAGAATGTAAAAAATTGGGAATCTACTTTTTCTTAATCATTGTCCATTCGACCAGGGTTGAGTTGTTTTGCCTTGGAATGCCTCAGGTTTTCTATTTAAAAAAGTAGGAAATAGGTCTACATGGTTGGAAAGAGACCTGAGTACATAAATACTATGACAGTGTTTATTATATTTTTGTCTCTCCTTCCTCTTTTCACAAATCTTCAGTGAAAAGATAAAGGGTTTGCTAGGTTACAGTTAAAGGGAGAGAGCACCTCATGGCCCTATTCCTTGCTCGCATGGAAGTCAGTTGCAAAATAATCCTCCATTTCAAGGTGTTCAAAATGTGTATAACTTACAGCTGTTATAATAATATTTCAGTATAATGTTTATTATACGGTAGAAATTTTTTTGCCAAAGCTTATTAATAAGGAGAATAGTTGCCAATTATTTGCATTCCATTTGCTTTGTGAAAACATGGAGATAGAGAAGATAGTTTCCCTATCCACATGATCTCCCTCTCATATGCAAAAATAGATGCACATATAAATAATACTGGTACCCTTTCTAGTTCTGTGGTAGCCTAAGCTCACCATCTGCACCAGAAACTCTTTTTTATTCTGTTTCAGATGAGCACAAACATGTGCAATAGAATTTGTAAAGTTCAAATAGAACAGAAGCCAATTTATCCTTCCTGTGTATTAATTATAAACATGATTTGGGCAATGCATGTTTATTATTCAGTTAACCTTTTTTTACTCTTCTGCTGTATTTGGTTCAGTTTAAATCATCAAATACTATTTTGAACAGCACTCCAGCTCTAGTGCCTTACTTGGCCCTGCAAATATCAATTAGTGTGTAAATGCGGTCCCAACTGTGATAAACAGTAAGCAGAAGGATATTGTAGGATGGAGCATTGCAGGTTACCATTGAATGCAGTCTTTACAAGTAATTAAGTATAATAGGTATGCATAGAAGTTTTCTTAGAGAATAATCAGGAATTGACTCCTTTACCAGTCCTCAACATCTCTCAGGTGAAGAATTATTTCCAACAGTCTTCCAAAGAGTTACAGCATTAATTAGTAGTAGAAAGTATTAGTGCCATCAATTGTGTATAAAATGTTGCAGCCTCATCATTTCGAACAAACAGCAGCCTTAGAAATGTTTCCTATGAGAAATCAGGCAGATAGCAGCATGCCAATTGCAAGCCTAAACTGCTTCTCTAGATACCAAACACAACATAGGTGCCTCACATGCCAGCAGCAGGGCTGGACTCTCTCCAGTCATATTCTTATAGTATGCCATCACTACACCACCATAGGAAGTGCCATGTGCATCCTCAGCAACATACCCTCCTTCTGAGCAAGTCCACCTTGCTGCTGCTGAGGCCCTCAGTGCATCCCCCCAACAAACTTTGGTTGCAGGGTCTGCAAGATATTTGTAGCCTCTTTGCCGTATTTCTGTGGCTTTTATTTGACATGCACACAACACACAGTCTTTGGACTTTATAAAAGTGAGGGCTTTAACCAAGCAAAAAGACTGATCAACAAAGACATAGTGAAGGTGAAAAAGAAGACCCTAGCAAGAATTAAATTTGAGAAGTCAAGAGTGGTTGGGGAGGATAGATTCTGAGGAAGATGGAGCATCTTGCACAAGGATTCAACACACTGGTATTCTTTACTGCCCACATAAAGTCCAAATATGTGAAATGTAGACTTCTTCTACAGCTAGAGAAGAGTACTGAAGCAGTAGCATTTAATGCACATTTATATGTCTGCAAAGATAATTTTACACACATTTGTTTTATGGTCTTTTTCTCATAAGACACATAGGTCATTGCAAAATTCTTTTGTGTCTAGTCCCATAATCTTAGCCCAAAACTAGTTTTGAAGTGGTCCCACTAATGGCGGGGTAGCAAAGTTTGATACATGTTGCATTGCGCTTCCATCAACCAAAGCAATGGGACAAGATTAGGGTTTCAAAGCAATCTTTCACAAATACAGCTGAAACCTGCAGTCCTGCAGATGTAACATGCTTTGCAACCTACCAGATCATGCCTTGGTTAAAGATTAGTCCCAGCACATTTCCACTTATATCGAACTCAGAATATGATGGCTGAAAGAGATAACACAGATGCTTTCATTAAGCTTGCACAAAGGGTTTCAAGATGACTTACAGCAGGCTAAAACTTTCATTTCCAACAGCAGCAGCATACTGACATTGAGTTGTAAGGCATCTTGTTGCATTTTAGCAGTGAATCATGAAACAAATTAATATTATTTAGTTGTAAGGCATCTTGTTGCATCTTAGCAGTGAATCATGAAACAAATTACTATTATTTTTGTACAGCTTGTAGTATTTTACTGAGATTGATTCAGACAAAAGAGAATTAAAGACAGTTCTGGGAAGTGGGCAAATTTTAAAACAATAAATAAATAAATAAACTTTCCATTGGAGTGGCTAGTGGTGGTCATCTAATGTGTCCTCCAGTGCAGCACCAGCCATGAAGCTGCTGTGATTTAATTCCTGTTTGAACTATAACTCTATCCTTCATATTTTAACAGTTACACTGCTGTAGAATTCTTTTTACACATGGAAAGATGTTGACAATCTTTGTCTTCCCTGCTAATATGAATATCATATGTCTAGTTTGCTTGTGTTTGATGCTAATTTTTACTTCCAGATGCAGCCATAGGGCCTGATTATCTCTTTGTCTGCTGAAGAAAATAATGTATCATAAATTTATGTTTCCAGTACAGACACATAAATACTGTAAAAAATTAATTCTTTAGTATTATATCTCTAAACTATTCATCTGACTATTTCTTTGTAGTTTTCCAAAAATTTAAGCATTTCTACGTATCATCTTTTACCCATTTTATTTGTCTGTTACTCAGAAACATTTCCATCTGCAAACATTGAATACACTGCATTTAAACAATGATTGGAATACCCACATACATATTAGTCTGTCTGAATATGAACTAGAAAAAAGCTTTCTGGTAAGAAATTGTGGCTGTGAACTTTTTGTTTACACCTAAATGTCTGATTCAAGCATTTTATTCCTATGGGTTTGCATTGTCGCATTTTGTTTAATCAGTTTTCTCATTAAAAAATTTTGCTACACTATAACTGGTGACTTGCAAAATTCACCATAGTGACTGGATAAAAAAGTCATGAATAATGTGTACCTTCCAAGTATTAAATATACAGATGACTGGCAGAGAGAGGAAGGGACATGAGATGCAAAAATAAATATTCCCTTGTGACAGAAGCAATAAAAATTTATGTTATTAAAATCACCAATTAAAGTAGCAAATTTTGATTGTACTGTTTTAAATTGTTGGAATATTTGAAGCCCCTCCACTCTTTCTCTGTAGTTTTGTCATATGCACATATATACGTATGTGTTTGCAGCAAATTGCTGTATTTGTGTTGCATGTATTTGTGAATCTGTTTTAACATGAGGAAAGAGCGAGTAGATTAGTAGCATTCAATGTAAATAAAAGTTGACCAAGGAGAGCTGTATGGCAGGATAAAATATTATAAGTGACATGGAGAGATGGATAAGATCATCCAGAATGAAATAATGTGTGACTGTTCTTTGAAACATAAGAGGTAGCATTAAAAAATAAAATAATTTTAAATTTAATTTTTAAACAAACAAAATTATATGGTTTTCCTCACAATATATAGGTCAATTTCTGGAATTCTTTGCCAAAGGATATTTTGGTTATCAAAAATATTTATAGTATAAAAAAAAGTCCAAAACTTAATGGATGGTAGGATCATGGCCACTAACTATAAAGACAAAGGAATAGCTACTTACTAGGGAATATTTTAAGCTCAGATACATCCAGAAATTCAGTGATTTCTACTTTGCGGTTCCAATTCTGGTTGTTATTTCAGGCAGTCTAATGGACACAAGGACCATAACAGACCAGACCACTACAACCACCACAGCCATATGTGCTCTCAAGTAAAAATTTCAATAATAAATTTGATTCAGCATCCCCACCAACAGATGTGTTGTTGACACCTTGAGAACAATAATATAACATAGAAATAGTATGTTCCCTCATTGCTGAATAAACATGCCACAGCTTTTATTAACAATGTTGAAGCCCTTATGTGTGGGCTGTGAGATTCACTCTTACTGGTTATTGTCTGTCTTCATATTCTTTATTCTGTATATGGATGAATGCCTAGAAAGAAGAATACTATGCATGCAGCGCTTTAGTGCAGACCCTTCATTAAATCTCTTAACTTTATAGGCTTTCTTCTACTGATTGGGTTACGGTATTGTATTCTATTAGCATTCCGAATGGAAACAAAAACAAAGAGCAAAAATTAAGTAAGTCTGAAGTGTTATTAAATTAATGTAAGTGTCTTTATTTGACAACTGGCACTCACAGTTCACGCCAACCTGTCCTATGGTTCACTGTGTGGTTTCCAACACCAGGAGATTGCAGGCATCTCACAAAAAAAATATGTCTAGGAAGCTCATTCAGTTGTTTTGGATACCAGGGGTCATCTCAAATAGCACTAGGCTCCTGTGATTGGACAGGTCATGCAACAAAAAGTCCTTGCATAAAAAACAGCTGATTCAGAGTAAATAGCAAGACAGAAGAGGATTCAGGAAGCGAAAATGGAAGCCTGATCATGCTAGATAAAGAGTCTGTCCTACGGTCTTCAGAATGGCCTTTAGGTATGTGTTCATTCAGGTTTTTTCATTGACCGTGGGTATCCTGGTAACAAAACGGTCCAGACTATCACTTCAACATCTTTGGAAAATATGATGTCTGAGCTATTTCCTGTCAGATGTAGCACTGGCTGCAATGTTTCCCACATCCAACTTTTGCTATTGTGATCGCTTTGCAACATCTGAAAATGCAAGGAAGCTCCACCTGCAATTTAAGTATATGAAAATAACTGCTTCCACAACCTGTGCTGGGTCTCTACCCATGATATACTCAAATTACTGCATTTGATATTGTTAATGATTTATATTGATATTGCAAGAGTTATACCTTGTCTGTCTACAGCCTGGCTGGCTGATGGTCTTTGTCTCTAGTCCAACACTGCTCCTATTTGAGACATGCTGTAGAATTACTGGGAAGAAACCTGATCATTGCTGTAGAGGATGAAATGTCATAGAAGTCAGTCAACAGCAATGAGATCGTTACACCAGTGTCGTGGTTTGACCTTGGATGGCAACAAAAGAAATGGCTTTTTTTCTACAGAAAACACAAAAATTTTCATCTGGAAAATTTCCAAGAGGTTGCTTTTAGTAAAATAAGAAATGTGTACATGTATGAAGGTAAAATTTTGAGGAAAGGAGGACAAAAGGATGTCAGAATAACTATGGTGGATGTCTATACAGATGTACCCAAGACAGCTTTAAATTGCCTAGATTTTTTCCATACTTCTCAGTAAGTAAAAGAGAAGCTTCAGGAGCTTCAGAAGCACTGCCAGTACCTTGACTATAACTTAACAGGTGAAACAGCTGCATCAGAATTTGCAGCATAAGAATCGTAATTTAATCTCTTGCAGATCAGTGTAAAGAGTAAAGAATTGACACGTGTAGTCTCAAGGGCTTTCAATTGTTTTACTGTAAAATTTTCCACTGCATCCAGAATGAAAGTCCCAACTCCCAGATGAAGAATTCTCCACCAGCTTATGTTACAGGACTTGCTAGCTTTATTACAGATAAAATAATTTTATTAAAATATATATAATAGGATTTCTGGAAACAGTTTTTTCATACTTTTCTCCACAAATACTGGATGCCTCTGTGTGTTAGAAGACCCTGTTTGAAGTCCTGTAGAAATCAATGAGATTTTATGTGGTGGAGTGGGGAATAAGTTTTCAAATTGGAGATATGTGAAAAACGTGTGCTCAGTTTTCCTACCCAACCAAATGAAAAAAAAAAAACAAACCCAAACTTTTCCTAAAGTTCACAGGTCTAAAGAATAAGATAACTATTAAGGGCATAGGCAAATTCTGAGAAAAACTAACACAATGTTGTTCAGGGATTTTGAAGGTGATGTGTCTAGCCAACTGTTAATTTTGTTGGATTGAAAACAAAATGTAATTTATTACAAAAATATGAAGGGAATTTAGACATCTAAAATAGTAAATCAGATACTTACAAATCCATACTCCAAGTCCCAGCACCAGCAGTAATTGAAAAACCTAACAAAGACAGCTCTCAAAAAATCACCAATTAGAATTGTGATGTAAGTTGTCATTGTGTCAGAGACTGTCAGTCGCACAAATTCCTGTTAGAGCAAAATTTTCTTTTAAGAATATATTTAAGCAATTAATAATTACAGCAATAACAAAATACTGGACTAGATCCCTAACAGTGCTTGCCCTGTTTCAACATGGAAAAGACTCTGTTCCTACTCTACATTCACTGATTCCGAAAATACCAGGAGAAAAGCTGCCCTTTACTTGCTAGATCCTTTGCTCTAATTTGTACTTGTATTATCAGGTGAGACTTCTGTCCTATTTCTTGGCTAAAGATAGAGATGCCTTCTCAAAACCACACTACTGTAAGAGCTATCTTACTTGCTGAACTATACCTTATTTTCATCTTTTCTATACGTCTGTTGTACTCAGAAACTGATTTTGCCTGACCAAAATTCTAATCAGAATTACCACATCTATCAGAGGATATGACAAATCTAACTCTTCAAAGTTTCTGAACAGATACTGTAAGACATAGATGGGATGAGGAAGAGGAAGGTAAATAAAAAGAATAGTGAAAAAGAGGGTGGAGAAAATAAACTTTTTCAATACTGTCAACTACCAGAAGAAAGAATCCCCTTCTTGACAGTGTCCTAAGAAACTCAAATAATTTTTTCTCAACTTCTTAGCTCTGGAAAAAGGCCCACATCTGCATTTCCTCACATATTCCCACCTTAGTGCCACTCATTAGCTGAAACGAAGAGGGTTTAGGTTTTATATCCTGTAACATATTATGATCTGTTTTGAAATATGAGCTCAAAGCAGTTATATTACCTGTCCTACCATTGTTTCCCAGCACGGCCCTCTTGGTACATCTGCAGGGTCCACCTGTATTGGAGGAGCAGTCGAATTTTCTGGAATAGTACCATTGTACAGACTGGCTTCCCATATAGTCATGTTATACTTGACTATCTTTTCTTCTTCCAACTAAGTAAAGAAATAAATTGGGAAAAAAAACAACCATTCAAAAAAAAAAAAAAAAACCAACAACAAATAAAAAAGAAACCCAACACAACAACCGACCAACAAAACAAACAAACCCCAAACACCCCACGACACAAGCTTGTTACCAAATGTCAACCCCTTCTCCTTCAAGACTCCCATTACCAGCTCAGGCATGCATGTGATTTCCAGTACAGGAAGAAAAGAATGCCTTTCACTAACACATCTGTGACTTGCTGGAAATCCTCATCCTTGCACATGTGCCTGTTAAAAATAGTGAAGAGAAATAAAACACTTGCCTTGAGATTGATTTCATCCATCAGGGCAATAATGAAAGTGTAGAGATT
This sequence comes from Thinocorus orbignyianus, assembly GCA_013400375.1. Classification (NCBI taxonomy): domain Eukaryota; kingdom Metazoa; phylum Chordata; class Aves; order Ciconiiformes; family Thinocoridae; genus Thinocorus; species Thinocorus orbignyianus. The sequence goes on along the minus strand of VXBW01000706.1, from coordinate 19,557 downwards.
GCCGAGAAAAAGGGCAAAGATTCGTCCCAGCTGCCATCTTAGAGCTATTCGAGGGTGATAGTTTTCCAGAGAACTAATTACATCAAATAAAGTCGGACAGAACATTCCTAAAAGTGACATAACCATGTTCACCTGAGAAGGGAATAAAGAAAACAAAAAAGAAATTTGCAGGGAAATGTCAGCAATAAGTTCTTTTTTTTATTATTAATTTGGGTGGAAGGTATATTTCCATTGCTATTTTTTATCTGTCTTTTTATTTAATGAAAACCGAAATCTGCTCTGGGAGTCACAAGATATTTTCACAAAAGAAGAAAGGGATGAGAAGTCAGTGGTAATCTACTGCCAATGGACATATCACTTCACATTTCACCTAAACCACCAAATGTTTAAATTATGTTAGTTATTCAGCCCAGTGTCTAAATTTTAACCAAAATTCTACTATCAGAGAATTTAGCAAAACCAATTTCCAGTACTGTTTTATGCTACATCTCTGCCGCATCTTCCCAATGGACATAAAGATGCTCTATAAAAAGTATTTCTACAAAAATACTGCACTAAATTATCTGTTCTCACTTGGTGTTAATTCTATACATCACAGAATCATAGAATATCTCTGGATGGAAAGGATCCATAAAGATCACCGACTCCAACTGTCTGCTACTCACAGGACTACCTAAAATTTACTGTATGACTAAGAACGTTGTCCAGATGCTTCTTGAACTCTGACAGGTTTGATGCCGTCACCGCTTCCCTGGAGAGCCTGGTCCTAACCCGCCATGCTCTCAGTGAAGAACCTTTTCCTAATGCCCAATTTGAACTTCCCCTGATGTTACTTCATTCCATTACCTCATGTCTTATTGCTGGTCACTGGAGAAAGGAGATCCATACCACCCCTACTACCCACCTTGAGGAAGCTGCAGACCGAGATGAGGTCACTCCTCAGCATTCTCTTCTCCAAGCTGAAAAATCAAGTGACCTCCTCTGTTCCTTAGAAGTCTTGCCCTCAGGGCCTTTCATCATCTCAGTTACTCTCCTCTGGACATGGGCTAATAGTCTGATCTCCTTCTTATATTGAGACACACAAAACTCAACACAGTACTCAAGATGGTAGACTGGGACAATCAACTCCCTCAGCTAGATCACTGTGTTGTACTTGATGCATCCAAGGACATGGTTGGCCCTTTTGGCTGCCAGAGCACACTGCTGACTTATATTTTTCTTGCCATAAACCCAAATGCCTGGATATTTTTCCACAACAATGGTCTCCAGCCTCTTGTCTCCAAGTTTGTTTGTATAACCAGGACTAAACCACCCTAGGTGGAGAATCTGCTACTTCCTCTTGTTAAATTTTATACCGTTGTTGATTGCCCAGCTCTATATAGTCTGTCTCAGATCTCCTTTTCTCACAGCATAAGCAAATTCATTCAAATAAATCCTGTTTCTTTCTGCCTTATTTTCTTAGGAACCTCTAATAAGATTAACTCATCATCTTATCAGTATGGAAATGGAACAAGTTTACTGAAAGAAACTGAGAAAAACAGATAATGAGATTTTTTAGAAAGCTTGGAGTACAATGTAGCTCATACATTCCAAGAATGCCTGGAGCAAGTAGGACATTCTAGCAATCTAACATTCCTAAGTGACTGCTAAAATTATTTCAAGTCTGCTTGAACCTTTTGATTCTAATTCATTTTGTCAGCCAAAAATGTGAATAACTGAAAAAATGTAAGAGTGTGGTTATTTAATTCCAATTTAAAATAAAGTGTCATTACAAAAAATGTGTCTATAAAGGACTAAAACCAACAAACAAGAAATAGAAAATGTCTCAGTCTAAATCACAAAGATTGCTGGAAAACACAAAGATGTTCATTTGAGATGAGTCATTAAAATATTTAAGCAAAAATAATTTATTTAGTCACAAGGAATTGTTCACAAAATTTTAGTCTTCTGATTGCCCCTAACCTAGCATTTCTTAGTTATGCAGGAATCTATTTTGCTAGAACTATTATAAACGGCAATACATTTTTCACCTTCTGCACCCAAGAGAATGAGAACTGCTTTTGCTTCTCAGAAATAATACAGCAGTAGAAAAGTACTATGCCAACAAATACATTCACTAACAAATATACGCATTCCCATTTTAAAAAAGTTTTATCTACAAGACTAGTGTTCTTAATGAAAAGAAATGAATGGCTTGCTTTCTGCTCTTCTTCTATTCTTGGTTATTAATGAGTTCTAGAGCTAATTACTGGATTTTTGCATTTGTAAGTAGACAGTGCATTCAATGCATGGCTTGTGACACCCTGTAAGAAGTATGTAGAATTTTTAAAGTATTATAAAAATTCATTGATGTTTCACAGTATCACAGTATGATATGGGGCTGGAAGGACCTCTGGTGATCATCTGGTCCAACCACTCTGCCAAAGTAGGTCCAGACAGGTTTTGAATGTCTTCAGAGATGGACACTCCACCACCTCTCTGGGCAGCCTGTTCCAGTGCTCTGCTAACCTCAAAGTAACAAAATTGCATTTCATGTTTAGATGAAACTTTTAATATTCCAGTTTGTGCCCATTACCTCTTGTCCTGTTACCGGGCACCACTGAAAACAGACTGGCCCCATCCAATTGACACTCATCCTTTAAGTATTTACAAGCACTTTACATTTAACTTAAACCACCAAAATAATCAAATGTTAATTAATCTGACTAGTACCTAGATTTTAAACAAAATTCTACTATCAGAGAATTTAGCAAAACCTATTTGCAGTAATGTTCTGTTTCCTATGTATTTAGATGGTGTTATCTGTAACTGGCATTACTTTGTTAAAATAATTAGTCACTGTTACCTCCTAACACCCAAAAAAGAAGAAAAAAAAAAAATCAACCAAAACCTGTCGCTACACTCTGTTGCAACACTTTGGTTTATAACTATGAAAAGGTAGAATTTCAACTTGAATGTCCTGACATTTTTCACACTGTTATATTAACATCTATATTTGGTTTCATACATTAATGCTTTGAATAAATTTTCTCTTATGAGAATTGTGGATATTTCTGGGTTTTGGTGATAAGATTTTGGTGACCAAAACATGGTCATTTTTTCTTCATAGCGAATTGTGTAAACTTCTATTAAACAGTTTATAACAATTATTGTCTCAGTCACCATTAAATCAAAGACTTTATGCTAAATATGGCTCAAGACAGCAAAGCTGCAGGAGTCAAGTACAGGCAGCATGACCAAACACAAATTATTAAAATTCAAACTTATTCTAATGGGTTTTATATCCTGTTTATCAACAGATATGTTCAGTCCTGTTGTGATCCTGCCAAAACTCAAATCAGAACCCTCACTGACTCTGGTGTCTTGTATCCTCCTGAGGCAACAAGTTCAAGGAGCAAATGTGGCCATAAGAAGAGATGTCCCTGGTCACACCAAAGGTTAGCTTATTTCAGCAGGTGCCCGGGGATGAACAAGAAAATGCCAAATATTAAGTCCTAGGTTCTAGTTATATTCAGTCTGGGTATTTGTTCAGTCAGACATTTTATTTAGTAATCCTCCAGAGGATTTATGTTTCATGCGTCAGATCAGTTTTCGTTCAGACAGATGCAAATTTAGCATACATATCACTAGCACCCACCCACTTCCTTCACTTTTGCTCTTTCTGAACCTGGCTTCTACTCACTATGAAGTTCCCATACCGGAAGACATAGTGAATATGTATTTTGGAAGACAAGGTGTGTCCTTTCAGTAATTTTAAATACAGTATCTGTCAACTTCATTGAAAGTTTCCTTGGGCAGAAGTCACCTTTTCTTTCTTTGAAACATTAAATATTTTCTAAATTTTTATTAAGTTCTGTCTTTTTTGCCACTTATCTGGAGAAAGCACATGCTTTCCCGTCTGCTCTCTAACTCCATTTTCCCACGTCTTGACTATTCATGCTCCCTGTCTATCTCAAGAGCATCTCTAATATGGAGAAATGATGTTATTCAAATAAGAGGTGAAATGAGGCACAAAAACTTGCAAAGATGAAAAGTGAGAAATTATTACAAATACAGGGTTTAACAGAGAGAAACTGTAGTACACTGGGTTTTCAAAATCCAAAAACTATGATGGGTTCTATATTTCAAAAGCATAAACATTTCTCATGTAGTTTCATAGATATATTATCATTATAATTTTTAGTTTCTTGTAAGGATTTTACTGAACAAAAAAAAATAATAAAAATCGACCATTAAATTTTAGTCACTTTTATCTAGTTTGATTTCAAAAAGGAGCCAATATGTGTTCTGAACTTCTTGTCAACTTCAAGCTCAGGTGCTGTAGCAGATCTTCCACTGTTTTTCTCAGTGACAGTTTCACTGCCCTGTGTGACCTTAAAATTGTAGAAATATGCAAGAAGGGGAGCAGTATGTCAGTATGCATACATGGTAACGATATGATTGGTAGCCAATGTGGTCTTATATTCACTATCTGCTGAGTGAATCTCAAAAGCCCTCTCTGCCCTGCTGAGATTGAATTTTCTTTAAGAAAGAAACAACAACCACGAGGCATCTGCTTATTAAAACTGATTCAAAACACAGTTTATTATCTCTCTGCAACAGTGACTACTCCAGATTCCAAGTCCCTGCATAGCATTCTGAAAGCTAGAAAATTACTGCTTAGACAAGATTTTCCAGCTGCTACCAATTCAGTCAGAAATCCTGTGGCTGCAATCACATCTAGACACCAGCCCCCTGGTATATTAAGCTCTGTCAGCACAACATTAAATATTGAATATTGTTGGTTAAATAAGTTCATTAAGGCTAAGTGGCCTAGCTAAAATAAATCAAATCTTCCACTAACAATGATTGCAGTAGTCACAGGTTTGTCTAGCACCTGCTGGAGAAAGCACTAATAATGACCTATTTTTGTAGTAAATACAGCTTCATTTTTAAAAAATAAATTAGGGTTAGAAATTCTATTTCATACTCATCAAATCTGCCTGATGATTTCTAGAATCAAACGGAGCATTGACAACATTGCTTAGTAACTTCAAAATAAATGTACCCCATATCGGTTACTAGGAACATTAAAGTAAACGGCATATTTTTAACAAAAGATCTATGGGGTTGTTTCAGCTCGCAAGACCTTAAATGTTAAATCTATATTTTTTTGTTGCAGGAAAAAAAAAAAAAAAGGTGCTGTGGAAAACTTACATTCTCTTTGCCCAAATAATGATTCTGATTCAGGGAAATCAGTCTGTCCCCTCATAAGTTTTCTCTGCTTTTAAGTAGCTTTATTTTTAAACAGTACAGGAACATATTTGACAAAACAGGGTACCTCAACACCAGAGAGCTGTTCATACTGCCTTCTTGTATCAAATGAGAAAAGTCAATTTTGTTCAGCAATTTTAATCCAATTTCAGAACCCTTTAACAAGGGAATCAATGTCATTGTTCTCCATTTTACAAACATTCCTGTGATCACGGGTAACTTGCCATGTGGTGCAGATTCATCTTTTTTCCATAACCAGCCAGCCGTCCACAGCCATGTATAAGGAGCAATGCAAAGGCTGATGAAATCCCTTAGCAGTCCCAGTCTGTATGCTTCCATTAATTTCCTGCTCTCCATGACACACTAGGCAATTTTTTCTGAGTCATGATCAGACAAAACTAGATACTACCAATATGAAAAGGAAGTTTAAAATTTTACAACATTATGACAGAGTACAGTCTGAGAGAAAAAAACCTTGTCCACAAAGTCCGTAGTAGCTTTATATCAGGCTATGAATTTCAGGAAGAGATGATATATTTACCATGGGTTGCTCCAAGCACACCATAATTATGTGTGAACATTTTTAATCTCGTAATGCATTTGGTGTTATGAAATTTTTTGCAGAAAGAGCTGTAATATTCTTATGAAGCATGTACATTTTTACTTACTTACATTTTTACTTACTGTTTCTCAAATTGTATGTAAAAGTTGAACTCCCATTCACTCTAAGTAGTACATTAGGTTTTTATGGAATTTTTTTCTGATCAAAATCTCAATTAAATTATTAATGATATAAACTAAAGGGAGTTTGATCTAGAAAGTATAAAAATGTTTAAATGACTGTTACACACAGGCCATATATATTTATATAATTAAATATTAATATCCAGTCAAGGGCAACATTTTGTAACCTTCAAACATGTTCATTACCTGTCAATACAAAAAAATCTTTAGCCAAATAATGGCAATGTTGCCTTACCTGTCTCCTTTAGATATACACCTGCTGCAGATCTTAGTGCTGAGAAAGTGTCCTTAGCAGTACTTGTTTGTAAAGCAAATGAAAGTAAAACAAGCAATGCAAACATGCATACATTTAACCTCTTTCCAGACTACGGTACAAGCTAATACAACAGTTTTTGGTAGCACAGTTTTTGTTAGTACAAATCTGTTACCACATCTTTCAGCTGAGCGAAAACCGGATTCTTTCTGAACTGTCTGTCTGCTAATCTGCTGCCACGGTTACAGTTCACGTTCCTTTAGAGCCAAGCAGTTCTGTATGCTTTTGTTTCCCGTCAGATCCAAACCTAATAACTTTTATCAAGTAACTTAACCCAGTCTCAACAGCCCTGCTTCTTGAAATTCTAGGGGCGGATTGCTGGAATTTTTTATGTTACTTTCTCAGTCAGGTTTGGTGTTGAAAATCAGGAATCAACTTTCCTCATTCCATAATCACCCATTTCAACAGCTTGGTGAGGCTAACATCTTTTTGGCCTGTCTTCAATTAGACACCTACTTCATACTCCAGCTCAGAAGGTGAGCTTTAAGTAACAAACAGCTAGTTTTACAACACCCACAGCAGTGTGTTTTCTAAGAAAATAAAATGTGCCTGGGATTTTCATACAGCAACACTGACTTCAAGTGCTTACTGCACAACATTATAACAAAAACAGTTAATTTTCACTGTGCAATTTATCACATAGGGCTGCATCTGTTCTAGAAGAAAGCGGATAAAGCACAAAAACGGTATCGGACTCTTGAACTGGGCAGTTGGAACAGGAAGGCACGAGCTTCATCCTGTTGCTGTGCTGTGGAGTTGTATCCATGAAGCCCCAAATATGGATATGTCCATAAACCAGTAACTTTGCTTGGGCTAGTCTCAGGAGAAAAGCAACAGGAGAATAAGTTCCTTGAAGATATCTTGTGAACCCATAAAGTGGCTGGAAAGCAATCTTAATAGCACAGCAGAGGAAAATTAAAGGCCTCGAATAAAAACTATACACAAAGGGGCGTTTGAAAAAACCCACCAAGGAATAATCATTTCAATGAAGCAGTAATCAGACAGACAAGAACTATTCTTTTGTTAAATAATTTTACCACCCACACTCAGAGCATTTAAATTC
>VXBW01000706.1:0-12155 GCA_013400375.1 Thinocorus orbignyianus | reverse complement strand
AAAGGCAACATGCAGAGTAGAGAAACACAATTTCAAACCACATCTATTTTAGAAACGTGTTAGCACGAACTTCATTTCTTTCCCACCACCCGTAGTTCTCCAGACCTTCCAGGGCAAATTTCTGGGATCTTCTGACAACGAAAAAGATGAGGTAGCCACTCCCAGCAAGTGTGCATAAGGCTAAGAAGTTAGCAAGAACCCTCAGGAATCGAGTCAAGTGAATATTTTCCTCTTTTCTGCTCTCCTGCTCCTCTACTATAGCTTCCTGTAGTTGTTAGAAAGAAAGGAATATTATGAGTACTTCAATGGTCAAGATTCCATACTGCTTCCCCAGTTGTCAGCAATCAGTTAAATAAATTATGAAGATGTGAGTGCAGACCTGGACATCACGTTTTGAGATGAGCTTATATTGTTCCATAATATCTGTCCCATAATCCAGGCAAACTCTGAGGTTTTGGCTCTACAGAGTTTACTTTGCTTCCACTGAATGTGTCCCCACTGTGTCTCGTTAAATCTGCACTTGAATGCCAAAAAGAAATCAGCATGTCCTGTCAGCTTGCAAGGTGCTGTGAGGCTGAGTGACCCAGAGGGATATATCTGTGATTAGCTGCCAGAAAAGGAACTGTCCCTCTTTAAAATTATGCATTTGTGAGAAAAGAGCACAAGGTTTTATTCTAAAAGTCAGCAATTGGAGGAATTCCCAAAAAAGGCAAACAGTACAGTGCATGGTTTCAAACTCCAGAATAAAACGTTTGCCCCACATTTACCCTTGCACAGGTCTGACAAGTAGTAAGATCCTGCTGTAACTACAATCTCCAGCTCCTGTTTTTTCCAGAAGAAAGAGCATTTTCAATGAAGTGTCCTTGCGAAAAGGGATTTTGATTACAGTTTCTCACTTTGATATAGAGATCATTTGCCCAGAGGGGAAGCTCAACTGCATTGTAATAGTTACTCTGTGTGGCTCAGCTCTCCTTATGTCTTCTGTTTGTTACAGAAGTGAAAGGAGATTGTAGCAGCTCTTGAGCAAAAAAAGTTGGGAAAGTGGGCTGGGTGAGGTGGTATACTGGCTATGTCACCAGAGTGCTGTGTGTGACCAGACAGTGCAGATAGATAGAGCTTGATCCTCCAGCAAGGTCCTCCTTTTATATTGTTGGTGTGTTGCAAGTCTAGCATCTTGTTCATTGTCTGGCAATACCTTGCCAATGTATTCCCTGTACACTATTAAATTGAAAATTAAATTTTCGTTTTCATGCTGCACTGCTGTGTGCCAGTGAGCCCAGTGTACAAACACATTCTTTAATATGTAACAGACAGAATATATCCCCTTCACTCTTTTCATAGTGGTGCATCTCACATCCTGCCTATATTCCTCACACAGTGACTCTTGAAATCAACATACTCTATACACTGAAAAGAGGCCTAAGAACACCTTGCATTGCCTTGCAAGCAAGGCTATATTCCATAATTCATTTGAAAAAAAAATAAATTACAGTATGCAAGGAAAGTAACCTTTTTTATTACTGAAAAGTAGGCATATACTCAAAGTTCCAAGGTCAATTCTTCTGACATGATGAATAGCCCTTTACAGAAAACTCTATTTCCTTATCTTATGGTTTCTCCTCAGTGTAGAGAGAGAAGATCATAATGTGAGGTTAGCAAAATATTACCAGCATTTTAAAATAAATGTTCTTCAGACAAGCACCATAGAAACTGGAATCCATCAGAGAGGAAAAAAAGGAAAAGATTATTTTTACAGTAAAATCATTTTTTTAAACTAGTACTGTAGTTACAGAGAACGCAAAAGTGGCCATTAATACTTTTTCTTCCACAATTGAAAGGGGAAAAAAATATTAGATGATAAGATACAAAGACACAGAAGGGCATTATAGAGCAAGTTTAAGACTCTAGGCCCCAGGTACAGCTAGTACTTGACCCTAGTTCCATGTCATTCACACCAGTGTGAAAAAAAAAATCAAGTTACCTTTCCTTAGTGAGCTGTGTTTTACCTTAAAACTTGTTGTGATGGAGGCAAACTTATTATCCGCTGTCTCAGGATTGCCAATCAGGTAGTCCCAGCTTGTGAACATTTTCCAGCTGAAATTAAAACTAGTGTCATCCCCACCACCATCTTCATTTGCATTCCTTGCCATTCTACAAAAGGCAGAAAGACAAAGGAAGACCTTGTTAGAACTCATTCTGATATGTGAGCACGATTTTTAAATTGTTCCTAAATTCTAACATTGTTTGGAGAGAACCTATATTATTATTGCAGTCAATCAATCATGTTATACTAAATCTGAAAAGTTCAGTCTGAGAACTGAGAGAGAAGCATGGAGATTTACATATATAGATAATTTATGAACTCAAAGCAGACATTTTTATGAGAAAGAATTAATTTATTTTATTAATACCTCAGAGAAGATCTGCTGGATAAGAAACTCAATAGGAAAACAGTCACCAGGAAGATCTCTCAAATAGAAAGCTTCAGAGCATTCTAAACTGCAACAGACTTGATTAGAGACTTCACAAGGAGAAAAAAAAAGAATGCTAAAACAACAGTCCAAGTTGTTTTAGTATCAGTATTTCAACTTTCAATTTTCCCTGTCATCTTCTATGCACTTATGAACAAGATTTATAAAAGTATCCACAAACATTAAATTATCTTGTTGGTGATTTGACTTAATTTTGACTACTAACTTTCTTTATTTCAAAGTGTTGTCATTTGTGTAACTACAGTATGCCTCTGCATACTTTATCGCTTAGTTCAAAGCATTAAGTACAAGGATGAAGTATGTTAGTAGGGTACAAACCATTTAACCTTCAGTATTGTACTGATTTCATGGCCCTAAATCTAAATATTTCTGCTAAGCAGAATAACAGTGCTCATAATCCTTGCTACCTCTTTCATCTAGATATTTTCTTTCCCAGATCTGAGTCAACAGCAGAAAAATAGTAGCACCTCCCGTTAACACTGCTTTTAGTTACTCTGCCGAATGTATTGTTTTCTGGAGAAAGAGCAAAGAGAAGGCGACTGCAAGAAGTGCTGCTAAGATTATTTAACTAATGATCACTGTTAGTGTCATGTGGCCAGATGGGAAGTTAGCACACACAACATATTGTTTCTGCAAAGATATTTCTTTGCTTAGGTCACAGGGATTTTCTACTAGAAGGCTATATATTTTTTTTCTCTAGGTGACAGTCATTAAAATACAACTGTCTGAGACTAAACTTTCTTAATCTTCCAATCTACACTACAAAAAATTTTAAAATATATTTTTGAGCTAAACCAATTACTTTTTTATTGCAGGAGTTTGTTCATCCTTCAAATATATATATACATAACTGAAAGCATTTTTTCTTCTTCTGAAATGATTCTTGCCCTTGCAGAAAACCAAATAATATTTGAAAAGCAGAATATGAATTAATGCAGTGCTCATGCAAGTGAAAAATACTGGCTTCAGCACAAAACAGAGGATATAGGTTAACTGTAGTTTTCTCTATATTCACAAGTATCCTTGAATCTTGACCTGCAATATTCTGATTTCCTTCACCCTTGGCATCTTTTAAAGCCACGGCTATAGCTAAGTGTACTATTGTGGTAGGTGGTCACCTTGCTTGACCCAGGAGTATTAAACACTATATTATTTACCAGCCTACTCCTTAGAAACTGTCAGAATTATCACAGTTTATTTTAAAAGTGAAATTGGCTATTAAATAATAATTTTATTTAATTTAAATTCTGATCCTAAGACAAAACTCAAGTCCAGAATCTGAGAACCAAAAGGCTAATATATCACGATTATACTGCTTAGGCTCTGTTTCACTTACACCTATGCTTCCTATTGTTTTACAGTTATGAAGTTGACATTATATTAAGTAGAGTTTTCACACAGTTGAAGATTATTTTGCATTCCACAGGACATGAAACCCCTACTAAGGCCGGTAGCTTTAATTCCTCTACACCACTGTGCAAATAGGACTTTACTGTGGTCTTGCTGAGAATCATTTACTGGTTACTGTGAGTTACACATAGAATTATTTACTGTGTGCTTTTTAATTTCTTCTTCCTTAAAAAAAGTTAACTCATGGAAGGTGTCACTAAAGGTAAAATATTCTGGATTTTAGTAGACATTCTACTAGACACAGAGTATTATTAAAAGATGGGATGGCAGCTCTTGTCCTTGCTTTGTACATTCCTTTTTCACTTTAAAGTTGTGGGAGGAAAGTGTAATGTTATTCCAGTAAAAAAATTTCCCTCTTCCACAACACTGAAATATAGCTTCTGGTGCAGAACAACAAATAAACAAATACAGGCTGAAGAAATCTTACATGACTTTAACCTTGCACTTGATCTTGCATTTACAATAATCATGTTTTTTAAAAGTCTTGGTGGTCAACAGTCGAGCTATCTCAGTGTATGTTATTCAAGAGCCAAGGAGAACTTACGTTCGAATGACAATCATAAAGCTGTAGCCAATAGTCCCAACTCCAACAAGGAAATATGAAAGCGGCATCCTGAACTTGAGCCATCCAATTGTCCTCTGGTTATTGTAATAACCATAAAAGAGTACAGAATACTGTGCAAAGCCCTGAAAAGTCAGCAAAAAATGCAGTGTCACATCTGTTAAATATGCATATAATGAGAAATTGTACTGATAGCATCGTAGTGAAACATTCATTTCAATGCATGCAAAACTATTGTAAGCATCACTATGATATGGATGGAAAATCTTTCCTTTTGTTTAGGAAGACTTTGTTTACTCCACCGTGACTTTCAAATCTTGTGTCTTTAACACTCTTCGTGGACACTCCATCTGTCATCCAACAAGTCAAAACCTTTTCATCCACGTACTTTTAGTAAAGACAAAAACATTTTGGTTTACAAAATTTGTTCTACAAATTACTTGCAGATAAAATGTCATATTTTGAACTTAATTTTTACATTTCTAGAATTCACTTGCATGCCTATTTGATACAAAATTCTCATACACCTTTTCCATCTAGCAATGTTGGCTACTGTTCATTGTGTGATCATTCAACATACGTTAATCAATAGTAAGCAATAGTAGCCGTATTTCATGGATAATTATTGAGTATGCAGGGGGTTTTAGCACTTAAATTGCAAGGTTGTAAAAAGTACAATGTAAGCCTACCTTCTTTCTCAGCAATTCAAAATGTATCTCCTTTTCTGAAAATCTTAATGAGAATTTGACAGGACGAGGGTCAAAGGGCACAATATGGAACATAGGAAGTTCCATTCAAATATGAGGAAAAACTTGTTTATGGTGAGGGTGGCAGAGCACTGAAACAGGCTGCCCTGGGCGGCTGTGAAGTCCCCTTCTCTGGAGACCTTCAAGTCCTGCCTGGATGCAGCCCAGAGTGATGTGCTCTAGGCAAACCTGCTTTAGCAGGGAGTTGGACTAGATCTCTAGAGGTCCATTCCATTTCTGACAATTCTGTGATTCCTTGATACCCACTTTTGTACGGGTCAGATTGCTGATTTTTCAAAATAATTTACTAGTAGCAGTTGTTGGTATCCAAAACAATCCAAATAGCTAAAGCTTCCCGATAATCCTCAGGTTAGAGCAAGAAATTTCCTCCTAAAAAAGACTGTATCCAAAGCATTTACAAAGACCACTCAGCACATTCACAGCAACGTCAAAGCTCCAGCTGGATGTAATGATCAAGTATTTGACCATGTAACTGGTGGATAGGTCTTGCATTATTTGACACAATAAACTGAGGGGTTTGTGAATTAAAAAAGCCATTTACTTCCCTTTTGTTTTTTTGTTTCTCATTTAATTTAAAATAAGTAACATCTTTCCCTTAAATATTATTGCAAAACAAGCACTTCATTTGTGGTAGCCCTTGCTATGTATGAAATGAGTCACAGCGTTATCTGGAAAATCTAGTTCACAGTTCTAAACTGAAAAGGAAATATTAAGACATGTGAAAATATAATTCAAAATGTCCTGCTTTGGTAATCAACATATCACATTTTTCTTCATATCAGACTAGCTTTGAAAGATACACCTACACATAACAGATAAATGGTATGTTCTTCTCCAATAAGGGAAATATGTTACAGAACATGTTTATTACTAATTACTACTAAAACATTCACACTAGTCAGGACACATTCAATAGTATGTCTTTTACAAGATTTTGCTCATTAAAGCATCCTATAATTCCATCTTAGCTCAGGTTTCAATACAGCCTAATTTGAGAGTATTAAAATGCTTTTTAAACACTGTGTTCTGCAAAGTCAGAAATAACTCCTATACTGCATACCATTCAGTATCTCGTTTCCTGGCCTTTGCCTACTGCATTTCACCAGAAGAACTGAAATATCTTTAGCTGTGTAAGGGTAGGCAGACATGGAAGATCTCATTCACTCCTTTCTGGGCCTAACAGAAAAGGGGGGTGAGACGACACTGATCAAATGCTTTATTGAAGAGAGCCTTGAGAGTCCATTTTTTTAACACTTTGATTATTATCTGATCTGTAAAATACACAATGTTAAAACTGAATTCCAAGTAAAATATGAAAATCAAGAACTGTCTTTTTGTCATGTTAACAAAATAAGTATAATTTCAAGTGAAAAAAAAAATTAAGAAAAGACACATTGAGCTTATATTTTCTTTATTATCTTACAGATTGGTGCAATCTGGACCTTTTTTTTTAGGATGAAATAACGTTTGCTGATATGGGTTCACCTCTTTACAACTTTATACCATACAAGAATTCCTAGCAGATGAAAAGCGCTATTTCCTCTGCTGTTTAATTAAAGAAGTCATTGCTTTTAGGGAGTACTTGTCAATCCAATGTTCCACAAGAAAATTCTTTTTGTTCCTCAATATTTCAAGAGATCCATCTCTTTCACTGTCCTGTTCTGTGTTTATTAGCTTTGCGTTTGCTCCTTGTGTTAACTGCTACTCTGTTATTTACTATACTTTCTTCAGAGCTGTCAGATCCCATTTCTGTCAGTTATTAGAAACTTTCCCACTCTTTCCACCATCTATCTTCATTCATCTTTTCTGAAATACATTTCTTCTAAACACTTTGTTCCCATTTACTGTATAAAGCTCTTCTAGTCTCTCTCCTCTTCACAAAATCTCCAAGTTATTTGGATTCCTTTTTCTCCAATATCTCCCTGATGTTTTATTTTTTTATTTTATAGTGCCATCAGCATTATTTACCTTCTCAACTACATGCCTCGGTGTATTCTTCCTGTCACTTAAATATACAACTTCTGGTGAGCAATCAATGTGATTTTATGCCACAGTCACTGCAAAATATTGTAAGTGACTTCTTAGAGAGTTCTTTTTGCCTTTTTGTTTCCAAGAAGGATCCATCACTTTATGTGGCAAAATAAAAGAGAAGTAATTTGTTCACTTTACTTGTCTTTATCATCAAAAGACAGATGAACATTGTGATTTCTTCCCAGTATCATATTATTTTCTTTAAATTCAGTTTTCTACAGTTAATAATCCTGAAAGATTTGTTGGTAAATAAGAAAATGGACATAGCCAGTCAAGTTTTTTCTGATGTTACAACCTGAATCTGCTTCTACCAATAGTTGAAGATTGAAAATAGAGTAAGAGAAACTAAATAAAGGACCAAATGTAGCATCATCTGAGCCTCCACATGAAGGTACTAAGCCACAAATCAAGGGACCCTGTTTGAGACGTGCATGTCACAAGATTAGGTATCTCTCCACACCTTGACCGTAGTAAAAAATGACAATATTAATGAGAAGCCTACACACCGTACCTTTTTAATGTTTTTTTTTTCCACAAGAGATAAGAGCTGGCTTCCTGATGGAGAGGGGACAGGTATGAAAATCTGTCTATGCCCCTCCTGGGATTGCCTGTGTAGAACTATGGAGCCTACACAGTTCTCCCCACTGGCACAGGTGGAAGATCTCACACCAACAAAACGTACACAGAGAGAGGCCACTTTTAGATGAGGCCTTCTGCAGACAGCTAGAGAGGCAGAGATATAAACTGGAAGAACCTGTGCCTGAGTTTATTTTTCCAAGAAATGGGTCTGTTTCCAACATCATATTCATGCATACTGTTCCTATAACAACTCAAGTGCTAGAATATTTGTATTTACATAACTCTTTAAAAGACTTAGTGCTTCTTACAGAAGGGAAAGAGTACTGTAGATTGAGAGAGAAATCACTGTTAGTTCAATGGATGCTGCTTCCATTAATCTGAAGTAAAACCGTCAGATGGTTGCACACTTTCACAGGTGAGGAGTATCTTTTGATAATATTGACTGTATGTCTAACAGAGAAACCTTCTAGGCAATATATTGTAATATCAAATTTATCATGGGCTGACTTTATGCAAGGTCATATCATCTTTATATAAAGACACCAGCTACAGACACATGCCTATAATTAGATTTAAAAAAAAAAAAAACAGATAAAACTGTTGTTTTCAGGGAGAAAAAGCAGTCTGACATACTTAGGAATTACAGTTATCTTGTCAGTACTGGAAGTATAGCTCCTCAGGCTAGACTGGGCACCACATCAACAGTAAAGAATTAAGATATGCTTCTCAATACAACTAAAATATCTGTATAATTTATAAGACAGAAAAAAAATAAAAATAGTATTCTTTGCTTTAGAAAAAGCCTACAGAGCACATTACTGTAATTCACTTTCTTTTTTTCTAATTCACACCCCATCCTCAAATTTGGAAGCTTAACCATACGAAAACAGAGAACCAAATTCATCCATAAGAAATGGAAATTCAGTACCCAGGGAGATGAATCCAGCTTTGAGACTCTCCCATGTGTATTTGGGTTGCTACATACACCAAAATATGTGTGTGGACATTGAGATTAATTATATGCTTTGTCTGAAGGGAAGAGTTATATTCAGAATTTGTGGGAAAAAGAGAAAAAAAAGTGAAGTAGTTCTATTTCCATTTTTTCCAGAAATATTTAATATAAAATCTCTGAATATTAAATAATGAAAGAAAAGGCCATAATAATCAGTCATGTGAACATACAGTATCTCAATTTTATGCACTTACACTAAAATCCCAGAGAGTAGCAAAGTTCATAGCAGTTGCTTCTTCAGCTCTTGGGACAGTTTTTCTAGGTAAAGAGCCATATGGCTTCCCCATTAAAGCCTGAAACCAAAAAAATCAAGAGTGATTTTAAAGCAAAATACCAAAAAAGGGAAGCAACAGTGATCTGTCATTTCTTACGAAGACTTGTTTGACTTGGTTTATGTTACTGAACTCCTTAGTGAGGATAACCTACTTCTCCAATTCTCTTCATTGCTTCTCACATTAGTGATTGAAAATACGTTTAAAGTCTGTGTTAACGGTGTTTTCTAAATTTGAAGTGATGTTCCACTATTATCAAATTGTCCCTCTTACATTCAAATGCAGCACAGACGTCCAAGCTCCTCTGATGAGTGGTGTTTGTCTTACAGACAAACCCAGAATTTTATTTTTACTTTTTTTTGCATGATGGATTTTATTGTTTTTCTAACTGAAATGTAGGGGAAAACGATAGCGGTTCAGTTTTTGGATTCTGAGAGTCCCATGCTGCCGGTGATATGTTTGCACAACCACAGTATGTATCCTCACAGGGTCCTTTCCAGGTTTACCCTGAAAACCATTGGACATTTTCTCTGTTTTGGCTTCAGTGGAACATGGATCGCGATATTGAAATGTTACACTACGAAGCTGTTTCAAATTCCTGACTTTTTCTCATCTGCCTACGAGGAGAGAAGAGGCGAGATCAAACAGTGAAATCAAGGAAACAGCACAATACTTTTAATTCCATATAAGATCTCCTTTTAGGAAGACCATATGGTGGCTCAAAGAAACTAGAAAAATATTACATTTTGAGTAAGTGATTTCCGCCTGAATTTTATCTGCTCTGAGCAGCATTATTAACAGTGATGCTGCACACAGCACAAAACATGAGGGGTCTGTCTTTTAAGTTTATAGCCCTCTTGGGCCTTATCAGCATATGAGTTTTAAGGCAACTGAAAAGGATCAATAGCTCCTTTGAGGCCTGCAATATACCTTCCTATTGCAATGCACATTTTAGTCAATATACTTTACTTGGCTGTTTCTTATTCTTAGTCTAGCACCATCCCAGACCACAGGAAAACACTTGCAGAACACAACTTTATATATTTTCAGACATCTCTCAGTAGACACAACTGTCCACAAAGCAAGTACATATTCACCACCACAGTACACTTCAGTGCTTTAAAATAGAGCACAAAGATTACAAATGTATTTAAAGATCCATTCTTATGAAATCTCACTGCAGAAACAGAAATTCACATAACAATTCTAAATAACAATTGTAAAAGACTCCCACCTCAGGCACCATTACAAGTCCAAAAGTCAGTCCAAAGAGAATCATGTTTATTCCATACATCCAGCGCAAAAATATGAAATAAGATGCCACTGATGAGCCAAAGTGACCTGAAAACACATGAGATGTGAAAAAAGGGCAGATAAGTTACTCCTCATGTTATTTCACCTTACAATGAAGTTGCTAAAAAATAATCATTTAAAATAAATAAAATCAGAAGAGACTTTTCATTTTCTTTATTACTATAATTTCAATAACTTCTTTTTCTCCAGATTGCATACTAACATTCACTGACCTGGCAGAGAAAACTGACAGAACTGAAACAAAAAATATAACACAGAGTATTGAAGGTCATGTAAAAGCTGTGATATTTACTAGTATTAAATACTCAGCAGGATTGAGAGCAAATCACACTTTTTTTTTTTTTTTTAATGATGTGGATTATAAACATTCTTGACATGATAAACCAGCCCCAGCTCAGTTTTAATAGGAAGCAGCACAGAATTAGCCGGTGGGGATAAGCTTTCCAAGGGCACCAAGCACTTCTAAGTGCTGTTATTGGAGTACTTACCAGAGTTGTTCACCAAGAACAAAAAGACCTGCAAGTGTTTGTACCTTTTCATTCCCTTACTTTGCTATTTATGTGTTCCACCTGCACCCATGTGTGGGCCCAGTCCCACCAACAGGTTCACAGATGAAGCCTTAATCTCCACCCGTTCTAAACCCCTGACCAGACTTGTCTGAAGAAGCGGCTGCAGGGGAAGCAGTAAGCACTAAGGGCCTGATTTGACTAACGCTCTGCAAGTCAGGCCAAACAGAAATAATAGTTTATATTTAACACCAGGTTGCTGCAGCCCTGCTCCGCTGAATATGGCACACCTGGCAGTTAGGTTCATCTGTCTGTCAGACTTAACAAAATACCAAATCTTAGTTCCATTGACAGTGCTTCACAGGGGAAAAAGTGATCTTTCAACATTTTTTTTTTTTTCACACATAGCCCAGATTAGGAGCCTGTTACACTCTGACAGCAAACAATCAGAAGTAAAACTGTCAGAGCAGCTTACACTGATATTTCCACCCTGTTTTAAGCACTGTGTAACAGATCCTTCCATGGAGTTAAGTGAAATTAATGTTACTGATGTAGTTTGGGGTGTATATAGGCACATTTTACTATAACAACAAAGTCAGTAGAAAATTTAATACACTTAAACTGATATAACACTAGAGTATAAGCAGAGATTGATTGGCAAGAGGCAGTTAAAAGGGCTGCGCAAAGGGAGTAACGAGCCATTTTGTCAAGGACTTCAGCATTTCAAAATCTGCTTTGTTCACAGTTCAGAATAAAAATATAATTTTGAAGTAGCCAATCTTAGCAGTGGCCTGCATACTGGGAAGTTTAAGTAGAGGCATAAAGCAAGAGACTTTGAGTTAGTCAGTCTGGTTGTGATATGCCAGTTGATTAGAATCAAGTTAAGGCCTTTGGGAATGTTACATTCTCGAAAAAAGGTACAGGAAATTGGGAAGGTTTCTGATTTCAAGTCACTTTTGATACTGTAGACCTCTCCATGCCGTATTAGCTCTTCTGCTCAGATCTTAATATTCCAATTCTTTTGGGAATGGCTTATTTTCATGCATTAAGTTAGAGTTTTCTTGTATCAATTGTCCTGATGAAGCTGTTGCCATGCACTCGTCTGGAACATCTGCATTAAGGTATTGCATTGGAATTACATGCATCAATACAGTTATTGCAATTAACAATGCACAACCTGTATACAAGTTTTATTCATAGAATCATGGAA